>CP135584.1:3100014-3161467 GCA_032401905.1 Swietenia macrophylla | reverse complement strand
TCCATAAAAGTTAGAAAATTAAATTAAAAATTTTATATTTAATAATAAAAAATTTAAATATTAAATTCTAAAATTTAAAATAATTAATATATAATTTAAAATTTAAAATATATAATTTAAAATTTAAAATACATAAAATAATGATTAAATCATATCTAAGATTTAATTTATTTAAAATTGAATAGAGTTTAATTTATTTTTTAATAATTATTAAGCATAAAATATATAAAATTTATTTAAAATAAAATAGAAATAATTAAACAAATAAAATAAGAGAGTAAGTATTTCTTTATTTTTTTTAATTAATGAAACTTAAGTATGATAGAGACTTATAAAAAAATAGTTGTACAAATTATTAAGTATGAGAATTGAACATATGATATGGCATAGTTTTTATGATAATTTTTCAAGAATGATTTAATAATTTAAATTTATTCTTCAAATGAAAGGACCTTTGCAAAAGGGTATATTATATTATTATCCTATAATATAATTTTTTAAAAATTACACAAAAATATTAAAAAATAAATTTTTTTTTTGGATTTTAAGTTGATTTAGAATATATTTGAAATTGACTTATTGGAAATTTTAGTTAACAATAATTATAAAATTATAATTATTGTAATAATTATATGAATAATAATAAATATAATAAAAAAATTTAAAACTTAAAAAAATAAAAAAAAACAGATATGCTCTTGTTCTGTTCTTGTCTGAATGTGTATGTAATTTATTTTCCCAATTAATAATGGCTGTACAAGCTGTCAATTATGCAGATGAAAGTGGGCCACACGCGCCCACAACAGAACGTAAAGCATTATTAACCTGCAAACTAAAGGAAACGGTGACCTGACCAAACCCTGTCTCATCAACTCGACTGCCTTCCTTCCTTTCCTCGTTTTTCAAGTAAAAAATATTTCCCAATAACAAAACCCTACCCACTGTTCCTTCCTTCCTTCCTTCCTTCCGCCTCTCTGGGTATCTTGCTCATGAGCATGAAGGTAAAGAACAAAGGTAAGGTCTATCCTTCTCCGTCTCCGTCGTCTTCTTCTTCTTCTTCTTCGGAGGGAGACTATCTCTCTGTCTTGAAGCTATTGCCGGCTGCCTTTCTCACTCTTGCGTCGGTGCTCTCTCTCGAGGACCGTGAAGTTCTAGCTTATCTCATCACCAGGTCCATCAAAACTACAACTACAACGACGCCGAATACTTCGCCTTCGATCATCCAGAAGAAATCGTCCGAGAAGACCACTGCAAATGGTAATAATTCTACTCATAGGCCTCCTGTTTTTGATTGCGACTGTTTTGATTGCTATACCAGCTACTGGTTCCGATGGGACTCTTCTCCCAACCGCGAGCTCATTCACCAAGCCATTGAAGCTTTTGAGGATCATTTGACTCACGGCGAGAGTGAGAAATCCAAGAAAAATGGGAAGGCCAAGAGGAGAGACAAAACAGCACGCCGTTTCGGTGCTGCTGATAACAACAAACAACATGATGTAGTACATGTAGATGTTCCGACTCAGCTTGAAACACCTGTCCTTGGAAAACAAGTTGAAGCAGGAACTCAGGAATCATCAACTTCTGTTGTTGTCTCCGAGACTTTGGCACCGGAAAACGATGTCCTGCCCGTGCCGGTGAGTTCTCCTGAGAAAGACGCTAGTCGGCTTGAAGAGAATGAGATCGTGGAGGACTCCGGTGAGTCTGCCGCGGTAGAAGACGAGACATCCGCGGTTATACGGACTTCTTCAACCGCGGCGAGTTGCTGCAATGACAATCACAAGGGATTGGCCAGAAAAGTGCTGCCGGACGTGTTAGGTTTATTCAATTCTCGTTTGTGGTCTCTTTGGAGTCCGAATGTTTAATGCCAAGCGAAAAATGGAATTAGGTATATATATATATATATATATTGAAAATTAGTTAATCATATTCGGCAGTCAGAATATACACCGATCGTGATCGTGCTTGTGCTTCCTCCCTCTCCTAATTTTCTTGTAATTGGTTCTATTAATTATTGGGTGGAGGATCATAAAATTAAAATGAAAATGCAATGTGATTAGGTGGAGTTGGGCCAAGGGAATACCAGCCCTGCATTATTAGTGGAGGATTATGTTATGGTTATGTGTCGTATTTCTTTTTCTTAAATGTCAATGGATGCGATTTTCCATGATTCTTTTCGTCTTTAATCAGGGTTACGTTTCCCTACGTGTCTGTCTTTTAGGGCGCTCGAGGTTACGAAGAACAAGGCTCAATTTCCAGAACTGTCCTTTTCTCCCCGCGGCATCCTACGTTTTCTACGAGGATAACATTGCCATTTGATGTCAATTTCATAATTGGGCAACCCTATGTGTTCCCAATTTTGATACGAAAATGGTGTATTAGTTTGAATTATTAGATTCATAGTAGATATTATAATAAGAGATTCTATTCCTATAAAGAATAATTGGTAACAGTGTAAGCTGGCATCGTTACCTTATCTAACTATCTATTTGTAGCTCTTATATTGAATGGCTTAAAGGCAGGGAATATATCTTACTATCTGTCCAATATGATTACCGACTACTCAAGTGAAGCATTGTAATTAATAATATTGAAATTAAATAAACACATTATGGATGTGTGATAATTTATGATGTTATCTATAAGTGGTTACATAATTATTGAATGTTACATGTGCTTTCAATATGATGTTTGGAACCACAAGCATCTCTTATCCTCCGTCCAATATGGAGGGTGGCCAACAAACAAGCGAATAATAGTTGGGAATTGGCATAATCTGATAGTCACAGGTCACGACGCAGGCAGGTATTGCAGTTGCCTTATCTCGTTGCATGTGAGCGAGGGATGTTTGGACCTTATGGCAAGTGTGGGCAACGAAGGCAAACAATTAAATTGCTGGGGACTTAAAAGGTTGTCTCTTTTCGTTTTGTTTGATTTGGTGACAGACAAAAACTGAGCCCCACTAATTTGAGCGAAAATACACCCTCCCATCAGTTATGTCAGTCGCAACCACTCTCATTTTTCGGGACATTGATGAGCTGCTGATAGTTACAGTCATCGGATCAAGGAAATGGATAAGGAGGATGGATCACCTCAATCTGAAGACCTCATTATGGTTGGGCCTGTCGTGATTCACAATCAGATGGGTTCTAAATAGCACTCACTGCTGAATATGGTCATAAAATTGGAGGCAGGGCCCATGAGCTTGACTTCAAGAAACGATACCAGTGATGCGAGGTGCACGAGTTGAAGATCCAATGGCAGCATTACAAGAAACATGTATTACTCAATCTGATCGTTTGCGTTTAAATCAAGATGTCCAATATATGACTTGTCCGAAAACCAAATGATACAACCATGTTTATCAACTTATCATCAACTTAATCCGTTTGGTTTCAAGTTCCATTTGTCCGTCAAATCAAAATAAACTAAGATACTTTTGCATAATGTATGTTATCAATTCACTGTTTTGGGTGGCAAAGAATAATGGAGTCAACTTAGCTCAAATATATCAATTAACAGAAGAGGATGAATGTTGTTAGATTTAACTATAAATTAGTACTTACCCCTTTATAAAAATTGTCACAATTTTACGCAAGTATCATAAATAATTACTTATCACTTCTTTCTTGTCTCGTAAATTTGTTTATACATATCACATTTAAAAGTAAAGATCAGCAATTATTAAGATTATATCATTTTTTACAGTTATTATTAATCATTAGATTAAGATTATAATTAAAATAAGGATTGATTGTAATAAATATAGAAATTTTATATAATTAATTTACAAATATTTTCTATAACATAATGGTAATGCTTTTTATCGTATTAAATTTTACTATCTCCCTTCTTAATTTTTTTCTTTTCTTATTTAACTTTTTCTTTCTTTGTCTTCCTCCTCTTTTATAAATTCTTTTTTCTTCTCATAATCTCTAAGTTTTGAGATTAAAAATTAATTTTTAATTAATAGATTTTAAAATTTATTAATTTTAAGTTTTTTAAAATATACAATGAATCTTAAATAAAATTATTTTAATTTTTTTCTAGTACAATTAATCATACTCAATTAATAAAATAAAAATAAAAAATTAATTTTTTGAATTAAGTATTTTAAAATTTATTATTTTGGATAAATTTTTTAATTTAAAAAAGAAAATACTACAACGTCTAAATATATTTACCACTTGTGTTACTATTACGCACAACTGATTTTAAATAAAATTATTTTAATTTTTTTTATTTTTAACATAATTAATCATACATAATAAAAAAATTAAAATTATTTTTTACGTAAATGATCTCTAAAATAAAATTTTTTTAAATTTTGTCTAAAGATATTTTATTAATTTTAATAAAAAATTATATAAAATCCACTTTTCATATCAAATAATACTAGGACGTATCAAACTTCATTAAATTTTTGTTGTTATTATTATTATCACTTGTTTTAGGTAACACAAATTCGGTGAAGGGACTAATATTCACTCATTTTAGAAACATTTATGACTAGTATATATATATATATAAAAAAAAAAATTACTGGCATTTCACAAAATCTCAAGGATTGAGCTAAAAAAGAAAAAAACCTGTATATATTTGTAGGGAACATTAATCAAATATGTTGGTGGTTACAATAAATAAACGAGTATAGACATAATATTATATCATTGGATGATTATACTGTAAAAGACTGTTTTCTAGAATTTGTGGTCAAGACATGACGAATCCCAAGCTGTATGGATTGCCAATTGAAGAATGATAATGGAAAATAGTAAAAGCAAAGAGGAAGATGATGCTTAGCCTAAAATAACTGCACAATTTCCACCAGTCTTTGATAGGCTGCTTTTTCTGATAATTCATGCAGCCAACAGTGAAAGGTTAGGCGTTTGAGTTATATATTTGTACTCTTCTTGTTTGTCTTCTGAATATTAGTATCATGAATATGAGTTACAATCAAAAATAATATATACATATATATATATATATGTATGTATTTTTACCAAGCAATAGGATAAACATTTCATTACATATATGGCTGGCTCACAGGGAGTTTTTCTAGGAGTGCTGCTGCCTCCTTTATTTATTGCATCAATTCATCAGACTCTTCATATAACTTACTATCACTGACATATTAATTACTGGCAACAACCCAATAAGCACTTGTACGTAAGCAGATTCTTACAAACACAATGATGCTTCTTCCTTCTTAATGATTCAGAGATCCATGGTAGTTTAATACAATACTTAAGACTTCTACTTCTGCTTCTTCCTCTTAGAGCTCCAACACCAGGTCTACAATGTAAACCATATAAAATAATTCAATCGTCACAAATTATTTAGTATATTCTAAAACATGTAAACACATAATAATAAAAATAATGTAAATAAGAACTACTCAGAATTGAGAATAACTAATAGATTTTCCGAGTGAATTCATATCATCGCGAGGAAATCGAGTCCTTGATTTAATTTATGCATTTAACTTAGTTTTAGGTACTGAATGGTATTATTGTTGAGATCTCAAATAGGGAATTCGACTTTATATGTAACAGCCAAGAGTAGACAACAAAAAATATGAAACTGTAAAGCTCTGATCAATAATGGTATTCCGGAGTGAAAGTTGCTGAGAATGGAGAATGCATGCGTATATTTGTAGTAGTAGTACTTACAGTCGGCATCGGTTTTGATCCAGAACTCTCTGTTGTCATTTGAATCACTGGCGCTAATTGTGAATTGAGGTGGGTTCGATTGGCTCTTGTAGCCCCTTATTTTCTCTTTTGTAAGGTTTCTCTGTGGAAATATCATGATGTCCTCATCTGTAGCTGGGACCATCTGATCTCCATTGTCGTAACCCCCGGCTTCATAGCATATGATTTTCTTGTTCGCCCTTTTCAGGGGCTTATCCTGCCTTTTTGTTGCCGTTGATCTTTCCGGGTGAACTTTTCTCTGGAACATATGCAGGATCTACATACCACACAATTTCTATAACTAATAATGAGGCTACTCAGCACAAACCACAAGAACAAAAATGTTTAACACAACTGTAGTAAAACTCATGGCAATAATTTGACATAGTATTTCGCAGTATACAGGATACCTTGTGCAGTTTTGTTTCAGCAGATGCATTGGAACTCCTAGAAGCCTGGAGCATCTTTTTCTTCAGCATCTTTTTCATAATATGCACAGCAGATTTTTCAGTTTCTTTGTCTGTTCGCTTCTCCTCTCTCTCGCATTTGCTCCCAGAATTCTCCGGATCTGCTAGTTTAGTCCTCTGGAACAGCTCTCCAAGCGATGTCCTGTGTTCCTTCTTCGCCACCGTTGTTGTTTCAGACAATTCAATTGCTGAACCAAAAAGATATCCCTGCAGTGGACAGACTGTGAAGCCATTTCCATTTGTCTCTGGACCTTCCATTGGTTTTCCACTAAGTGTAATAGTACTACCGTGACTGCTTCTCCCAATGCTCACATAGCTGTTTCTCCCAGATGAGTCATTGCAGCCGTCTTCTTTGGCTTCAGCTCCCAGAACCTTCTCCAACTCATCATTGATGAGCTTCAATTCATTCTCAGTTACTCCAGTTTCCTTTTCAGTGATATTCTCGACGGAAATGCCAAATGTTGGTGTTGATGGGTCGGGGATGTTAGTATCCGTACCAAGGGTACCAATAGCAAGAAAGCCATGAAAAAGCGCAGATATTGCAGCCGATGATTCTTCATAATCTTCTTCTTCTACTCTGGCTGCTTCCAAACAGTCAAAAGATTTTCGAAGGTGGTCTCTCTGACCTTGCCTGAATGGTTTGTTTCCACAGATTGGCTTTGGGTAGCATTGCTGGTCATCCAGTGATGGCTGCCCCGTAAGACAAGTACAGGCATTCCCTGACATAGAATATGTTAAGTAAACCAAAATAATAATTTAAAAAGAGAGAGAGAGAGAGAGAGAGAGATATATAATTACCGCAAGAATACCAAGTGATTGTTCCTATCTTATGCTGATGTTAGCTTGAAACAATTCCTGCGTTTCTACGATTTCACAGTAAAATATTCACTCTAGTTCATTTTAGGCTGTGCATGCCGATAATTTTAAGTTGAGGTCTTTATTGTAATTGTAATGTCTCAATTGCAGGCTTGTCTTCCCTGGTTACTAACACAAAACATCAAGTCTCTGATGGTTTATTTATGCTAGCAGGTTCATATGAGCCAGCCTTTTTGTATGTATGCAACACCATATTTGATTCTTCATCTAAAATTTGCGTCATCAGTTCCGTGATATACCCTCGTTGTTGTGTATTAAAAATTAAAATCTTCACGGCAGAACCAGACTTACCGATTGCAAAATCCTTGAAAGGTTCACTGCTATTTTGCCAAAACTTGCGGTGCATCCAACCTAGTAACTGCAAGAAAGAGAAGCAGCAGGGATCAACAACTGGGGCATTGAAGAAGATAATACTTTCAGTGTCTCCTATGAAAAGCTACGCTGGCAATATGGTATTGCGTACCTTCATACTTAGTTCTCTCTTCAGGAAACCTCAACTTCGATAACTTACTTTGGTTATGCTGAAATGGTGGGAGAGGGGCTACTTCTCAAAACTAAACGTTGGGATCCTGTTTATGACTGAGATACAAAATAGCTTTCCTTCAAGCCGCTAATGGTCTGGTCTGTGATAGAGATGGGAGGAGAGAAACACAGAGATAGTTACAAGGTTTAGGTTGGCTAGCTTGCTATTCACTGTCAATATCAAATCATGTAGCCAAATGGACAGTGGGTCCTCAAGCGGAGCCCGTCACCGGCAGGATGCTAATTAAATAATTAAAAAAAAAACCTATACATATATATTATTCTCCGATTCATGTGCATAGATGGTATGGTTTTTTTTTTTTTAATTTTTGAATGACATGCAGTAACAATTTTATCGAATTTAATTTTACAATTCTTAGTACATGATTGATTAACTTTTTTAGTAATCATATCATGTAACTCGCTTACGATCTGACAAATTTATTTTATAATTTTTTTATTAAAAATAGTTTAATTATTTTTAAAAAATATTTAATTATATTTATAATAAAATTTATTATTTATAAAAATATATTAAAATATAAATTTATTAACTAGACATAATTATAACTTAATGATTCGTTTGATAGCGTGTTCAATTAAAAATTTTATTTTTTAACATAATTATTAATTAATAATTATAATAATATAAATTACCGCTTCTATTTACATTACACCTAAACAATACTTTAATACACACCATCGTATGTATACATTGGATTTATCACATGTCTACAACTGCTAGATTATCTATTGTTAGATCTAGATGCAATATGTAAGGGAGTTCATTGGTGATCATATGTATGAATTGTGTATGTTCAGAGCTAGAAAGAAATGTAAACTCAACGGCCCTATATATCCAAGTTTACATGTAAATGCACTTGCAATATCTGGAGCGCAGTTCATTTCTAGGACGTATTTGGCTGGAAGACCTCACTTCGAACTGCGGTTCTAAGTATAGACAATTACGTTACATTGCTCTTCGCCAGTGGTTCAAAGACAATGCGAAAAAGAAGAAGATCCTATTCTCAATTGGGATACAAAAAGTTAGGATAACCTGTGCTCTTTGCTTGATCCACTCATCTGGTAGGGTATTTTTTTCAACTGATGAAATCTGATAGACAACAAGAAACTCTTCTCTTCATCTCATTGTCGTCTGATTATAAATATCTTCTTATTAAATGTATTATTACTGTTATTACGTTAAACTTGCTTTGTATTGCTGTTAATTTGGAGCCATGCGACTGCATGCACTTGAACCATAATTTGAAGAAACTCTTTCTTCATCTCATTGTCGTCTGATCATAAATATCTTCTTATTCAATGTATTATTACTGTTATTATGTTAAACTTGCTTTGTATTGCTGTTAATTTGGAGCCATGCAACTGCATACACTTGAACCATAATTTGGAGTATAGCAAAGCTCTCACTGATTGGATTTCTTGCACCATCGCACTTACGTGTGTGTGTGTGTGTGTGTGTGTGTGTGTGTGTCTTAAACCCAAATCTTACAAGATAGTAATTGTCGTGTTACCTTTCATTAAATATTCATACAGATAACATAGTTAATCTTTCATAGATTAGCTTATTGATTAGGCACAGGAGTCAAATCTGATATATACTCTCTCAGGGTAATTGATTATGCGGGATATATTTATCTATAGTACTAATCTTATCATTAAACATATAAAAAGGTTTCAATTCACGACCCCACTACTATCAAGTACAGTGTTCTCCGAAAAAGAGCCTTTTCTACATTGTTAGCCTGTCATGTTCCTTTTTTTTTTTAATTTTTTTTTCCATCATTATGAACCATTTTAGCCAGAGATAGGTTCTCTCTTAGAAGAGCTTATCTGGACCAGGGCTGTTGGCCTTGAAAAACTCGGTGTCTACTCCACTAACAACTTCATATATTGTAATAAATAAGAGTGGGTTGAAAATTGCAGAAACTGGTTCATAACTTGAAGACAAATAAGGTAATTAGAGCCATGGGTGAAGAGGACAAATATCCCTCCATTCAAGCCTCTGATAGATTACGCTATGCACAGGGTGGCCATTATAGTAATATTGTTGAAGGATCGATGAAGAAATATAATAATATTACTTCCTTTGATGATTGTCTTTCTGAACATAATTATCGCTCAGCTGTATTAAAAATAATGGCGATGAACAAAAACAACCGCATGGTGCCGACGAAACCAATTAAGTTGTCTGGAAATTAATGAAAAAGAATGCAGTCTGACAGAAAACCAAAGCAAACCACGTGTTAAAATTTGACGCTTGTACCATATAATGTAGGGTCGGATTTTCGAGCAAACTTTCTTTTTGCTAGAGAACATGAAACTAGAATAAGAAGTGCTGGACAAGTTTCCTACCACAGACATGAGATGAACTCACTCTACAGGAAACATTTTAAAGGCAAATTCATCCCCGCTTGACCTGATCAAATGTCTATGCAGTACAGTGATATGTAAATTCCTGTCATCGTTATGGTCCAGTTTGTCACATTGTCAATTAACTCCCGTTCTTTATTCAACTTCAATCAAAGTGGGGTCCTGCTGGTTTTTTTCCTTTTGTTTAACGGTGGATTCTCGAGAGTCGAGACCTAACAGCAATGGAGAATATATATATCAGGCAAACAGATACAGTCAAGCCAAGCCTTGCATCAGAATGATGGATTATTCAACAAAGCGATCGCTGATGTTGATTCTACATCGCCAATGACTGATCAATTTAAAACTTTGTACGATAAATGATCGATCATCATGCATGTTTCTTTGCTTTGCTTGTGGCTAATAAGTGATAGTAATTTCATGTCTTACAATTGTATGGCCAAGAATATGGCACATTTACGCACTAGACATGCATGTGTATCATTAGTTCAGACCGAGCAATGTTATGACTCGGGCCTGCGTGCATGTATATCAACCTCAATTATGTAAACAAGAAGGAAACACAACCCGTGGATTATCCAAGATCAGTTGTTCTCTTACTTTATATTTGGATCTCTATGCTTGGGTGCTTTTGGAGTATGGTATAAAGAAAAAAGTTTAAGGAAGATAGTCTCGTAAAATTATCACAGGATAAAATTATTTAATTAATAAAATAAAAAAAATTATTTATTAATAATAAATAAATAATTTTACAAATTTTTTTTATTAATGATAGAATATTAATTTTTTTTATTCATTGTTAATAAATAAATTTCTCTTATTTTATTAATTAGATGATAATAGCACATCAATTATACCAATATAATAAAATTATCTCACTTAAAATTTTTTACAATTATTTTCGTACATACATTAATTCTCAAAAATATTAAGAAAAAGAAGAATATGAAATGTGCATGCATGCGTGCTTGTATAACACATAACTCACGGCATGTTTTTGGTTTGCATGATCAACCTCCTAATTTGTTTGTTATATAAAAAATCTGCATAGATTATTGGAACGTATTGCTCTTTACTCTTTAGTCCAAGTTTCAATTATTTAAAGTTGGAGTCCTTGCATTTCTTCATTCACAATTATTGTATAATAAATTACTAACAATGAAATATAATTGAGCCACTAAACCTTTTGTTCTTCCCTTAAATTAAAATATTAATTTAAAAACATTGATCCATACAATCTACCGTAGATTTAAATGCTAAAATTACAGACATTTAATGTTATTAGTTGACTTTCAGATTACGACCATTAGATTTATATAGACTAATGATCTAAAACAAACGTTACTATTTTAAGTCAAATAATTAAATAATTCTTCCAGAAGATGATTTTCATGCTTTTGCTTTGCAAGCATGGGTTTTAGATAACAGTAGCAACATTCAACTCCCAGAACCATGGTTAAAGAAAATATGTACGCAGTTCTCACAAAGAGTAATCAGGAGCAACCAAAAACTCATCCAAGGGCAAATTGTGGGAGGAATGAATGAAGAACTTCAATCAAATCAAACCGAATTTTTATTGCAATTCCAACTTAAACACATGATGCAGATGGTAATTAAGTATGTGATGGTCATGGAGAATGTGATTAGCAAGTACTATCCATGTAATCTACCAACAATTCCCGAACCATGCCTCTATCCGGCATCCTCCCCGCAGCACCGTATAAAGGTGCTAGGCCACCATTTATTGGACCTGGATTTTCTTTTACCTGAAACATAGTAATAAATCAACAAGATGGAAACACATTAGTTTATAGTAGAGATTTTAATTTGTTGTTTGCTTCATGATAGACAACTTACAGTTTGCACGGATTCCCTCAAATCCCTGATAAACTCGTCAGCCACTGATACATGTTGAAGGGTAACACAGATGTGAATGCTGATTAAAGCACACAAACAGAACAACACAAAAAAAAAAAGTATGTAAGATTCATAAATTGACCAAGTTCAGTGTGAGCAAAATGAATCTGTACTTCAAATAGACCCAACGTCAAGAGCATTCATTCTGGACAGTGAATATAAAATCAATGTACTAGAATCATCTAATAGTCAATTTAAACTGAAAAAATGGACATTTGAATGGTCAATATCAACGTTAACCATTTGCTTGCAATTTGAGGTGGCCGTCATCCCAGGATTAAAGGCGAAACAAGAAAGAAATAGATAAAACTACCACAATACTATATTTCCCCATTGGGTCACCTGTTGGGTCTCTGCAACGCATTCAAATGCCAGCCCTTGGAAGACATGAAATCGTTGACCTCAAATATATCGACAACATCAGATCCAACTGCTACAATTGTCATGTCTGGTCTTCCAATGATAAATAACTCAGGAATCCCCTTTATTCTGCACATATAGTAGCACTTGTTGGTTGTTCAAAATTTTTAAAAAGAGGGGGAGAAATTGAAAACAACACTGACCCCTTCTGTATGCTCTTTGACACTTCCATGATAGCTTTTGTGTTCTCCAAATATCCTACAGTTAATGATAGAAAACAATAATCAACATATGAAATTATCTGGAAAAGCACTGATAAAAAGCAATCACTAGATTGCTACATCAATGCGGACAGATAAGTATATTATGTCACCTTCTTGGCCCAGAGACATCATTGCGGCCCAAGCCCCAGCAATCAAACCCCCAGGCCTGCTTCCAGCTATTGTTGGAGACACATATAGTCCACCTGACCACTCAGTAACTGCAGCATTAACACAAGCAAAAAGACGAGTTTCAAAACCACGGTAAGGCTGATAAAGATTTTCATCCAGTACCCAAGTAACACCTAGCTATTGATCCAAACCAGCAAGTGATATGATGAAAGTACTGCAGGGAGGGTCAAGGATCAGAGAGGCTCTTTGGAGTTGGCATAGAATTACAACTAGAAGTGGCGTGGCCGATTTTGGATGATCTTTGCGGCTGATTTACACTGGTCTCTTTACGAAACTTTTATAAATTATGATCAGTATGACTAACTATAACAGGATGATCAGTCACAATTAGCACATCCAACCAATATATAAAATTTGAAACAACAACGAGAAAGGCTGTGGGATTCTGTGTATTCATGTATTGTTTCCATGCTACCGTGCAAAATAAAACAATATGAAAAGTTTCTACTTCCTCTATCAGACTGTGTGTCCATGTAAAAAGCATCAACCAAAGCCAAAAAGATAGAGATTTCACTATGATTGTTTTAATGAGTTGTACTCTCTCTCTGTGCATATGCATGTTTTTCTTTTCAGGGTGGGGTACCTTACCAGCAACAAATTGATGCTGTTGGAAAATGAAGCCAGGAACCAGGATATGCATCGTAAGTATCCCAATGAGCAAGATGCCAAGACAGAAAAAGCATATTAGCAAGAATTTAAGGAGAATCATCAATAAATGGATAAATAACCTATATTTTACAAGGAACATAATATATATGGTAACCTTAATTGCATGATTTTGTAACAGTTGAGTGACATAATCCAATAACAAAATTAAAAAGCAAAACTTTAATATGAAGCAGGAATAAGTAACTGCACTAAATAATTGGCATAAACAAACTACAAATGGGGGAACATATTTGCTATGAGATCTTGATGCTGACAACCAGCCCATCTCAAAACTTTTAATTAAATGGAAAAAAAAATCATCTTCAGAGTAGCAAGTAGCATGCATGACCTCATATAATTAACCAGTCTGATCAATAGAGATGTTGAAACCCTACGATTCATCTGCAAACTCTGAATAAATGGTAAATCATTAGGCAAATGTAGAATTTTTCTAGGACCTTAGTTTTCCCATATTTTTAATAGCAAGGAAAAGCAACATGGCAAGATCAATCTGGCAATACATCCAAAATGCACTGTATAATTTCATTTTATGAGAGCGCAAAACCACAGAACTGTGCTCAAGTCCAATTAATTACATGAACGAACAACTATTGCAAGGCACAGGCAACGTGAAAAAGTTTGAAACTACTCCTATCTGTATCCAGCCAATGATTGCTTATAATTCTAATATGATAAGAATTCAGCTCTGAATTCTTAACCTTACTCCATGTATTGATTCAAATTTACAGAGCCATAGTGTACAACAAATCCACTAAGAAATTTCCCTTCAACAAGCACTCTAATAATATGTTCAATCTTTTAAAATGTGCCCACCCGCATAAATATACTTGATATTACAAAAAGAGGCTAATACTCATACCAGCCTCCAATTACAGATCCAAACAGAGGTTTCAAAAAATTGAACATTTACCTTTCTAATTTCATGATTCCTGTACAAAACTACACTTGTTCCTTTTGGAGCCAATCCATATTTATGCACATCCACTGATATTGAGGTTACCCCTTGGACAGAAAAGTCAAACGGTGGAATTGGATACCTGAGAAGAAAAAGAATTTCAATATTAGCCAAACCATTATAGCCAGCAAATGAAGATGCCATACAGACTGGAGAGTGTTGTTAAAAGCTTGTTCTCCTAGCAGCATTGTCTAATTCAAAAAGGAAAAGGTACACATGCAAATGAGCATGAATTCGAAGGAGAGAAATATAGCTCAAAGATCACAAATTTCCCCTAATTAAAATCACAGAAATGAAAAAACATATCTTTTGAACCTATTTTTAGGACACAAAACTATGCACATTTCCCCAAATCCCCAAATATAGAAACAAGACTAATGTAGCCAGCAATGAACAAAAAGTACTGGCCTTATACAAATCTCACTCTATTAACCTATAAAAGCTTTTTAGTTATTGAGAGCAAGTAACAATATCAAAACAGAGAAACAAGGCCTTGTGAAAAGAGTTATTGCAAGACACGACACAGCCTTTACTAACAACTAATTATGAGATGATCTGATAATAACAAGATCAGCCAGACGTACCCAAGTTTTTTAGCAAAGGGCAACACAAAGCCACCAAGACACAGGTCAACATGGAGACATATTCCATGTCTATAAGCCAGTTCACCAAGCTCCTACAAAATAAGCTGCAAATTAAAAGCTAAAAACAACTGCACACACAATTCAAATTTACTATTGGTATATTATAATTGCCAGAAAACAGACAGGTAGTCACACACCTCAATAGGATCAATGATTCCATGAGGAAATCCAGGTGCAGATCCAACAATCTGCAGTATCATGACATTTTGGTCAGCTCTACAAGATGACACAAAGCACAAGTTTTAAATTGCAACTTTAACATGGAAATATAACCATACAAGAGGCTAGTTTTTTCTTCTCAGTTAAATGTTTGAAACAAGAAAGCTAATTTGGATTAAACCATCACAGATTAACTAAAAGGAAAAGGGAAAAATGAATGAAAATTTGTTACAAAGCATGATGTAGAAGTATATACCAAAATGGTGTTTCTGCTAATGCATTTCCTTATTGCTTTGACATCAGCACAGAATTCTTTATTGACAGGAACACGCCACAGCTTGATATTAAAATACTGTGCTGCTTTGTCGTATGCTGAATGTGCGGATTCAGATATGATCCTGTGCTTGGGGAAAGAAACAACATTTATATTTCTCTAATCAGAAAAACACTATCAAAAAGGTGAAAGTAAAATAACGGAAATCCCATACATTTCAGGATTCATAATTCCCTTCTTATGCCTCATATAGTCACGAGATGATTTCATAGCTAATAAGATACTTTCAGTTCCTCCTGATGTCATGTTTCCACATACTTGTCCTCCAGAAGCCTTTTCTTTATTGCCAAGCAGAGCAGCTGTCATAGCAACAACTTCTGCCTCAAATCGGGCTACGCTCTGGAATACATCTAAATGCAACGGATTGGTATGGGCAAACCTGAAAAGGTATTTAAAAGAAGTTATATGAGAGATAACATGAGCATTTCAACCCAGGTATGGGTGGGATGACCTGGCATTATCCAAACCTTTAACACGAATGATATGGCAACCCTACCTAGCAGGATGACAAAAAAAGGAAACAGATACCATCCCAGGCAATGTTCTATGTTTGCAATTCTCAAAAAATTGAAAATTTTAATTCAGAAGAAAAGCTTTTGAACATTTTTCTGAATTTGTGCAATGTTTGTACATTAACACCAGAATGACATTTTAATGTGCAAGCTTCTATGCAAATCTTAGAAGATTTAGACATTAGTACTGAGCTTTCGGAGGCTGGGAAACAAGCTTCAGATATCACACTACTGTCACACTCATATGACCATCTGTAAGCTTATCAACGCCCAAGTATGCAATTATTAATAGAAACAACCATTTCCGTCTTGGGCGAAGTATGAAATATAATTAGACTAAGCCATACCACAGAATGTAGGTGTCAACACAAACAGCGCACACTGGGGGAAAACATTAATCAGTGAACAAACAAGTGGTATTCTTACTATCCCCCGCATAAACACATTTCACTGGTTACATGTTTCAGAAGATAACTTCAAGACCCTAAATAAAAGCAAGTTCAAGAGGGTTCTCAAGGAAATGATAATGCAAATCATAAATATACCATATCTTACTTATATCTTTGTTTTATGTTGCTTATAACAAAAAATTTAAAAAGCAAATATATATATATATATATGTTAGCTTACTAACATCGAACATGCCTCGTTAATCAACGAAAAATGTCCTTCACATTCACTTCCTCCAATATACCTGCAACAAGAAAATAAAACAGAGCATATCAAGCAAGCATACTTGAAACAGAATCTAATGTTCATTATTTAGAGAACAATAACACATAAATAGTTACCATGCTAATAATTACAAACATACACTGTGCCAGAACATTTCAAGCATGCTTGTAACAGAATCTATTGTTCATTATTTAGAGAACAATAACACATAAATAGTTACCATGCTAATAATTACAAACATACACTGTGCCAGAACATTTCCCTTGCCAGACAACATCCTTTCTCTTTTCCTCTTTCATTTTCTCAATGACAGCTGCTCCTAAGCCTTCCCTAGGCAACTCTGTCATCCAATCCCTTCTTTTAGATTCAATACCAGACTGCATCTTATCCACAACCTGGTGAACACATTTACAAATGAAAATGCTAGTTTCAGAAATTTTATCCAATGAATAAAAAGCACAGAACACTTAAATGAATTTACCCTTCAAAATACTAAATTCACAAATAAAAAGTAAACATGAAAACATTACAGATCAAAAATAAGTACTAATCTCCAAAGGACACACAAAAGGAAGCATTAATTATGAACCATGGACGCGGGGTATAAGAACACAAAACCTACTTTGCTTTGGCCTAGATTAATATGAAAACATTAACTTGTGCCAATATTCATGGTAAATAAATATGACCCTAAAACAACAAAGCTTTGTTTGGATATAGGTATCTATAGATTAAGATAAGCCATTTGCCCTAGAACCGAATAAAGTTACAACTCCTAAGTCATATAGAGGAAACTCCCTATTGCTCCAGAACATAGCAAAAATATCCCTCGTCCGACAGTAGCACGATATTTTCGAAATCAAGTTACGCAGCCTCATCGTACTTAACAGCATGTATGCCAATTTTGAAAGAGTTGTACACACTTTACTGGAGAATGGTAAATTACCTCCAAATAGAGATGAATAGTATCAAATAATTCAGGCATTTGTCTTGAGTAATAAATAAAATTAAGATCTGCATGGTTGAGTTTAATCAGTAAACTAAAAACTCCTGTCCTATGTCATACGTAGACCTGTTCACCTAGAACAATATGCAAAAGAGCACTGTCACTTCCCAGCTTGACGATATGACATTCTAAAATAACACCTATAGTGATGGAACCAATCAATTGAAAACCCAAAGTCAATATTACCTGCTCAACCAAGTTCATTAATCTCACAGGATCAAAACCCCCCTATGCACGTTGCTGGCCCATATTCTACTAATCAATTCAAAAATCAGTTTTTGTTCAGCATGTTGACACCAATCCACTATAATTTCTGCAGGTGCAGGTTTCCCCCAGTTCAAACAAATATCAAATGAGAACAGGTCTTCACAATTGACCGCAATTTAAGAGCTACAACAATAATGACAAAATCATAAAGCGAGCCGTACAAACTGTACATTTCTACCAATAAACAGCCTTAAAAGGAAAAGAGTTTCACTTCAACTCATAAAAACCCCCCATTAAATTCATTACAGGCACAAACCCATTTAAATTATTGCCAGACAAAATACTTTACTCGTATTTACATCAGTAGCAGAACAGAAACGACCCCACAAATCACCAATACGATAATACAATGTTATATATACATAAACAAATATCACCACAGCAACTTATCTAGAAGAAATTATAAAAACCAAAATCAAATCGACGATACATCTAACCTTCCGTTTCTCAGCTGCAATGTAACTGTTAACTCCAGGAACCAACCTGTCATATGCACAAATTTAATTTAAACGAAAAAAAAAAAAAAGGAAAAGCCTTCTAACTCCACAAAAGATAAGCATGTAATAAAAAAAGAAAAATTAAAAATGAATTACTTGATTGAGGAGATGAAAAACCCTATGAGAGTCAGCTTGAGTCCTTTCTCGTGAACACCACGAAAAATCGATTGCAGTACACGCGCGAGGAGAAGAGTGAGTAGAGGAGCGACAAGCAAAGTGAGAGGCTCGTAGTGTGACAAGAACGAATTGGCAGTAGCTCTAGAGCTAATCAAAAAGGAGTTGGCGAAGGAAAAATCCATTGTTGATTGCAATGCTTTGCAGTAGCAACAAATAACAAGTCTGAATCCAATTCCAATAATCAACGGAAAAGGAAGAGATTTGGTTTTAAAGGGAAGAGTCAATTCAATTTTGGTTTTCTATTTTGTTTTGTTATTGTCGCGTGCAAGGTACGTCCATTTGGTATTATTTTGGCGGGGTTGCGTTTGCATCGGACTTCCGACACCCTTAAAATAATTTGTCTTCCCATTTTTGGGGTTAATTTCAGCTCACCCCTTCATGTATTCATAATATTCAGAATTAATTATAATTTACTGCAAGTCATGAGCGCACCCCCGCACAATTGACCGATAAAGGGTTAAATACTAATTGAATAATATTAAATTAATTAAAAATATATTTATGAATTTTTTTTATTTTCTCCACCATTCCCATTCAAATCTGTGTCTGGTCATGGAAAAGACGACGAGCCCAAGAGAAAAGGAAATGGCACGTGGGGAGGTTTGGATGTTGGGCCGGGCCTATTTAAAATTGAGAGTTCTATTTAGCCACCGTTTCTATCTGTTGAGACCCGCTTGTTAGAATTGTTGTAAATAAAGATTTTGATGCACAATAATAGTTCTTCTATTGTGAAAAAATGATATTGAAATTCTTCATAATAGAAAAGGGTCATTCTTCAAAATAGGTAAATTTTATTTATTTGATATAAAGTACTAAATGTTAAATATTAGTATAAAAATAAGTAAATTTTACTAAAAGATAAAATTATCAAATATTTTTTTCAAAGTTAAATAGAATCAACATTATTGACGTAGTTTTTTGCTCAACCTGCTAACATTAATTACATGAATCTTTACTTGCTTGTGTCATTTTGATTTGTTGATGTTCTCTCTCTCCTATGAAATAGAGTAAGGTAAAGTTTAATAGTATGATTTCTTTTTTTTCTTTCTCTCTTATCTTGTCAATTATATATTACACTTTTATACTGAGTCTTTTAATTTAACAATATTCGATCATTGTTTTTGGTAAGTGTTATGGTTTTAGTGTCATATAGCATTTGTAACTTCTTAGAATCATGTCATGTGTATCTTCTTCTGTGTTAGATTGAGTGTAAAATCTGTTATCATCCTCTTCTTTTGTAAAGAGTTTGGTATTTATCCTTGAAATTTTAGTTGTTTCTTTTTTATTTTTTGTGATCCACCTTTTGTCTTTTAAAGGTAACTATGAGTTTTTAAGTAAGGAAATTAATTTTAATTATTTTTTATTTTATTTCTTGTTATAATTTTTATACGTTTAAGCGCAAAAACTCGATAAAAATTCATAGAGATTTTTATTTAAAGAGAAGTCTCCTCTTTTATACGAGTATTTGTACACTTAAATACAAATTTTTATTAAAGAGTAATAATATACCTCATAATTAAAGAAGTCATTTTCTTTTTTAAAATACTTTCTCTTTTTAATAGTGAAATCTCTTTAAAATTTATTAGACATTATCATTTTTTTAGAACCCTATTTATTTTAAGACCTCACCACGAAGTTGTTGTGTAGTAATTATCCTTCTTTTTTTGAGGTTCGCCTTATTCAAATAAAGACATAATGTTCATTTATGATGAAGTTGAGTTTAATTTTAATCATTTTACAAGTTTTGATGTTTTCTTTTATTCTGAGTACTTTATGTTCTTTGTTACAGACTCGCAGGTATTTGTTTCATAAATTTGGATCCATAACGAATTTTATTTCTAATTTATGTCCCTTGATAGCTTTATTTTTGAGCTTGAAATACAACCACCCGAACATCAAACAAAACTTAAGTTTTCCACGTCAAATTGGTGGGTTACATAACACTTCTTACACTTGAAAAACAATTTCCTCAAACTTTTTTTCTCGGAGGAAAAATTTCTCAAGAAAAAAGCAGGGTGCAAAATCCCTTTTCAAACTAATGGAGGGTAGAAATTTAATTTAACTTGACTAATGCTCAGTCAATTGGCTGGAAAATCCACATCCCTGCCTCCATGCGTACTAGGGTAACTGGACAGATAAGCTCAGAGTCAATGAAAAGAGTAGGTGTTTTTATACATACATAACTTGAAATTGGAAAAACAAATGGTCAAGAGAGAGGTTGATTAAAACAGCCAACATCTGCAGCAACAGCTAGTTGATGCTGCCATCCAGTGTTTCTAATATATATTCTACAATTAATTCCACATGATGCTGTAAGCTCTTCGCTTGTGTTCTAACCCTTGTTTTTCATTCATACACTCAATAGACACATTTTCTCGGCCTTTGAAACATTGCACACAGTCAAACAATCAAAATCCATGTTAGCACAGGGGGTTTTAGACTAGGATATATCTATCTTTACATTCATTTTTTTTATTAAAAATAATTATTTATATTTTAAGTAAATTTTTACTATATTTTATATTTTTTATTTAATATTTTAAATAATATTTTTTATTTATTTTATATATATTAATATTTTTTAATTTTAATTTTTTTATACTTAAACGTAAGGTACATGTAAGTACCAGAGCCGGGTCTTCGGGGTGGACCTGTTCTTCTTCTTCCAGTATTCAGATTGCAGTCTTTTTCTATTCATTAAATAATGATGTTTGAAATTTTGTATGAGATACAGTGAGTCCAGTAACTCCAAAAAACTTGATGCACTCGCTTACTTCACGGGGAGCAGCAGCACGTGACAGAATTCTAGTTAGAGTAGAAAACAATTATTTTTAAAATTTTATGAAAATAAATTTTAATATATATTTTTAAAAAAATAATTTAATTTATAATAATTAATATTATAATTAATTTTATTTTAATTTTAATATCTCAATAAAATTATTGCGTGTGCACAGAATATATTTATAAAGTGTTTATAAATTTTTAAATAGAATAGAATAAATATATAAAAATTCACGAAGTAATAATAGTGAAATAAGATTGAATACAAAAATATAATAAAATTTTATATTAAATAAAAAAATTTAAATTTTATAAAAATAAATTATATATATTTTATTAAATATATTTTTTAAAAAATAATAACCATAGAATCCGTCGGCTGCTGCATACGGCAGAAACTTCTAAGTGATTTCAAGCGAGGACAGTAAACCATACAATTTTTCAAAAATTTTGACCCACAACCACCATTGTTATCAATTTGTAACGTGTCGTATTTGAATTATTAAACTTGACTTCCGACACTTGGAAGAATTATACCAAGAGATTTGATTTGATATTTCCGTCTTCCAAGAACCAGATTTTCTGTCTGATTACTTGGTTTATTGTTGGAAGAGGGCTCAGGATAATCCATCCAGCCCATGTAATCGATTTTCTCCGCCCAATTACACAGCGGCTGGGCAAGACCCAGAAACAATACAATATCAAATATTCAAACTTACATGACTACGACTTTGTCCTTATTCAATTCTCGCCTTCTTGTCTTTCATTTGCTTGTAGTTTGAATTTTTGTGTAAGCCAACGACAACAGACAATTTAATTGAATTATCACAATTTAGTAATTTATAACAAAATTTTAAAATAATTTATAAATATTAAATAATATCAAGTAAAATATATTAACCGAGAACGATGTATTGAGATAAAATTAAAATTTTATATAATATTGAGATACAATAATTTTTAAATTATAGTTATTACGAAATAAATTAAATATTAAATTTTAATTAAAAAAATAAATATTATTAAAAAAATTTTAAAATGAAGTAGAATCAACTCAATTTCAGTCAAAATCTGAATAGCTTTCACGTGCAATCTCGTGCCATTGAATCAGACCGGTTCCCCTTTTGTAGCACGTTAAATTTGACTCGTGGAATTCTCGATAAATACCGAGGTCATCGGGTATCATTTTCATATTACCTTCTTTCCCAAGGCTCTCACTTGATTTAGACGAGGACAAGATGGCATGAATGAATTTTTGTTGCGTCAGAGTTCACATCTGATAATATTCCTTTCAACCTCACCTGAAGAATGTAATATGGCGTCTAATATATGTGTTAATTAATTAATAAAATAGTTCAAACTTCTTGTATTAAGACCCAAAAAAAAAAAAACTAAAAGCAAAAATATATTTTTTTAAAAAAAAAGTTCTTGTTCATTAAGAAAATAAATATACTTATTTACTTAAAATAACTAAATTTATGAAATTCAATATTCAAATTAAAAAAAATAACCCTAACTGCTACGATTCAATTAATATTAAATTTATTGTAACGTGATCCAAGAAATATTAAATTATTATAGTATGACCCAAATAATTAGATTTATATTGGATAATTCTTGCTTTTAATAAAATAACTTAAAAGCTATGCATTATAAACTATTGAATTTGTTATTTAATCTGAAAGTTTAAACTTAAGGATAAAGGCTTCTTTTCTTTCTTCGTGTAAATTTAATTTTATTTTATGAACTTTATTATGTGAACTCAAATAATTAATTTTTTTTTTTAATTTTTAGTATTAACAGGAGTTTGAATACTAAATTGTTTAAGTTAAATTCACTTTTATATCATATTAAATTTATTGTTTGATTTGAAAGTTTAAATTTAAAAATAAAGACCGTTATATTTGACATGAACAAAAAAAAACGCATAATCTAATTAGATGTTATCATGCAATAAATAATTCTTTTATCACGTAATATTAAGTTTTTATTATTTGTATTTTAAAAATTAATAAATAACTATTTTTAGAAAAAAATAATTATAATAATATATGATATTATTTGTTTAAATTTTAATACATGACTAGCTTAATATTAATGTCATTTAATTTATAATAATAGTTTAAAGAAAAGAAAATGACTCAGTCATGGGAATAAGGTTCTCTTCGATCTCCATTGCCTTCAGCTTTAGTGGGGATAACATAAGCCAGCCCTAGCTACACCAAGCTTCTCAATCCCTTCGAGCTCAAGTAATACTTTTTTTCTTTAGTGTACTATTTAAAATTCGTATTATGTTAAACGAGATTATCTGTCTTTGATTAAATGACAAATATTTATAATTTATTATAATATTTTATTATCATTATTGATAAGCGACATATCATTTCAAAGAAGTATAATAATATTATTCGAAAAAATATGAAACGTCACTTTAAAAGAAATTAAAAAATTATATAATATTTTAATTATATATCTGATAATATTATATCGTATATATATATATATATATATATATTTATAATAATTAGTAATTTGTACAATAATTTTAAAATAAATGAATATATATGACATAATTTAATTAAATTATTATATAAATAATGTAATACAACGGAACATGATATCATGTTTAAAAATATATATATAAATATGTACGGCAAGTTACATTACTTTACTAAAAAGTTATCATTTCGCGTAGTAATTATTGAAAGAAGTAAATTTTTTTAATTTACTTAATTACATATAATTAAAATTTATTTTATTAGTTTAATTTTATTAATCATCAATCAAAATTTTATTTTTAACTTAATAAATATTTATATCATGATAAAATTCCAATTTTATTTAATAACACCTAGAGAACTAATTAATTAGACTATAATTCATGCCAGCTTGAATTGGCTGCCAAATTTGGCCTCACCTGTGTAAAAGTTAAAAATAATATATTCTTATTCAATTAAATGTTATCCATCAGTATCACATATATTCTTATTCTAAAAACTGTCAATTATATAAACGATTCATAATATACATAATAATATTAAATAATTGTATTACAGTAATTATATTTTAATTATTTTATTTTGAGAAGAGCTACAGGACAGCATCGAGGACACAATTGTTGTATTACGACCACTAAATTCATGGATAGCCAAAGTGGAAAATTTTCAATTGTTTATGTGCTTATTCTTATTTTTCGTGTATTTATTACAATTATATTTTATTACGTGACTAAGAATTCGAGTATTTAGTACAGTTATATTTTATTACGGGACTAAGTTAACTTCTTCAAGGATGTTATATATAAGGCATAAATTTGTTGAATTTATCGTTTTAGTTAAAAATTTAAACTTTTAAAAGATGTTATATATTTATAGGCATAAATTATTGAATTTATTATTTTATTTAAAAGTATAAGTTCGAAGACAACGATCGATTTAATATTTTCTCTTATGTATAAGTTTAATTTTATTTAATATACATTATTACCTTAATTTTTGGTATTTACAAAAAATTGAACACTAAATTATTAGGTTAAATTAGTTATGACATGGCATTAAGTTTATTACTTTGCTTAAAAGGTTAAGATAAAAGATAATGCCATGGACAATGGTATTTAATATAAATAAATGTATGATTTGGCACAGTGCCAGTAGTGCATGGCCCCTGTCTACAAACATTTTAATACAGGGAGACCAACCGAACCCAAGTAGCAATAGCCAATAGATTAAGTTGACCAGATTTTATACCATCACTTTGCCATGGTAGTTTCATTTGAAGAAACGAAGAAAAAGAAAGACATAAAAGTAGGCACTTAACCACTTTGCCATTTTATTGGACAAATACAGGAATGGTGGCTGCTGCTAATTCGATTTCAATTTCAATTTCAATTTCAAACCCACGTTTATTTTCTTTTTCTCTGTTTAATACGTAGTCAACTTGTATGGACTAGCAATGGTTTTAAACTAAGCTTTTCCACATCCATTGAATCCCTTTTAATTTCTCTTAATTACATGGATTTTAGCCTCCAGTTACGTGGATTCCATAATCCCATATCGCTTAATTAATGGAAACAGGAAAATAAACTGCCTTAAGAGAGATTTGCCTCCATCACTACAAATCAATAGTTACAATCAATCCCTAGTCCCTACCTAGCATATATATATATTTCCATTGATTTCTAGAAAAAAAAATGATAACATATTTTAATAATTTTTGTTTTAATAGTTGTTTGTCTACTTTTTAACTAATTTCACGGGTTTAAAAATAATATATACATATATATATTATTTTTAAATATACGATAAGGATACGTTGTCAAATAATTTTATTTTCGATATATATTCTCAAACGTACCTTAATATTATTTCAATTGTTTAGTATTTTATTTTTAAATTATCATATAAGATATGCATTCAGATAAAATTGACACTAAATAATAAAAAACTTGCGTTTTGTTTGATATTAAGATGTGTCGTGTAATATTAATAAAAATAATAAAACAAATTCAATAAAAAAAAATTTACAAATTATCTAAAACAAAGAAATATAAAAATAGATTTGAAATTTATAAATTAATCTTTTTTTAAAAAAAAATTGGGTATCAGTTAAAAAGAATAATTATGAATATTTTTGATATCATTAATTCGATGAAATTATATAATTTCCATTTTCCCTTAAAACAAAAGATAGCTATAAATTTCTACCATCAGGTTACCTCAGAGGAAATTAAAGCGCAGTAATAATTTTGAGAACACACGTTCTGACCAAGAAATAAAATTTGACCACAATCCTGGCAACAGGGGCTGCTTTAATTAATTGTAAAAGAATTGTAAACACGTATGTATGGTTTCCTCTTCACAAGTATCATGAGTTTTTAACCATAACCATGATCCATGTTTCAGACACAAGTACTCTTGTACGAAATTAATTTAATTTTCTTTTAAAATGAAATAATTAATATAGTTTATTTTTAGATAATTCTCTTCTTTTTTTTCTCTCTATATTTTGGCTATATATTTTACGTGCCGTTTACGACACCGAACACAATAAAGAAACTGCTAGCCCCGGCCCTAGGAGCAGTCAAATGTCAAGCCGCCTTACTGTTTCAAAATTCGATTTGGATCTTTCCTTTGTAACCCACTTCGATCCTGTTGTTTACATTCTCTCTTTATTCTCTTTCTGTTTCTAATGGAGAACTACCAAACGTATTTTCCGGCAGCAGCTGGTAATACTTCATCTTCAACATCGTCTGCAGCTTCATTGGATATGGTTAATTCTCAATCATGTACTGAATTTCAAGGTAATAAGTCAAGTGGGTTCCTGGGATTAATGACAGAGATGGAAGTTCCGGGTAGTTTAACCATGAACAACCGCAGCAACGGCAAAAGTAATAACGACGACAACTCTCAGGACAAAAGCTTTCTGGGGTCTGGAAATGGAGAGAAATTAGGTAAGAAAAAGGGAGAGAAGAAGGTAAGAAAGCCTAGGTATGCTTTTCAGACAAGAAGTCAGGTTGATATACTTGATGATGGGTATAGATGGAGAAAGTATGGCCAGAAAGCAGTGAAAAACAACAAATTTCCAAGGTCAGTATTCCTACTCTGCTCTTGTTGCAAAGTTTTCCTCTTTTTTGTTTTTCTGCTTTTGATATCCGACAAAACTTTTGCCAAACCTGATGTCCGAATATCTACCATTTGACTAGTTTCTTCTGAAAGTTCCTACTTGATAGGGAGTTTAATTAATTTATACACAGCTACTGATTAAAACCATCCGGTGTTCATATGTGTTGAATTTGATCGTCAGTATATATGAAATTATACTGGTCTATTTGTTCCATGTTTAAGTTACTAATAGGGAGATCGCAGAAGAAACATAACGAACGGAGTTAAGCAACAGTTAATTTTCTGCTTCCTGCAGTGTGGAGAATAGGCAACCTTAAACATTTGCATACATATATGACCGCAACTGCAATGTCTGCAATGCTAACGCGTACTGAAACTGTGTTGTCACTTTCTGTTTTGCCCCTTATCGTCGCTTGCCAACATCTTAAGTTAAATTTTCTCACTGAAATATGGAAAGGACCGAGGAGAGAATCACTGATATATCTTAAAATGCAGAAGAAAATTCAAAATCTGCTGTGATCTCATGGCGTTATTGTCATGATCAATCGTCATATCTAGAAAGATAATGAATGATGTATGGCATTAATTAATAAACAAAAGAAATCCTTCAATATTCTAATAAAGCTGAAGCGGCCAACGCATGTTGAAAAGTTAAACTACACTAATGCTATTCTCGTCTCGATAAAGAACTCGAGATGGAAGAACTTAGACCCAGATAAATATTTAAAACCCCCTCATGTCCCTGTTCTAGATTAGGTAGAATACGACTATCCATGTTATTTTAATACGCCTATAACAACCAAATTGACCAGAAATGTGTATAGTAACACTGTTTCTGTATTTAATTGCTATCTGCAGAAGCTACTATCGGTGTACACACCAAGGCTGCAACGTGAAGAAGCAAGTTCAACGATTAACTAAAGATGAAGGAGTTGTGGTGACAACCTATGAAGGAATGCATTCACATCCGATCGAGAAGTCGACAGAGAACTTTGAGCATATCTTGAGCCATATGCAAATCTACACTTCATATTAAGGCATCAAATACATAGCATGGAAAGGCCAGACACTCGATTAATTATCAATATATTGTTGTAAATTAATATTACCTACTATTGAAGAATTTGAACCTCCAAATAAAATTTCCATGTCCGGAAATAAAATTATTGCTCTTGGTATCGATTCTTTCAATTCTCGATGAACTCTTGTTGGGAACAATATTAAGCATCAAGTTTACAATCATTCACATCAATTATTAAGAATACTAAGAGTTGTTGCTGTTGCAAAATTTTGTCTGCTCTGTACATTTCAAATCTTATCTCGTCAGTTCATGCCTTTTATTGGTGTTGCAACTGTTATTTTCTTTATGCTGTATATATAAATAATTTCCTCTTTGTCCTATGTCTTTCTAGTTATAAGAGAACAACGAAAATAAATATTATACGACTTCGTTTGGTAAGTATTATGGTGTGCTAATTTTTAAGCTATGTCTACTATAAAAAAATAGAAACACTAAATGTTATAAAATGCTTTCTTAATTTTGCTGTCAAAGCACAGCAAATCCCCACAATTTCAAATGAAGCTCTACTAAAATGTAAAAAATAAGCCGAATCAATTCTTAACTTTATTGTTGTTTAAATGACATGATTTTTCTATGACAATTTACTTACAAAATTTTAATTAGAAATTAAAACAAATAATGTGATTTTACCATCAATTAATGTCAAGCATAAGGGTCAATTTCATAATAATGTAATTTTTAAAATGATTACTGTTAATTGTACTTGACCCAAAAAAAAAAATAGTATAAGCGTAGCGAGTGTGGGAGTGTGGCTCTGGCTCAGCAGAACTCAAAAATAGTAAATTATTTAAAATTTTAATTTTTAAAAAATATTACAAATAAAATGGATAATAATCATTTTGTCTCAAGAAATTTTATAGATTAGTTTACTTAAAAAAAAAAAAGTGTATTTTTTATCGTAATAAAATATAAATGGGTTTGTATTTTTTTTTTTTGGTCTTGACCAAATAAAAATTGATTTATATTTAGTACTTTCATTTCTTAATTTTGTCGAGATCCATGTGAAACCGAAAAAAGTCAGAATTCTGCTTATCGAATGAATAAATTAAATTCGTCTTATGTTGAAACTTATTACATATGTGACAAGAATATAATAGATATTTTCAGTTATACAACTTGTAAAAATTACACTTTCTAATAAAATAAGCGATAAATTTTTTGTAAATTACACGTTTATTTTCATTGAAAGAGAACTTGTCTAGAGTGTTGATTCAAATCAGTATTGGTCCTATCGGATAAACTATATATACTTTAAAAACAATGATAAGGAATAACTTTAATAATTTATTGTGATTTTTAATATAAAAAATTTCATCTTGTTCTCTTCATAAAAAGTGTACTTTTTATTTTTTTTATAAATTAAATTTTTCTATAACATTAAAACTTCTAAAACCATATTTAATTTATTTTTAGCCGATTCAAAAATAAATTTTTAGTCTTATCTCTATTAATTAATATAATTTATGTTGAAATAATTATAGAAATATTTTCAATAACAAAATTACCCCCCAAAATATGTTGTAAAATAAAAAAAAAATAGAATTATTATACACATAAAATTATTTTAACAAATTAAAACAGGATCAATGTTTGTGGCCCAGAGTAAGGGAACGAGACTTCTTCTGGGCCGGGGAACCTGTCATATTTGCTCCCATTAAAGCAGAGCACAAGCCCATTAACTGCACTGTACGTACTTTCTTGTATTAAATACCCAAACTTTTTATTGATTTATTTATTATTATTATTTTTAAACACCAACATTAGCCATTTCGGTGTGGTAAGGGTTCTAATAGGAGTTTGTATGGTATGACGATGACATTGCATTGTCCAATTTAAAGGGTGGTAAGGTTTCTAATAGGAGTTCATATAGTATTATAACTAAAGGTGGCAATTTTGGTTTAAATTAATTTTAATCTAAAATGTAAGCCGATTTAAAACCATCAATATTATTTTGATTTTTTGGTTTGTGCTCTGAATCCAAAATATTAGTTTAATTGTAAAATTTAAATTTGATATTTAATGTTTTATATTGAAAGTCTTAACATAAATTTTGGTTTGTTTTTATTAACTTTATTAGTTTGATTTAAATTAAAATTAAAAATTATTTTTTAATTTTATAAGTTATAAAATTTTTTAAAATTTTATATTAATTAAATTTAAATAAATAATTATTTATTTATTAAAATAAAATATAAAATACAATTTTTAAAATAATTAGATGGTTCAATTTTGTCAATATAAATAAAGTACACAAAAAAAAAGAATTAAAATTTATCGATTTTAATTTTTAAAAATTATTTGTTTAAATCGATTTTGTTAAAAAAATATCTACCTCTAACTATAACCACATTGCATTGTTTGATTCTAATATAGTTAGATAATAATAAAATTATACTGTATAATTTGAGTGTAGATAGAAGTCTAACGTAAGTTAATATAATATCACAACGTGGTTATGGATATAATGTCATTGTTTGGGTGTGTTTGGATTTGAATGAAACAATTTTTAGTTTTATAAATAATCGAGGAGAAGCATACAAGCATTCTAATTCAAACTTTGGTGGGACTTTTCAACGGAGAGATAGAGTTTACCATTTAACCTATGATTAATTATCTCAATTGGTTTTATCACTTAATTAGACCATAAAATACATAGTCTGGATTAAACGTAAAATACTATCTTTATTATTTATTGATATAATTTGCTAATTTTGTTTTCTTTTTCTTTCTTTTTTAAAAGGCGAGAAAATGATTAAAAATATAATATTTTTGTTTGAGATATTGGGGTAAGAGTGATAATTTTTGATATGATTTGCCAAATCAGTATATATTTCGTGAGTTTGAATTTATATAAAATGATATAATTATTAAATGAATAAATAAAATATAATTAATAATTACGATAGGTTCAAATTTAAAATTATTGATGTATAAACTTGTTTATGATATAATTAATTATGTAAATAATTATAATATATTTAATTATAAATAGTTTAATAATTTTATTATATATTTTTAAATAATTTAATAATATTTATTATATTTTAAAAATATATTATAATACATAAAAAATATGTTCTAAATAAATAACACGATTATAATTCATTTAATTATTTATTAATCGTGTTAAAATAAAATATTTAATTTTTAATAAAATTATTAAACAAATAGAGTTGATTGATCTTTATTTAATATAATAAAATAATATAAATTATTACCTTTGGTTTGAAGTAAAAAATTAAAAATATTATTCGGAGTAAATACAGAATAATAATTTAAAGAATGAATATGAAGTAGAATAATATCACTCATTTTTTTCTCCTTTTTTTTTTTTCTTTTATTATACGGTCTTACTTACAAACGTGGCGACGGCCGTACGACTCTCAAAGTAGATTATAATAAAAGTTTGCGATGCTTGACATAGTAGCCTCCATAATGTAGAGTAATTACAACGAGAGACAGAAACTAGAAAACGAATATTCGATTTATCAACCCGGGGTTCTTCCTGTAATTATTCACAAAACCGAGGTCTTTTGTCCAATCAGCTCACTAACCGGCTGTTGGTCTGTTAGCTTTGCTCGAGAAACCAACCCAGACCACGACTTGACGGAGCGATTTTATCGTCTTTGCTCATGTTGTATACTCTGGACGCAGACCTACATAAACATACGCATATAAATAAATAATCAAATAAATAAATATAAATAAACGACTGAATAGTTTCCGGTCATGGCTCTTCCTTTCGGCAAGTTAACCTTCCTCGTCGGTGCAGGTCCGTGCAATTTTCTTTGATTCTCCTTTATTTGTTTCCTCAATTGCTTAGCTATCTACTTACTTTTGTTTTGATTGATTAGCTTTGTCTCGTACCAAATTGAATGTCGTGTTGATAGTCGAATTTGAAGTTAGGGTTTGTGATAAATCCTCGATCCTGAGTTTAATTAGGTAGTGATAACGATCAAATGCAGGGGCTCGGCGTTTTGAGCGGTGCGATTCACCAGATATGTGGTTTAGTTTGTCCCAGAGATTGGAAATATTTCTGGGGTATGTGGCTGACTTCTAAGTGTAGGATTTAAGAGTGTGGTTATGTCTTTTACAACGAAGGGAATGAAATGAAATGCTGTTTTTGGTGGAAGATAACTTTTGTACTAGAATTGATAGAATCAAAGGGGATTGATATAAATTGTATGGGCTGCTAGTTACAAGTGCAATTTTATAAGTTTGCATTGTTGTAACCTGGTATGATACTTTTGTTTTGAATATAGAGTGGCAAAAAGAAAGGATCTTAAAAAGATTTGTGAACTCCAGATTTTGGGATGCTGTGGCTAGGCTAGGTGAAATACTTTACGAAATGAGTGCACAACTTTCCAGACAAGCACTACTCATATAGTTATGTTGTTGTAATATTTGTTTTAATGTGATAGCGGCATATCTATGATTAAGAACAATGACTTATTCATCTGTCTGGATGTTTGTTTAGGAAGTGAATTATCTTGTGTGAGCATAGTGTTGTATGCATCTTCGTGTCATCTTTCCCTTGCTCTGCTCCCATTACCATTGCAGCTTCTTGGCCTAATCAAAAGGCTTCTTAGAGATTATGTGTTGATGACATATCCTGAGTCCTACGTTCTTTGCACTTGGTTTTACATGTTTGAATGCCAAACTAATGTGTAATTTGGATATTAATTATATTTTGGTAATTTTTATTTTTTATCTCCCATCTTTTCTTTCTAGTGTTTCTTTCATTTTTTTCCCTCTTCTATAGAAGTCAGTTTCATTTTTGATGAGATATTTGTGGACAACAAGAACATTTGTACTCATTGAATTAGTTATCGTGCATCTCTTAGATATTGCAACCTCAGTACTTGTAAAGGAAGGGCGTCTCTCAACTGTTTCGGATGTTGTTGGAGATGCTTTGAAGGTATTTTTTTTGACCAAAAGCTAAACCTAGTTATGGTTGCCTAAAAACGTATTTAATGTTATTTGTATATATTCGTGCATTGATTTATATCATTTTATGGAGATATTTTTTGCTAGTCATTAGCAATGTTAATCTGTCAGATATGTTTTCTTCTGTAATTTTGTTTTTGTTTGGTCAAGAGGACCAGATATTCTTTGAGATGAATGACTTTAGAAACTCAATTGCCTGTAGTAAAAATCATTGTTATGATGTATTGCATTTAGAGCATTATATTCTGTTTCTGGTTGTGGGTCCTATTTATTTATTGAATTGCCAATTTTCTTTTTTACTAGTAATATTGTGATTTTCTTCTACCACAGATTGTCTCAAAGATGATTAAACAAGATGATAACAGTCCATTGGAGAGGAAGCCAAGCTCTTACAACTTGTCGGCTGAGGATCTTATTTGACTCGTCATTTTAATTGCTCATTCTTCGATGTTTATCTAATGAGGGCTAGAACCATGAGCGGTCTTTGACTTTTCCAGTTGCATATGAGTGAAACCTGCCACGAACTTGGCAGGTGATGAAAATACATATCCTACCTTTTTCTTTTCATACCGGGAGGAGGGGTGAATTTTTGCTCTATAATTTATGAATTTGGGATTTTAGAAGGTCTCGTTCTTGAAAATAAATATTAATTTTTACTTCTAATATCATGCTTCTAATTTGTAACTTAGAAATAAGGCCTATCAAGGAGACCTAGCAACATTCCCAAAATGATGTAGTTCCCATTTTTGCAGTTTTTCTAGGATAGGGAGGCATTAATGACCCATGAAAATAATCTCGTTTGCTTAAGAGACTAAGAGTTAAATGATAAGTTTTGTTGTTGGCATTGAAGGGTTAAGTTTTCCTTCTTTTTTTGCCCTTTCATTCTAATTTCCTTGATTTTCTTGCAAATGCATTTTATTATTTTGTCTTCTGCATTCAATGTTTGTAAACACCTATTAAACTTTAAAAGTTGTTAACTTGAATCTCAAGATTTTAATTAAGCATCAATTCCTCAGCCCAGAAATTGTTACAAAGTCATTATTTTCACATATGCATTTCCCCATGAAATGATGTTATAGCTCAAAACCCCTCCAGTACCATCTTTGAAACTGTTGTCTGTCTATTTTTGAACCCTATATCTACTTTTGAGTTTTGATTATTTAAGTGTCTATAATGCCCACCTCAGTCTATTTGTTCGTGAAGAAAGCTGAATATGTGATTGTTACCAAACTTTTCACTTTTGCAGGTTAGCAGTCTTCGAGAAGAGGTGTCACTGTTGTTCTCAAGTAGACCAGTTACAATTGTAACTGCAAGTGGAACAGGTTCTACTTCTAGACCCTGTCTTACATATGCAGTAGAGATTTGTAATTTACTATCTTATTCTACCCTGCATACGTGCTGCCTAGATTTTTGAGATTGCACTTTTGCTGATTAACATTTTTTTTGGTCATTTTTTGCCTTTGCTATGTCTAACACCGATTAGAGAACAAAATGAATGAACATAGAAAAGAGCATTGATGTGATGTGGGTTCCATATTTGCTGAGTTCTCTTAACCTTCTTTCTAGAAAAGATGGTCAACATATGGTTGCTCAACAGCATATGACTGTCTCCTTTGTGCATGGAATTGCCTTGTTTTTGCTAACTCATTAGGTTATGGCATCTTGTGATATCTTTTATCCCTGAGTTTTTAGTTTTATACATGACGTGGTGACACTCTTGAACCATAATTAGCTTTCTAAAGTTTTTGTAATACATCACTTTCTAGCATTCTCTGACTTGTATTATCATGTCCAGGTGCCCAAAAATATGGTGTGATTGTTGTTATCGTAGTGGCTGGACATGGTTACGTTTGGTGGAAGGTAACGAATGATATGGGAACATGGCCTTCTTTATACCTAGTTTTTCTGTTTAGATATAAAAGTGTTGTAGTGCAATCTTTAGATACGTCAATCCCCCAGGTTCACATACACATATATAGTATATGTTGTCTTATTAAATGTTACCTTACATCTAGATTTATTTGTGTGATGTGGGTTGGTGAAACTTATTTTGAGTGTCATATGACTGCTCAGTTATTGAAGTGGATAGTTTGCAGATTGACTGTTCAGTTTTTAGGTTAATTTACTTGTAATGGTAATTTCCCAAATGTTCTTTTAGTTTTTAGGTTAATTTACTTGTAATGGTAATTTCCCAAATGTTCTTTTTGGATTAATATAATTTAGTGAGCTAAGTACAAGGGCTATAAGTTAAGTTCAATGAAAGTTTACATCAGTTATCCTCTGGGGACAATGTAAAAGAATAGAATAAAAACAATATAATGCTCAAATTAATAGTATTCAGGTATTGATAAATTGAAGCAAAATCGACATTGCCCTGAGGAAGGCAATCAACTGAAAAATGATCTCAGAGACAGTAGATTTAGTTCTTTCTATGAAAATTTTGCACATGTGCCTCTACTACCAAGCATTCAGCGGCAGTTCTGAAAATGGCTCTTTTTAACCCTAGTAGGGAAAAGGAGATAACCATTAATTCCTGGTGCCATGACAGTGAGGTAATAATGGTATGGATCTACCTACTTGTCATTGTATGTACATGACTAATAGTGTTGTTCACCATGAAAGAAAAAGAAAGTAAAACCTACTAGCCAAATACTCCAGGAAAAGAATAATCTTTATATCGCCTAATTACTTTTGTAATCCATTTATCTTCAAACTTCTGTGGTTTTCTAATCTTGAAATGATTCTATCTACTTCTTCAGTCATTTTCGTTAATTAACTTGAATGCACCAACAATTCCAAGTCCATGTTCCATACAGATGACTTTATAGAATTCCACGAAACATGATTCCTATCCCTCCAGCTTTGTAGTTCTGCCTTTTGTTTTTTCAGTATTATAATCATGCTGGATGTCTACCTCTGTAGCTCGTTTGAATTACTGCTATTCTTATCATTTGTTTTGTGCTTCATAACCTTCTATTTTGGCATAGGCTAAATTTATTTTATATTCCTTGAATGTTGTCAGGGCTGGAAGCTTCCTGATATGACGTTTGCAACGAAACGTAGTTTATCTGATGCTTGCAATTCAGTAGCCAGACAACTTGAGGACGTTTATTCGTCAATCTCGGCAAGTTTTTAATTTATTGATGTCATGATTGTCATTGCAATAGTGTAAACTTAGATTTGTTTGGATGTTTTTGTGGTAATCAATAATATATTTGTACAACTGGAAATAGTATAGTTTATCAAACTCTGCGCTAACTAAAAATTTGTGATACTTGATTTATTTTTATTTATTTTGGATTTAAGGCCTAATTTAATTTTTGTTTATTTTTATTTTTATTTCATGTCACATGTTATTTGTTTATTTTATGAAAGCTTCTGTTGAAGTGGAGTCACTTTGATACTGGTCATTGAGGACTAGCAAGTTTTCTGTCCAAAATAGATCCTGTTATTTTACTGGCTTAGGCATTGTCTTCTACACTTGGTTGTAAGATGCTTGCTATTTGGTATAGGTGTTATTATGATTGTAACTGTGATTTTTTTAAAAATCTTTTTTTTATTCCAGGCTGCTCAGCGGCAGTTATCTTCCAAGATTACGAATGTGGACCGTGATGTGAATAAGATTGTAGAAATCTCTCAGGCTACAAAGGAAGAGGTGGGTCGAATATGGACCTTGTCTTCTGCGTGTGTGGGGATTGTGTGTATCTTTATAGACATTTCAAGTTTTTTAATGGACTTATGCTTCAGGTTCATCTATTACGAGGATGATCGAGAATGATTGGCGAGGAATTTCAATCTGTTCGTGATGTGGTTCAAACTCTGGTGAGCAATCTGTATGACTATAAGTTTGTTTTCCTGCTTTACTATTTTAAATATTTAAGGCTGGATGTGAGGCTAAGGTTTCCCCCCCACCCCCCCCGCGGGTTTTTACAGGAAAGTAAACTTAGTGTAATTGAAGGCAAACAGGTAACTTTTATATTAACAACATGATTCTCTGACATGTTATTTGATTCGTTTAGATTGCTTTATGTTAATTGGTATGGCTTATGATTGTCTGCCTAGGATATCACAAGCTTAGGAGTAAAGAAATTGTGCGATTGTGTCTGGAGGCAGGAGAAAGATAGAACAAAAGAGTTCAATCAGGCATGAACTCAACTTTTTTTCTATTGATAATATTTTTCAGATTCACAATGATTGAATTAATTTTATTTATCAAATCAGTTTTCATTGTTGAAGTGATATTTATGTCAAATCAATTTACATTGTCAAGTGGTGTTGTAATTATATTGTTGAAAATTAAACCGTATAATCCATTGAAAATTTTCAAGTGCGTTGGATACCTAGCTCCTAGCAACTTCTTTACATTATAGTCTCCGTAATTGGCTCCTTTTCTAGAGTGCTTTTTTTGATCTTCTTTGGTCAATTATTATTTTTATTTAACTATGCTCTTTCATTCCTGTAGGCTGTGCGTTACAGTTCTTCGAGGACATATGTTGAATTGCCAGGAACTACACCATCAGCAAGGGTATTTTTTAGTTCTTTTTCTTGAATATCTGGGTATAAGATCAATTTGGCTGTGCATATTGTGCTTTTTTAATTGTGAAGGATATTTGTGCTTTTCACGAATTAGATTTTAAGAGCTTTTTTCCTTTTTTATTAAATATTAATCTTTTCTGTTGGATTCTTTTTCTTCTTAATATCACAGCGGTTATCTACTGTTAAGCAATATGGGCCAGCAAGAAGAACAATTTCTTGTTGGCTATTTCAAATTGTTGAGTTTCTGATGGTACTTTGTGCTTTTGGAAAGTTAGGAGGTCAGTTCACTTGCCCTGCCTTGCCCATTTGATGTTCACAATCTGTTTAACCATTCCAACAGTCTTAACCAAAACTTCCGTAGATGAAATGGCTTGTAATAATATTTATATGCTTAGTTATCACTCTTATTTTGCTAATTAGTTTTTACTTGCGCTTTAGCAGACTAGGTCTTTGCCTCCCGCTTTGCCCCTTGAACCGCCATCTCCATATGATTCCAATGGATCTCAGATGGTTTGTTGACTTTCCACTAACATGAACTTGGTTGGGGATAAAAATTTTCGATGGGTTGAAATATGGGAAAGCATTTCCGGTTTCTGCTTCACATATTGGCAGTAGATTTGTAACTGGCATGGCCAGTTTCACCTTGGCCCATGGTGGGAACGGTTGCTGGGTATAGGCCCGTCATGATCTGTTGGCAAAGGTCCTCATGGCTTGTTTTGGGATCTTTCTTCAATTTTTTTAACTATATTTGACAAAAATTAAATATTTACATGTTCTAAGAGTTGAAGCAAATGTTAATTTTCTTGTTATTTATGTAGATTACTACATATTGTATTTGTCAAATTCTTTAAGTTTTATAATTTCTCTGCATAAACATTGAAGAAAATACTCAATGACACCCCAGCATGCTGGACCATATCGTGCTGGCCTGCTCATGCAGCATGATCAGGTTATGCATGCCGACCTGGTTGTTTTGATCATCTTGGCCAAACGTGGAATGCTAGTTGTTCTGTTGGCAGCATGTCATATGAAAACGGGGCCTGGTTGTGCTTGGCCAGGGCTGCTCAGCAAAGTTTCCATGATCTATGGTATTCAAACTCAACTATTGGAAACATAGCAACTATTGCAAGATATAAATAATTTCTTTTCCAGTGATTCTTTGGTGCATTGGAAAAATGATTGGCTCTAATTTGTTTGCATATAAATTACCCAATGGGGATATTTTTTTATTAATTTCTTATTGTTGCATATGCTCTGTGACTTTTTAACTCATAGTGAGATACTCTCTCTTAAGAAATCTTGTCTGTTAAAACAGAAATAAACAGAGAATGTGTTCTTCCTACATTTTCATTTGAAGCTGACTCATTCGCTTTGACCATTTGCAGGTTGAGTGGTCCCTCCAGCCTTCTGTCTCAGGCTCTGGCCTGAAGGTAAACCTAAAATATTTTATTTTCCTTTTTTCCTTTCATTCATGTTTATCAAGTTTCAATGATCTCCAATTTGTTCGTAGGAGTTTAATGGAGTTTTGCAGGTGGGTGAGTCATCAAGGAGTCTGAAAGTTTCTAGTGGGATAGTAGCTTCAGAGGACATAAGCACTTGGTCTTCAAGTAATGGTTTGCTTGGTAGACGTTGTAGTGGTTCAGTCTTGACAAGACAGCGGAGTGCAACAAATACAGTGGCACAACAAGTGCTTTCAAGTGTACAACAATGCTGAGGGTATTGTGCACTGATGGCCATTGATACATGTACACAATAAATAGTTGTACTCTTCTTGGGGGCGAAGGCCATCAAATATAAGCCGGGGCTGCTTTAGTCCTTCCCTTAAATAGAGGTAGTGCCCAGGCCAAATGATGGAAATTGGACTCTGGGTACAAGCGACTTTTTGTCGAGATACTCTTAATGTTGTTACCAGTTATAATTGATTTCATTATTGTTATGCATAACTGTGGAGCGAAGCCTTAATTCTTTTTTCTTTTATTCATTTTCTTTTGTCAATGTGAATATAGGGGTTTTGGCAGGGCAATAGGGAAAAGCGAACTTTAACAGACACGAATTGTATGTATGTCCACTCTATTTTTATCTGTCCACTGGACTATAATAGTCTCACTCATGTGGCTAAAAGAAAATTATGTACCGTGACCAAAGATTTTGTTTTCACGTGAATGGCAAATGTATTATGCTTTCTTGCAGCAGTTAAAGATGGTCGGGTGGTGGGACTGGGATTTTGCTGTTTACATCAAATAGCCAACTATTCTATTCTCTGATTGCTGTATTTTGTGCACAATTTGATCACTTGGCTGTTGAAGAGATCTGTGAAAAAAGCCAGCGGAATTGATTTGAGAGGGTATTTTAAAGCTTACGAAGGACTATCATCTCTCTTGTGTGTTCAATTTTATATGGATTTTTCTTCAATGGAGTATGGATAAAATTATGACTGATGATTATTATCAAACACTATGGTCATGCATGCAAGTGTTTCGTTTTATTATGTATAATCTCTCGTTCAAATAAATGTAGCAATGAATCTTGTTGATACAATTATTATTACTTTTTTAATTTGGGCTTTTTATACTCATAAATGGGAACTTATACGACGAGAGGCACTTATTTATCAATTTGCGTTCAATTGCCATTCGTGTACACAATAATTTTAATAAAATTATTGTAATTTTTAAAATGTTCCTAATAAATTTATAAAATTTGACAATAATTTTTATGCATTAATAATATTATTTTAATTAATTTTCTTATAATTCTCATGAAAATTTAAAAATAAATATATATTTTTTTAAAAAAATAGTTTAAACAGAAATACATTATTGTTGAATAATTATTTATTAAAATTTGAATTTTTTGGTGGGCCTTTTGAAAATGCCAAACGAACTAAACTGACTCTGTGGTCAACCCAATGGGCCATCGCTGATCGGACAGCCCCAGGCAGCCTCTCGTCATTTCCCGCCATTTTGCTAGTTTGGCGCGCTCCTATAAAAATGAAGAGAAAGGGGCTTTTTCTTTTTTCTTTTATAAAATGACAGTCGAATCTAGCGGTTATTCAATTAGCTGTTCAGACTGCAGTCAGATAGAGAGCGAGAACAACAATGGAAATAGTTCGAACTCAGAGAAAGAGAACAAATCCCCTAAACGATGTCGTTTTAACCCTGCCTCTCTACCGCTCTGCTCCTCAGCTTGAAGTCAGACTCGAAGATTTCGAGCTCTTCGCCATGGATCGCCTCCGAGGTACTTAATTTCTCAATTTGAATTAAATTAATTTTGATTCGAAGCTTCCTTCCTGTCTTAATATTGTTCACATGCATAGAGGAAAATTTGGTGTTCTTTTTCGTTTATTTGGCTGTTGATTCAGTTACTGTTTAGGCCTGGGGAAATGTTGGAGAAGAAATGAAAGGAAATAATAGAGAAAGCGCGTAAAATAGGGATTATGTTTGATGACTTTCAACCTCTCGAATTATTGACATTTAGCGTTTTAACCGTTAATAAAAAATGAGGCGATCTTACGAACTAAGTCCGATGCTCAATTTAATTTCTGTAAAAATATTTGAAAAGAATTAACCTTTTTTACATCTTCCTTTGAGAAGATGATATACTGGCATTTCAATTTTTGGGACATAAGAATACTGAAATATCAACTTTAGAAGGATCAAAATTTAGTTAGTTTCTCATATATGGGTTGCTAATAACGTCCATTTTTATCAGTTCAATAGATTTGTTAAATTTTTGTCAGTTCCTTTGAGTTTAAAGTTTACCTATGGCGGCTGTTATTGCTTGACCTTGATGCAGTTCTTAAGGGAATCTCTGATGGGTTGTCCCGAGGAAAGAAACCTGAAGAAATGGAAAAATTGGTAAAAGAAACTATAGATTTGGTTTTAATGTTCTCATATCAGAACTCCTGTTTCTCAAGTTGACTGTTGGCATTTTCATAGGTAAGTGATTTGTGGAAGGCTAATATGAGGCATCCAAATCCATCTGAACTTGTCAACAAGGATATAATATCTCACTTTGTTCTGCGTCTTGTGTATTGTAGAACGTAAGCTTATGAAAATTTTTAATACATATAATGCGCGTTGCTTCTCCTGAATTTCTGGCTTATTGTTGTTCTCCTATGTGTTTAGGGAGGACTTGAGAAAATGGTTTCTTTCCATGGAGATTGCTCTATTTCGATATCGTTTTCGGCTTGAAAGATCTGAAGCTCAGGTAGGGTTTCTGTTTCCCTTAGTTATTGGATTCCTGATTTGGTTAGATACTGAATGTATATTATATTTTTGACTTGGCAGAGGGCATTGATGGCAGAGTTTGACCTTCCATGCAAGGCTATTAGCAATTCAGAGTTCGAGGTAATCATCTTCCGTTGATTTATTGTAAACATGTGTCAACAGATGTCCCTGGATCTTTGCAAACACCTGCAATAAATTCCATACGATGGATACACATCTTCATAAGACAATCTTATCCTCTTCTGCTTTCTGGAACATACAGTGAATGAGCTTTTCATATGTTTTGACTAAGTTACAATGACTTCTGTTACATGTTTTCCTCCACAGAATGTAAAGGACAAATTGGAACAAGTTGCACGTTCCATTCTTCAGCCTTTACCTACCGGTGAGCAGATTTTGCCTTGGCTTTCTTGGCTGCTTTTCTGTGGATGGGGTTTCATATTTGTCTGTTTTGTTTCTGACTATAAAGCTGGAAATATCACACTTGAGTAATTTATTATGTGTGCAATTTACATGTCTATAAATCATATCAATTGCCATCTAGTTAGGCAAAAATAAAACAAGAATATTGGAAGAAATTAATTAGAACTTTAAATGGAGTTCCCTTAGATTTGAAGATAATAAAAATCCCTTTAAAGATTGGTTCAGTATTTCTTTTTGTGTGATGCAGACATTGGTTTTGCTTTCCTAAGCAGTAGAATTATATGTTTATTCTTGAACAAAATCTCATCCCCGATTATTAAGTCCATTTGGTTTGGTTACAGCTATAGCATAGCATTGATAGGCATACATCATTATTCGTACATAATGTCATGTTTATCTTCTAATGCACTTCATTTATCTCTTTTCTCCTTTTCCCTCTCCCTCTTGCAGCTGATGCTATATTCTACAAGGTATGTTCACCTTTGCTTGACCACCTATTATCAGTTTTGTAAATGCAAATGTTATGGACTGAAGAGAATTGCATCACGTGGAAGGATCAAAGGAAGAAGTTTCCTATAATGTGTATGTAATGAGCAATGAAATGTATTGAGGAAAGGATCAAAGGAAGCAGTTTCCTATAATGTGTATATAATGAGCAATGAAGTGTATTGGGCAAAGATCCTTTTGTCCTGTGTAATTTTTTTGACCAATATTAACACACTTAAAATTGCTGTGGCCATTGTGTTGTCTTGTGGATAGATGGTAGAAAATAATTAGCACAGTCTTCAATATTTCCATCAGAAGTTGGGTCTGTCTTCTAAATTTGAAGTTTGGTGTGTCTGAGAATGAGAATCTTCCCTATTTTATAGTACTGGAAAGAAAAAAATCATCTGATGTTTCTAGTTTTATTTCACTCATGTCTATTTACTCGTCCCACCCAAACGAAGGTACCTTTTGAAGAAGTTCCGGAACTTGTAGCTGGTCGCAGAATATTTATCCATAAAGGGCATGCTTATGTTGCTATGCATCAGGTGAGTATTATTATTGCTTATTACATTTTGGACTTTATTAAGTGTTGGATGTTCAAAATATTATTGGCACGTGTCTTTTTCCTCTTTTGTAGGTGGTTTCACTTGTAGTTACTCAGTTCCGCAGCAATCTATCAAAGGCACTCATTTTAACAAACAGGTGATTAGTTTCAAAAGCCTTTTATTTTATGATGTTTAGAATATCTGCCTTAAGTCTTTTCATCTCCAATGTTGTAAGAAAAGGTAGGCAACAAAACATACTTCATAATATGCCGCTTACATTGGCAAGAACAACTTACATTTTAGCGACAATCTATAGCTGCAAGAAAATCTGTACTTTTGTGGAAACGGTAAATGACTTTATCCTGATGACTGTCGTTAAACAAGTGGTGAGAGAAATGATTAGAATGGGCGGTTAATGTACTTGCTATAGGACTATAACTTGTTCTGCCACCACCACCACCACCACCACCATCATCGTTTTGTCATTAGCTGCAGCATTGTGGCTACTACTATTATCAATAGATATTTATACGCTTGCATTCTTCTGTTTTGTTAATACAGTGTTTACATCTCTTATTCATTCAAACTCTAAGATGTTTTAGCTTTTGAATGTAGAAAGTGGACATCTATAAGCAGAGAACAAGAGAAGGATCGGTTGACTCCTGTGAGTATTGGATTGTGACTCTTGTATGTCAATATGGGCTTTTTTATAACGACAATTTTTTTATCTCCTGCTACTGTTTAGATTGTGGAAGCCCTGTGCACCAGCTATTTGGGTCCTGACTATTCTCAGGTGATTTATCAAATATTATCACTTGGGTCACAGATGTTCAAGTTCATTCTCATAAAAGTTGACTGCCTCTGCAGCCAAAGGAGTTTGATGAGATATCGCTCAAAGACCTTGATCAATTAGCTAAGAGCTCATTTCCTCTATGTATGCACCATCTATTTGACAAAGTAAGATAAATGGCTGTAAACTCAACCTTACTTTCTGTTCTCCAAGTTATTTTCTGTCTTTATTATCTTTTCTCTTTTCTCTCCTGTGATCTATTGCTTTCCAATATTGCCTCAATGTTTCTTCTAATAAATTGTTTTATGCCAATTGCATGCAGCTGAGAGAAGATCACCATTTAAAGCATGGAGGGAGAATGCAATTAGGACTCTTTCTTAAGGTTGCATTTCACTTTATACATGTAAATGAATTTCTGTTTTATATTGTGGTCAGCTTAGCAAATTTAGGTGCGTGAAGCATGGAGCTCTTGTCTTGTAATGTTAGTACCTGTTCATTTTATATGCATATTAACAGTTTGGGAATTAATTCTTACGATTCAGTTTATTTTGTTTGAATTTGCTGCATCAATCATGAGCATCTGTAATTGCATTTTTTTCTTTTATATGCATACAACTTAAATGTTTACACAGTGATGCACAAATGTTTTTTCTACATATAAGTTGAAGACAAATAATTTGGTAAGTTTAAGCCTAAATATACATGCTTAACGGTCTGCATATCTCCCACACGACTCTGAAAAAAAGGCAGTGAGAGAAAAAAGGAGAAGAATTACGTATAATTATGACAGACGAGACTTCAAATATGCTTGTTAATAAAGTAATATGTTTTTCCAAAACCTCTTTATTTTCTGGCCCTCTAACTCTTCTTGCTGTTACCTTTTTATACTTAGGGTGTTGGGTTGAAGCTAGAAGATGCCCTAGCATTTTGGAAAGCTGAGTTCTCCCAAAAGGCAAGTACAGTGTACATTGGTGATATTGGTATTTTCTCTACCAATGTAACTGTGGTTTCCTTTGTCTTCTGCTATTGAAAAATATCATGTCTTTTTAGTTATACTAGTACATAAGCACTATATTGATGGTTTTTTCATCTCTGATTTCAAGTGTTACTGGAAAAGCAAGTCTGCATGATTCATTTGATTAATGATAATTGTGCATCAGAAGCACCTTCTCTCTCTTATTTTTTTGCTGCACTTCTCTTCACTCCCTGTTCATGCAAGAACATCATGCGGTCGTTGTGTTTGAAATACAATTCCTTGGTGCCTGCAAGCTAGAGCTTCTAGAATTTGGACAGTTAAAATCTAATCTTTTCTGTAAAAGGTTGGTGCAGAGAGGTTTGACAAAGAATATGCATACAGCATACGCCATAATTATGGAAAGGAGGGGAAGAGAACGGTAAGATCTCTAAGTTAGCATAATTTAAAAGACTTTGTAGATGCCATGTTTATTATAACTGGTCTGGTAAACCTTGTTTAGAATTGAATCATTGATTAGATCAGATGCAATGGGAGTTCATGTAACTTCAATAACAATTTTCTTGGTGTCATTATTTTTATTTGTGATTGTATCGGAAACAAAAGTGGTCTTAGAATTATACAATTGATATTATTTTGACATGCCCTGACCTCTATCCACTCTTTATTCTTTGAAACTTCTCACTTTATGTGTGCTTGTGCATGACTATTTCAACATCTTACAATAAATGCACACTATTGTATTTCAGGATTATACACCTTATTCTTGTCAGAAGATCATTTCATTGACACCTGGTGTGGGAGATCATCATGGCTGCCCCTATCGTCATTTCAGGTAAATTATGTAATGCACTATTATTATTTTGTTTTATTTTCAACGGATAATCTTCCAAGGCACAATAGAAAATTGATTCTCTTGAAAAATTTGCTTGAAGTAGCTTTCTTTAATGGCTTAAAATTTTTACCCTAAATTATCGTATTTATTCAAGTTATTGATTTTATTTGTCGTTATCAACAATTGAATTGTGGTGATACTATGGCTTTTGTAACCAAGTAATTATGGAATGCATTTTTTAAATGTCCTATGAATCTTTATTGGCTTGTTACATCTATCCAACAGTGAGGAAAATTTAAGAGCTGCAGTTGGTAGAATGGGGGTTGGTAGTCGAGCAGTGGAGGATGTGATGGATAAAGTGCGAAATAGACACTATCAGGTCATTAATTACCCAATACCTCATAAAATTGCTTCTAGATGCCTCTACTTATGTCTTAACCTCTACCTGTGAACAATGTTGTAAAATATGTGCAGTTGGCATGCACCTTAACATTTGAAGCTGTTCACAGCTCGTCATGTGATGCTGGGATTAATCATCCAAACCAATACTTCAATGACAGCCAGAAGATCCTGAAATCAAAGGTAGATGCTTGTATTGATATTCAATTCGCTTCTTTCCTCGTATTATGAACTTGTTTTGGAGTCAAAAGATTATTTTGGTATGCAAAACTGCATGTTTGATGACTCTGGCCATTTGCAAAGGGTCCAAATATTTTTGTATCTGCACTTGCTAAAGAACTTGGATAATGCCATTGGAATTTCTTCGTGGGAACAGGATGCTTGTCCCTTTGTTTGAGTAGGCTACCTATACGTGGACATTATTGTTGTTTAGGCTGTACCAATCTAATGTGATGGGTCTGTTGGCAGTAGATGTATGACCCCTGGCCCTTGGTCTAAAAGTCACATCTCTTCAAGGTCCAAATAAGTACAGAGGTGTAATTTTACACTTTTGTTTCCTCTCTTGCATTATTTGTGAAACTAGACCTGTTAAAGATTCTTCCTTTCTGCTATGGTTTTAGGCGTTTAGCTTGTGGCAACCTCTGGGATTGAGTAAATACGAAGTGTGGAAAATTTTAAATTTTTTCACTTATTCTGAATGCATTTGAATGGTTTGGCTCCAGGATGTATAGTCACTATGGGGTTAGTAACTTGTATAAGACAGGCTGAGGTTATATTAGATCAAGAAAGTTTTTCCCAAATCAGTTCCAAACTTGTGCTTCTCATTTTCTTCAGCTGAATGAACTTTTAAGGCAATTTAAATCCACTCTTAAGACCTATAATATAATTCTCACGATCTTGGCTATTTATTTTTATCACAAAAACACATTTGAGCCAGCCAGCCCATTTTCTTATGGAATTCAATTTTTATTATGTAAACAGAACTAGTTCTTTACTATTGGTTGATCACAGTAAAAGGTTTTGTTTGGTATAGAAGTGTTGTTTTGAAGTTGTGGCTGTTGTGTGGTTAAATCACTTGATATCAAATTTAAGTGAAAAAAGAAAGTGGTCCCCATTAGAACTTGTTGTTTACCAAATACTTTACTTGCTATGTTTTCAAAGCATACCAGAAGGGTGAAAATCCTAAACAAAGCCTAAATCTCATGCTAAAATGACCAGTTTTTAGACACTTATATCTGCAGACACGAAAACCTTGATTATGTGAAAGTAACTTTATGCCTTAATTATATGTTTACATTTTTCTTTTTAATTTTCAGAACAATGCTACCGTTTAAAGAAGCTGAAGTTTTGGGCATCTGGGAACTTTAAATGCTGTGGCCTTTCTGAGGTTTGTATATTTATTATGTGGACCAAGTCCCTAAACAGCCTATTGCTTTTTCAAAATTGTTCATATATACGAGTAAATGTGTTAGGCGAGTTGAAGGACTAATGTATTCTAATTAAAATGGTATGAATTGAACTGAAGTAATATTTTATTTTAATTATTTAGATATTAATACTCAAGGGACCCCTAGCCCTCCAAGTTGTTTTGATAGCCTAGAGATGCAAAATGGCATATTCACTTGTGGAACTAATAAAAGCAGTTGTCTACCCTACCCCTACTTAAGAGGTGACCCATCTGCATTTAAATTTAAATGTGGAACTGTTGGCCTCTGTTTGGCTTTGAAAAGCATGGTTTATATCTTAGAAACTACCAATGAGATTAAAATGGCGCATCAGTGGTTGCCCCTCTTTGCCCCAAGTATTTGGTTGGTTGGTTGATGGTCAATGTTTCCACCTATCAATCCTTAAGTTGCGGTTAGTTGGTGAGCATCTAATAAAGACTTTTGCTGTGTTCATGGGATGGGAAAAAGGGATTCGGGCAACAATTGTTGCTGTTTGGTACTGCTCTTAAACTTCACCCAATTTTGCCAGGTGTTCAGCTGGTTTATATTTTCTTTTCAAGATCGATTTATATTGGATTAGTTTAGTTAACGGTGGGTTAGTTGCAAGTAGGTTTAACCAAATAGTCTGAAACCATTCCAAACAGTAGTATGTTTTCTCTCTGGCATTATAACTTTAATTCTAGTAGTATTTTGAAATAAATTAAAGATTGATAAGTACTTGCATGCTTTAATGTTATAATCTTATTGCCCATGAATAATGAATATAGCCATGGATCAGATTCTCTTTAAAATTTGGAGTGAATTACTGACTGTTTGACAGCGTTGATCTTGCATATATATGACAAGCAGATAGTTTGTAGCCATAATGTGTTACATTATGTATAATACAGCATCACCTCACCCACCTGTGTGAAGGAAAAAAAAAATACATAATTTCTGTAAAATTAGAATAATCTGTTCAGCTGTAAAATAATTGGTATCCACATTGCCCCCAAGATACCATAGTATGTTGTGGAGTAATTGGTTATCTATTATTATATTATGTTGCTTAGCTCTCCTATACTTGTAAATATTAGCTCTCCTATACTTGGTTATCTATTTCTGAGATGATGCTGTTGCCATTCTTGATCCCGACTTAGGAAATTTACAAGATACTTTATAATTATTTTATATGGAATACGAGTGATCATTGAGAACCAATGGAGCGGGTGGCTATAATATATTAAGGCTTTGGAAGAAAGGCATAAAGTTTGGTAGCACTTTTAATTATGCCTTGAGCCAGCAAAAGAAGAGTTTTCATCGCCTTTTGTTTAGCGCTGAACTTATACTATTGGTGTTCTCTGCTAATTCTATACAGCAACTAAACTGTGCTTGCTTGCGTGCATGAGTTTCTAGGATGAGGCGTGCGTCGGGAAGGGAATATTCCTTTGGAAAAGGAAGAGAGTAATATAGGTCGGAGGCACTAATCATTTCAACAGTATACTTTCTGAGCAATAAATAGCCGCCTGCAGCTGCATGAAAGGTAGTGATAAAATATGGCTGTCATGGGTGCCTAAATTAAAATTACTTAGTTGAGACATATTTTATTTATGTAATAATTTAAATGTCTGTCCTTTTCTCTTCAACTAAAGTATAGGGTTGGGACATCTGCTAATTTATTTTTTGTTATCTGTTTTCTCTTCTCATTATTAAGCAAATGTGCAATCACATCCTCACTGCATAACATCTACTTTGGCTGCATATGCATTCAAGATTTTTATATTTTAGTTTTACGGTTTTGATTGATTATATTTTACATAGCAGATTGTAACAAACCATGTACTACTCTTACTGTCAATATCCCTAATCTATATGGTAGCTATTAGCTAAGACTACTTGCAATGGATAGCCTACGGAAAAAAAAAGGGGAGTATGTTCTTTATGATTTTGGGATTCTGCAAAAGAAGAAGAAGAAGAAGAAGAAGAAGAAGAAGGATTTGCTACCCTGGACCATTGCCAATGTTTCCATTTTCGTAGCTTGTTTTGTTCGCAATACAATGGGATGTCCGATAAAGGACCTTGGTGATTGTTGAAAATCACAACTTTTTACTTGAATTCAACTGGGAAACTGTCCTTCATCCAACGGCCGCTAGGGATTAACTTCAGTGCCTTGCGACCACACCAACAATGTGATCTGGAGTTAATTCTGAAGATGAATTGCTACTGGAGAGTCACTATAAACAAGTATTCCATTTTTTGTGGGTGCTTGATAAATTATATTGAATTAAACATATCAAAATAGAGCCCTCATCCGATGCTATACCCCCCTTTTTTTAATGTTTGATGAAATAAAATTTATTTTGAAAATGAATTGGAATATGGAATCAAGTGAAAAAGATTTGAAAACTAATGAGCTGTGTATGATTATATGATCGTGATTATTCTTTTGCCCGTCTCCGTCAATTTGCTAACCCAAAATTCTACCCGTGAAAGGTAAAAGACTCGTCATGCTTTAAAGACAGCAATATTTTTCCAGATCAAAACAATGGTGATTTTGCTTTGGTTTGGTTGTCATCCGTCAGACAAGGACTAGGGGGGTGGAGGGGTTGACTTGGCCTCACTCAGTCGATGATATTTTCGATCCTGGAAACTTGTACAGTTAAAAATCCAGTGGATGAAAAATGAGTCCAACAACAATTTTGTGGCGGTGGGATTCCCAAATTAACAAAACTGGAGGGACAAGCCCCACGAAAATTAAGAATGCCATGCAATGCGGAGGGAGCAGAAGAAATCCAACACATCTTTTACTTATCCTACTTTGCTTTTTTCCACACCTGGAAGGTTAAGCAACTACTCTGTCCCTTTCGTCTGTTACTCGGTTCTTTGCCTTTTGTTTTTTCTCCTTTTTTTCAACATTATTTTACATATTTTTCTTTTCTTCTTACAAGGCTGCAAGCCCAAAAGGGCGGAGAGAAGACTTGGAACGACTATTCCCTTGCCTTTCATTTTTATCTTCTAACTTGTCACGATCTCTCTCTTTAACATTTTCAGACCCGCATCTGTAGTTGAATACATTATGCATCCTTGTTGACAAGATTGACCCATCTGTTCTTGTTCTTCTATCGTTACTAACAAGTAGCAAGCTTTCTTTCTTTTTTCATTAGGCTGTTTTGATTGGACTTTTGTAAGTGAATTAATGCTGCCAATAAGTTGAGTTTTGTTAGCGTTGTCTTCTTCTTTTTCTTTCAACTTATAGTACTTTGTCTGTAAGTACTTTGATCTGTTAATGTTGGCTTTTTCTTCTTCTTGTTCCTCGTCTTAAGTACTGTTTTAATTTTTCAGTTCTTGCTTCATTGCCCAACATTTAATAATAATCTTCCCACCATTTTTTAGGTGTCTATGCAACCGGGCAGAGTGGAAATTCCCAAGACAAAAATCTTGCCTCTTCTCTGGTTGATTTCTGGGTCTCTCAGGTTACCTTCATGCCAAATTTTTTTTAAGCTTTCTTTTCTTCTGTTTTTAAGATAATACATGTATTTCTACTTGACCTTTTCTGAGCACAGCATTTTATGAATTCGTACAATTTGGTGTATTTGTTTTTGGGTTTCTTTGCACTCTGCTTGTTGCATTTAAATTCTTGTCATTTGTTTTATTTTGTTACATGGTGTTCTTGTTCCTGCTAAAGTTTTTTTTTACTTTTTCTCTCTCCTTCTTAAGGAAAAATGAAATTTGCTAGTAGTCATGAGTACAAAGTTTGGCTGACTTTGAAAAAATTATCATTCTCCTTTTTAGGATAACTCGGACAGAAATTTGGGAAATATAACTTCCCAAGTCTTAGCTGTTATTACAGATATCTATTATTAGCTAGTTTAGATGTTTAATTTATTCAAGGATGAATTCTGTCTGTCTCGGCTCCCTGTCCATTTAAAATTATTTATTTTATTTATACACCTAAATGAAATAATTTTTGTTTATAAGGAAAACAGGAGAGTAGTTGTAGCTTTGTTTAAACAAAAAAAAAAAAAAAACTGCTGTAAGGCCACTGTTTATGTATGGCTGGGATTGTTGTGCTTGGTCCTGTGATGTGACTGGTATACACGTAAGAGAATTCACCATCCTATAAAAGTGCAATGACCATCAAAGCCCTGTCTTTTAATTCTATTGTTTCATTCATTTCTGCAATTTTCACTTGTGATATCCTTCTATTCTGGGGAAGAAAAAGCCATTAATTTGAATTGTATTTTTGTCATGTCCCTTGAATATTCATGGCATCACTCCTCTTTTGTCATTTGAACTCTTTCTATAGTGTTGATAATTCGTTCGCAGTAAACTAAGAAGCTTAGTCATTATGTATTTGATTTTTATTCTTGATGGGTAGTGTATGACTGGGAATTGAATTTGAGGAGGAAAAAAAAAGTATTAAGAAAGTAAAATCTTCCATGGTAAATTGTTTTAGAATGCTTTAGCTTGAAAGTGTTCCAGGCTAGTAGTTAATGCTTTTTGGAATTAAAACTTGGAAGTTAGGTTGAATTGGGGGACAAGCTAGAAGGGAAATTGAAGTATTCTGGGGACTCATAAATGGAATCATCAGCATCTGGTACTTCAAAGAGGGCGCAAACTCCCGGCAATGGCACTCGAGTCCCTTCTTGCTTGGTTGATGGATGCATGGCAGACCTCTCTAAACGCAGAGACTATCATAGACGCCATAAAGTATGCGAGCTCCACTCTAAGACCCCAAAAGTTACTATTCAGGGTCAGGAACAACGGTTCTGCCAGCAGTGCAGCAGGTATGAATTGAAGAATCTATTGTTTTAACTATACACTATATTTTCTTTTTAATTTAATTTTGGCATAGTGTATTGTATTTTTTATTGTGCTTGCCATCTCTTTCTATTGCATATAGTAATTAATAGGGATTGAGTCTGCTGGCCAGGCTTGCCGCTACTCTTGCGATTTTTTGTTCAATTGCATATTTAGGTCCCATGAATTGACTCGAACATATTCAGGTTATATTATTTGCTAGCTTCTATTGTCCAGAGCATATTACACTTGCATAATACTAATGCTTCATACTTTTGAGCTTCTATGAGTAAATTCTATTTGCTGTTTAGCATTTCTTTCTCTAATGGCCTTGAAATTGGTTTGTTTAGTCTGCACCAAATGATCTGAATAAATTACTTTGTAAAATGGAGTGAACAAACACATAAAGAGTGGCTATTTATAGTATTTTTTTTTAGGGTTAAATTATGTGTAGGAAGTTGAATATACTTGCAGAAAATGTTCTTAACACCCAACTCTAGATGAGGCATTATCTTTTCTTATTGTTTGATTCTCTAAAGCAATAATAGTAGCTGTCAACTCTCTGTAATCTGTCTGATTTTCTATGCAATGGACTACTCTTAATAAAACCAAGCTGCATAATAGATGGATTACTTAGATTTGTGCTATTTCTATTGAACACACTTTATCAGGTTTCATTCGTTGGTGGAGTTTGACGAGGGAAAGAGAAGCTGCAGGAAACGGCTTGATGGACATAATCGGCGGCGTAGGAAGCCTCAACCAGATTCTCTGTCCGCAAATTCTGGGAGGTTTTTTACTGAACACCAAGGTCAAATTTTTATTTTGGTTTCTGAGTTTGAATCAATAGATCTTGGATCCCCATTTAGAACAAGTCCCTAGATTGTTATCCATTTCAGAACTGAATGGGGTGTCGACCCTTCCAGGCATTAGCATAGCTGATTAATCTTGTTTCCATTAACAGAAAACTTTCATATGCAGGTACTAAATTTTTACCATTTGGTAGCCCTCAAGTATTTTCTGCAGGTGCGGTAAGACCTGCTTGGTCTGGACTTGTCAATGCCAAGGCTGATGTTATGCTTCACAACAATATAGACTTCAGTAACAAGAACTTCTTTCATGGATCCTCGTCTTACAACTGCAAAGGAGGGAAGCAGTTACCATTCTTAGAAGGTGGCACGAATTCCACACTCCATGGCGCATCTGTCTGTCAACCGCTTCTCACTGCCAATGCCTCAGTGGGCAATGGTGATGGCAGCCAGAAAATGTTCTGCAATGGATTAAACAGAGATGTTGAATCTAGTTGTGCTCTCTCTCTTCTGTCATCTCCCCAGTCTCAGATTTGTGAGATTGGTTTGAGCGATATGGTGCAGGCTGACTCAATCCCAGCAGCAGCTCAGTCCTTGATTCCAAGCCTGAATTACAGTGGGGTAGGCATGGATAGTGAGCCACTAGGATCTGCTTTGGTCGCTGATAGCAGAAGTCATGCCCACCTCCATGGCCGTGGCCAGGATACATTTCAGATCGGTGCTGATGGAGCATCTGCAACTGAAAATAACCAAATTCTCTCTTTCTCTTGGGAGTAGCAGTTACCATCTACATATTTCCTTCTGACCAGTTAACCAGGTTGAAATTAAAATAAACCATTGTTCTAAGCAATAAGATTTCTGATATGGCTGCATTAATTATGTAGCCTCATAAACGGAGATATTGTTTACTTGCTACCGTTTGAATTTTCTCTCCAATCAATGAACTTGTACCCGCCAAACAGTGGGCTGTTCTTCTTATTGTTTGATCCATAAACCTGCCAAATTTCTGTTCTCAATAGTTATTAAGCAGATTGGTCTGCAACAAAAAAGGTGCGTCTACTTGCTTCAAGTTGAAGGAATGAACAATATTGAGTCCATTAATGGCTTGGAAATCTCTCTTTAATAAACTTCACGTGTTAGCATATCGATTCATAATTTATCCATTATATAAAAAAATAAAAATAAATAAATAAAAAAATCGAATGGTACTTATCATCCCAATGGCTTAATCTATTATTTTATTACTAAAAACAAAGAAACGTTAAAAATGACGACATTACATCTGCAGTAGAGTGGTTGGGAAAATGGCATGATCAAGTGCTATAAGCATATTCTCTCGCATTGTGGTTTATGGTGGCGCTGCAAAACGGTGACGTCCAGATGCCATTAGCATATTCTCTCACATCATGCTGTACGTTGCAACCACAAAAATGGTGCCGATGTCAGACACATTGATAGTTTATTATGCCTCGTAACACCTTTAGACACAGTACCAGAACACATTCTGTCACATTACTATTTAATCAAGAATAATGCATCAAATTGATAGACAGAAAGATTAGCCATGTTTTGATTCTCTCTTCACTCTTTAGAGATTACGAAATTTGAGTCATTACCCTACTCATGTGCTAATTTGCTACGCAAAAAGTAATGCCAAATTGCCAATGTGAGTCTGATCCTTTCCTTCAGTACTTGAATGGATTAATACTTCTCTTTATTGGCATTATATGTTACGGAAGCTAGAGCTCAAATCTTTCGGCCAAAATCATATCACTTCTAAAAAGAAAGTAAAGAGAAGCACGTACCTTTCTAGCCAGCCGGTGGTGGAAATTTCCTCATTAAGTTCTTCATAATCCCCATTTCCAAGCTTTAAAAATTATTCAAAAAGCAGCTGGGAATATCACCCAACCACTACACAATCTGGAAATATGTTGGTGCATGATTCTAGATAAATATGTATAATATATCTGATGGAATTTTATAAAGAAGGGCCAACCGCATGCTCCATCTCTATCCTCAACAGATGTTAATTTCCAGCCAGGAAATCACCTTTTAACTCTTCAATCTTTCGGCTTGGCAGGGTGGAAAACATTAACTTCTATAAATAGAGAACAGACTTGGAGACAAAAACATAAGCAGATAGTTAAGCAGATTATCTTATCGCTAAATATACATGGAGACTTCAGGCCAGAACAAGTCAGGAGGGTCCGTGAGAAATAAGCTGGCGAGGACATTTCAACGATTGACCAAGCGAAGTTCGCCAGTGCAAGGCGTTAGCAACTATAAGGTGACGCCTAGGCCTATGCCTACGCATACGCCGTCTGCTCGAAATGGTTCTGTAATTTATAGTTTATCTCGTCATCAGGAATTGCCAAACGATTCACCGTTGCAGAGGGTGACGACGACAAGTTCTTATAATAAGCCGATGAACAGTCATCAATGGGGCAGCAATGGCTCTCCTGATTACGGTGGCTGTGATGAGAACATAGACGTGAAGGCTGCTAAGTATATTTTGTATGTTCGAGAGAGATTCAAACAAGAGAGAGTCGATGCTAATGCATTTTAATGCATTTTACGTGGCTGACAATTTGCTGTATCCGTCGTACGTACGTGTATGGCGTACGTTAGATGTACCACTATACTATGCTTTCTAATAGCTTTGAGTTTTTCAGACGGTGTCTGAAAAGTGTTTGTTCGTTAATGGAAACTACAATATAAAATTTTATAGCTCTCTCTACATATCATGCATGTCGTCGAGAATGAATCTCTCTTTGCCTTATACAATTACATGCACACGACAATCCCGCATAATTGACAGACAGAATGAAATCATTTAATTAATATAATAAAAAAATTTATGTATTATTAAAAAATAAAAAAAATTAATTGAATCATTAGGATCAAATTTTTTTATTTATTAATTAGATAAACTGTTTAATTAAACTTTTTTGCTGAGAAAATCTCATGAACGATGGGCCCTTAGTTTTAAAGGGTTGGTACAATTTTTGTGTATTAGGAAATCAAGCCCATCCCATAAAATCATTCCTCATCCTTTTCCCAACTGTTAATGGGCCCAGCATACCAAACTAGTGCCAAGGCCCGTTGGGCTTCAAGTGAGCTAATCTCATATCTCATGTAAATACAAAAAGAATATTGTTATTTAATGAGATAAATACCCCCTTCTTTGCTACCTTCTTTTGAGAGCATTCTTTTAAAAGTTATGGCAGCACTACACTTGCACAACCTCAACTCTTTGTTCTTTAAAATTCAAAGACATCTTCATCCAAAAATATGTGTATTTTTTTTTAAAGTTTTATTTTGTATGTTATTACACGATATAGTTATAATATATTAAATTTAAGATATATTTATTTTTTTCAAAATTTTTACGTTCATGGTTTTAAAATTTACGTTTTATATTTTAAATTTATTTTAAATTTTATATTAAATAATATAATATATATGAAATGTATTATAGCCTAATTATATCATCAGCATATGAAGTACTCAATTATTTGATGTATAGTTGGAAATGGGAATATGACTTGTTTGTTTCTTCCACTTGCAAAGAAGCTGACTGTTACATGCACATAATGCCATATGCCTTTCTTGTGGTTGGCTACTCACCACTGCCCATCCACTATTCTCTATTATTTTGACACATTAATATTATTTTTACTTAATTTTTTAAAATATAATAATTAACCCATTTCTATTTGATGATAAATAATTAGGTGATTTAATTTTTAATATCATAATATTACGTATTAAAACTCATTTGTATAAATTTAAAATATAAATATAAAACTTAAAAAAATAAATAACATAATAATTAAGAAATAAACATATATATTACATCCAATAGATTATAGCCAACAAATATAAATAATAACATAAATAAATTTTTTTTTTTTTAAAAAAAAAATGGAAATGGTAAGCGCTATATGTTAAGAAAAGAAATTGGAACAAAAAGGGGTTGAAATTAGGACTTATTTGCGGAGAAGCAAAAGCCCTGCACAAAGATAAGATGGGATGTAACCTATCACTTGCCCACAGGCTGCTATCAAAATCAAACCCAGTTGTTTGATTGTTGCATAACTTTTGTGGTCACAACAAATTGACACAGACATTTCGGATTCATTTGAGTTTATGCTTTTCAATTTACAACCAAATTGTTTAACCTTAATGTGGTGACATTTCTTTGTCCAAAATTGGTCCTGTTGCAACAATCTTCTTTATAAGTACTTTTAACCATGATTGTTTATTCAAAAGCCTCTACATAAACTCCAATATACAACTTTTGAGTTTTGGATTGAGTCTTAAATAAATATACATTTAGGAACATTTTGTATTTCCTCTTTACTTATTTTGTTTTCTCTATTTAACATAATATGCTTTTTAAGGTTACAACAAATCCATTTATTTTTTTTTAAAACTTTTTATTTTCGACATATTCTTATAAGATAAATCAACTAATAATAAAAAAAGTTTAATTCTAACTCATTGTATTTAAAACACTAATACATTATTATATTTTACAAAATCAACAGTCTAAGGTATTTTATCGATGAGTAATTTTACACTTTTTAGGAAAGTAACTCAACAAGTGACGTTCATTTTAAAATTAAAAAATTTAGCACCCGAACATGTTGTACTCCTCCTTGTCAATTAAACTAATAATTTTTTTTAAAAAGACAAAAATATTTGTGTATATTATGAGTTTAAATTTTTTTATAATCTTTTATAAATATCTAATTAAACTCATTTGTTAATAAATTTTGTTGGAGTAGATAACTAGTAAAATTATTAATAAAGGATTTGATTAGGTATTTTTAAAACGTTGTAACGAAGGAGGTTGTTAATTTTATTTTTTCTTTTTACCTTTCCAAGAAAAAACCTAGCCAACGTGTGAAAGCCAATTACTTTCTCTGCTAAAATTTGGTTGAGAATATGTGTCGCTGTTATCTTTCTGCTTTTCCCATGTGGGGTGGTTGAATAAAGCCACTGTCATCAATCAACTACGTATTGATCGATGATGATGATCAAAAGCAATCAGATCATAGGCAGTCCAGATATGGTTGTTTTCATTTTACCAACGTGGGTTTGGCACCACACAATCAAAAACCAAGGGAGGAGGAGTGTGAAAACGGTGCACTTCGGGCTAGAATGAAAAAGAAATACCAGCCAGCCACCCACTTGTTTTCTCTAGTGATAGGACTTTGTGCTCTGTTAACCCCACCAGACGTGACTTCCTTAAAGACGAGTAGCCAATTTTAGTATGTAGTACACGCGTCATTATTATGATTTTGACATTTGTCTGCCTTAAAATAGAATAAAAATCTGACATTGATAAAGTTGTATGTGTGGGACTGACATTATTCAACTCCAACCATTTGATTTGACTTGATTTAATTTGATTCTCCATCACCGACGGTCCCCACTATCTCGCCTGCCCACTGCTTTCTTCTGCTCACGTATCTTATTAAAGTCCAGGTGAGGAGGGGAAGAGCATGACAAAACGACAGTTGAGAAAAACTCTAAAACACGAACAAGATCTAAATTTATGCAATAGAGTTAGACAGATTCCTTGTTTATTGCTGAAGAAGAAGAAGATGATGATGATGATAAGTATTGGAGTTTTCTTAAATTGTTTGAGATCTTAGAAGAAGTTTTGAAATGTAGCTCTTATAAAGTTTTAATATTATTAATTTTAAATTAAATTTTAGGGTTTCAAGTAAATTATTGTGTCATCTATGCTAATGTCATCTTCGAAGATAATGACATATGAAGTATATGTAAGACAGACTCTCAATTTTCTTGAAATTTTTAGAGATAGTTGAATGAATTTTTGATGTACGGTCTTTATAGAGTATAATATTAAATTAATTTGGAATCAAATTTTAGAGTTCAAACCGACTGACCAAATGAGTTGCTTTTTCTTGGGGCCAGCTCTGAGTATATGAACAAATGGGTTAAAATGTAAGGACTACTTTTGAAAACAAACAACAAGTGTGTGTTACAATGAATTAGGAGTTGAGAGCCAAGGAGAGAAGCCACTTTGGTTAGAGAAGTGGGCTAGTAAAAGGAAATGGGAAATGGGAGGAGTGAGTAATTTGGACCACAGCTCTCTTTATTTTGTTTCACTGTATGAATGACCTGCAATTGATGAGCCAGAACCAGTCATTTGTACCGCGCAATAAGGGTCCCATTGTTGTTTACTGTTGATTGAAGATTGAAGGAGGAGTCGCAATCAATTAGATAGGCAGGCAATTGTGAGTGGTGCAGTAGTGGTTTCACTCATTCAATTTTCGGACTCTACTATTACAATACCACCTCTAAAATTAAATCTATAAGCAGGGATTAGGAATTGCTTTTAATTTTTGAAGCCAAAAGCATCGTGCTGTTTGAAAATGAGAGTAACTGTATGCATTCTTCAATAATAATAAATAAAGCCGAACTGACAGCAGGCAGGAAGGCAAATACAAAAGGTTCTTTTCTTGACTTGCAACATTGTAACCTGTTCTTATGATCGTAATCGTTGAACCCACATGGTATTTTTTTTGGTCTCGACGTGCAACTTTGATGTGGCCTCACCAAGTTTATAATTACTTGGGGTTTAATTTCCAACTCGTGAAATGAAAGACATACACATACACATACACACAGTGTTCTTCCAAGTATCGTTCTTTTCAATGACTTAAAAATGTTGAATATATGCCATCAAAATCAGATGGTTTATTAATCCTTTCTCTAAATTAACAGGACCAGGATGGCCCCATCTTGGATTATGTGTTACATTTAATCAGTTGATCGAGTGGTGATGGCTTCCATCTTTCATATAGCAAATGCCAAAGTACTCGTATATATTCCATTACCCTGTTAATTATGATTAAGAACTAAAATCAATTATTATTATTATAATTTTTACACACCGAAAGGCCACTTAATCTTTAATACATATTAATTTTTTTTAAAAAAAAAATTAATATGTAAGGTAAATGAAATGTACATGATAGACAATCCCATCATCCCACATTTTCCACCGTTCATCGAAGCCTCTTTTAAGTCAAAAGCAGTTACATAAGCACTTCATAACTTAAAAAGTGCTTAGTCCAATGAAACTAATCGTCAAAATCCTTAACGTTTCAGGAAAGAGCTTTACCATTTTTTTTACACAAACCCCAATTGACAAGTAGGAATATTAATAATATATTGCTGTTAGCTCCTGAAGAAAATCATTTCATTACTATACCTAATTAATTTGACCAGGTATGTTAACTTTATTTATCTCAATCCTATCATATTAAGCAATCGGCTTAGACGAAACTACAATGTTTTAACTGATAACAATCAAAATTAAAAAAAAAACCAGACAAACCTATTCGGTATAACCCACACATGTCTGGGCAAAGTAAGAAACAACATGTTTGAATTTTCCCATGACATAATATAATTTCCATTTTAATTGAAGAAATTGAATGATACATATATATGCATATCTCTTATTTGTAAAATTTTGCTAGACTTTTACGTCATATATACGATGAAGTACTAAATTTTAATCACATAATTGAAAAAGAGTACATGTCCTATGTCGATTTTGAGTTTATAAAAACGAATAAATAATACAATTGAATAAATTAATTTTTTTTTAATTGATAACAAGTATTCCGTTCTCCCGTAATATTATTAATGTTAATCAATTTTAAATAAAAACTTTGAGGAGTTGTGATATGTAATTAGTGCCAGGTTTGCAAGTCAGATCGAATATGGTGGGAATATACAACGACGTTGTTATTTTTGAGACCAACAGTGATTGCACCACCAAACCTAATTTAAGAAATGAAATGATAATTAAATTAGGAATAGACTAGGGAAAATTAAGGTGCATGTACATCAGTATAATCATGGGGGTGAAATGGGAGGGGTGCTATACTGATTTAAATTAACTTAATTATGAAGAGAAAATTTAGAATTACCAATATAATTTTATTATTAATGTTTATCTTTCACTTAATCATCTTAATAATTAACAATTTAGTGACAATACCCAGGGTATCATCGATTAAGCAAACTCTCAGTGTTCAGCTCGCATTTGCTTGCTTGCATCGTCACGAGCTAATCTTTTGAGACCGGGGAGGGGTGTGAGGGGGGGGGTGGGGGAGGAGGACGTAAGCAGCTACCGTCGAACAACCAGAGGGGTA
>CP135584.1:3082341-3099621 GCA_032401905.1 Swietenia macrophylla | reverse complement strand
TGTGTGAGGGAAGAAAAATAGAAAGAGAAAGAAAATGGGAAGGGGTAAGGTTGAGTTGAAGAGGATAGAGAACAAGATCAACAGGCAAGTGACCTTTGCAAAGAGAAGAAATGGGCTATTGAAGAAAGCTTATGAGCTTTCTGTTCTATGTGATGCTGAGGTTGCACTCATCATCTTCTCTAACAGAGGAAAGCTGTACGAGTTTTGCAGTAGTTCAAGGTATATTATCATCAAAACTAACTAAACCCTTTTGAACCCAATTAAAAAAAAAGGCTATCGGTTTTTCTCTTTCTTTCCTTGTCCGTCTTTCTAGCTATACACTAGTCTAGAGAGATTGTTTTTCTTGATTTATTGCTTTGAATTCTGACTTTGGATCTTGAAAGCTTGCGGGAGATTGCTGTTTTCAGTGATGATAGATGATTTATATGATCTAAAATTGAAAAGAGAGACAGTTGTTTCCTTGGAGTTGAGTTTTTTGCCGTTTTCATGAATGTCTCGGCGTTTTTAGCAGGTTGAGTGTTTTGGTCTTCTTATTCTTGTTAGATCTGCAACTGGAAAATTCTTCAAAAGAAGATACATACATAAATATTTTTATGTATTACTTCACTGTGATGTTTCCCAAGACTCTTTTATTTTTCTTTTTTCTTCGAATAATGTTAGTGCACCCGATCTATTCATTTACAAGTTTTTCAAACCTAATTTGGACCTTTCCACTTAATTCATGAAGCTCCATCCCCATTTTTGTTCTTTAAAAGAAAATAAAACCCTTCTTAGCTGTAACATCAAACTGGGTTTGAACAAGTCTTTCTTTGTCTTTCATTTCAATCTGTGAGCTTGAGTTTGTCACTTTTTGTTCAATCCCTTGATGAAATAATCTGAAGCAGCTAGTAACTTGTTTGTATTTAGTTTGATGCTTTTCTGCATCATGCGTCTGATTAAATCAAAGCCAAATGAGACATTTTTAGGGATTTACGCAGCAGTATCTCTTCTTCAACTGGTTAGTCCTCGATCTTTTCTATAAGGGTTTTGCTTCTTTCCAGTGGATCATAATGTTCTCCTTCCTGTGGATCTTCCCAAAGCTTTCCATTCTTAAAAGTTAATTTACTCTTTTCTCTCTCTTTCACTCACCGAGAGCCAGATGAATCAGATCTGAATTTATGATATATAATATTTATATGTTTAGAGGAAAGTGTTTTTTGTGCCCAATTAATAGGACTTTAACCTAATGTATTCATGGATAATTACTAATTTTCATGTTCAAACACTTGCATGTATAATCAGCACTAGAATTTAACCTCCTTTGAGTTTTAATAGAGCATGATCTGGGTTTAATTGTTAAGATCTTTCGAGTTGTATGACAATAAAATGATTGAAATAAATTAAAGGGATATTCTGTAAGTGATCGTTGATTAGATATACAGGCAAATATTCATGTTTTTTGACTGTTAATTTATTCCTTCTCATATGATATATTTGAACTCTCTAGCATGCTCAAAACGCTTGAGAGGTACCAAAAGTGCAACTATGGAGCGCCAGAACCAAATGTGTCCACAAGGGAGGCCCTGGTAATGGTGAATTTTTTTGGCAAATTGCCCTCTTTTCTACTAATCTGATTGCTTACTTTGCCAAAATCTGTGTATACTTTTTTCAATTTGTTACGTGAATTTGCTGCACATCAAATTTTATTAATTGTATAGGAGTATAGCCAACTCAATGATGTCATAATTCTGATGTTTTTTTGTTAATATGACTGCATATTAGGCTAAACTTATTGATTCTGCAATCATCGTCAAAAGATAATGGTTGTCTATGCTGTTTTTGTATGTACATCCATATATATTTTTTTTCTCAAATTAAAACAAGTATATGAAGCCAACCAGAAAAATACTTTGGGAATCATGCATGTTTTATACTTAAGACCCCATATTTATGTTAAGGTCAAAGTTATTTCGTAAGAATTACAGTTTGATCAACTAAACAGAAAGAACAATTGCTATAGATGAGCTACAAAAGAATAACGAAATGTTTTGAGATGTAATCTTTGGTTAATCTACTTTGGTAGATCATGATGTTATATGTTTTGTGTATGAGAGCCACTAGAAAAGGCTGTTTTCAGAACTTACCATTAAAATAGGAGACAAATATCCAAACAACACTCATATGTATAAACTGTTCTTTTATGATTGAGGCTATGTTTGGTGCAACTATGTTGTGACTTTGAAGCTATAAACGATGTCAAAATAAGATTATTACGTGTGAAGTACAAATGTGTGAGTCAATGATAAATGTTAGTTATCAACCAAAAATAAATGAAATCTAGGTGATTAAACAATCCTTTATTTAGTTGGGCACCTGTGCTCTAAACTTGGCGATAGGCAAGGGCCGGGGTTAAAAAAATGTTATTTTTCTTTTTTTTTTTTAAATAAAAAATAAGTTCTTATGAAACACTTCCAACTGTTGTATTTTGAAAGTGTGAAGAAGCTCACTTGTCCCAACCTAACCTCAAATGCACCTGACTCAATTTAGTTCATGTATGCTCTACCCTATAAATAAAATAGTTCACTATTTTAATTGGGTTGTGTCTAATTGACATATATACGATGTTATGAAGTTAGGGACAAGAGTCTCCTTGGAATGATATGTTTGCTTCCGTAGCAAACAATTATTATTATTTTGTGTCTATCATGTTAAGTTATTATTATAGTATTTGAAGCTCAATTGCTTAGGCTCACAAATATATAAACCTACAGTTTATACAACTTTCATATTCTTTTGTCAATTTTATAAATTTCTCTATTTTTGGAGATATTTAAATCTAGAAAGAGATTATATGGATTGTTGTCCATTCACAACCCAAAAATCATCTCATCCCATGATATAGAATTTGAGGTTTGCATTTGAGTGAGGAGGTGGAATTAGGTTTACAATAGTTTAGGAGAATATTAATATTTGTCAACACTATGGAAAGTTTGAATGTATCAAATTTATAATGCTTATTAAAATTAAGGAGAAATAGCAAGGTACTTGCCCCGCAAAGTTTCTCCCTTTTGTTTTGGCATATATTTTTCATGTATCTGTGCTGCAAGAGCCTGCATGGAGTCACTGTTTTATGGTGTGTTTGTGATGCAAAGTGTGAGTTGTTCATGTGGAAATGTGTTATTCTGTTTTTGTTTGTAGGAGCTAAATAGCCAGCAGGAATATCTGAAGCTTAAAGCGCGATATGAAGCCCTACAAAGATCCCAAAGGTAAATCAGTTGGGACATTCAAATTAATTAATATGTAAAATCGATATGATATTGTGCATGCATGAACAAATTCAAACTTATTTTAATTTGTATTAATAGGAATCTCCTTGGAGAAGAACTTGGCCCTTTAAGCACCAAAGAGCTTGAATCTCTTGAAAGGCAGCTTGATATGTCATTGAAGCAGATCAGATCAACAAGGGTATTTGGTCCCAACAATTACCACTTTAGTATTAGCTTTTACAATTTTGAAATTACAGAGAGATAAGTTTGCTGGGTTCATATATGGTTGATATACATGCATCTTTGGATGCATATTTTTTCATTTTTGAAAGCGGAAGCACGTGACTTATAAATACTTATTGTAGCAAGTATATAACTAAATAAGAGCTCAATTCAATCGCATCAGATTCAAATTTTATGTACTGGCAATGTTTCTGCCTTGCTTGAATTCTGATTTCGATGAAGACTTTTTCAAGTCTAATTTGAATGTTACGATGCATGCACGGGTTTCCTCATACTTATTGTGACCATGGCATTGCATGAAGATGTTTCCGTCCGCACATTTGATATCTATGTCATTTCGTCATTCTTGATTGAATGCATATATGTGGAAGATGAAGATGAAAACAATGTATTCTAGAAACATTATGAGGAAATAATGATGCAACTAGAAAATATATATATATGCAAAGCATGTGGATATGTACCTGAGTAAAGGGTACTTAATTATAAACGCAATTCAGAGATATATATCTGACATTTATATGATATATGCTACTACAGACTCAGTACATGCTGGATACGCTTACTGATCTTCAACATAAGGTATGATCTTAAGCTTGCTAGCTAGCTTGTTATTACTAATCAGTTTCTTTTTCCATCACATCATTTTCAATTCTTGCAAATGCAGGAACACTTGCTAATCGAAGCAAATAAGACCCTCAAACAAAGGGTAGGTTATGCTGTCAACCACCTGATTTTTAATTCTAACATTTTTCAAGTGGCTACCTAAACTCCTGCATAGGCTTTTAAATTTGTTATGGCACAAACAACCAAATACCTGAGTTCATATTCAGCCATTTCTACTCTTAAATATTGGGAGAAAATCTTCTCTCATACTCATACACCTAAATACTGAAATTATTATTAAAGGAATTGCCTTTTCAGCCATGTGGTAATACGACTAGTAATTCTAATATTTCTATATCCGTAGAAGCTAGCAATGCACTTAAAATGTCAAGTTCATTGCAGAATTGGTCTCGTTATACATCGTGGGATAGTTTCTCTGCGGCAATCCTAAGTTTACTATCTAAAGATCCTTTAGGTTTGAATGTTATAGTTGTCGGTTATCAATGTTTTGCTTCAGGACCTTTAGATTATTTGTTATTTTTTTCAACTGTATTAATCTTAAGTTTAATTTCTTTTCTTTAATAAATTTTTCCTTTCCATCAAGATTTATTCTAAAGAAAGAAATGGTCTTATGGCAGTCTCATTATAATGCCTAGTCGTTGAAAAAGTTTAGAATGCTTACGTGGTACCAGGTTATTTATACAGTAATTCAATAATGCTTCGGTATTTAAATATTTATTTTAAAAATTATCAGATAAATTAGTAACTATGATAAATGAATTTACAGGATGAGATAATGTCACAGAATAGTTATACACGAACAGAGACTTTTTTGCAGTTGATTCTTCCTGATTAATGCTGTTTTGCAGTTGATGGAAGGATACCAAGTAAACACGCATCAGTTGAATCCTAGTGCAGAAGACGTTGGGTATGTCCTCAAACCAGCTCAACCCCATCAGTGTGACACCTTCTTTCATCCCTTGGAATGTGAGCCCACATTGCAAATTGGGTAAGTCCCCATTGTAATAAAGTGCATATTGTAAGAAAGCTGGCTGATGATCTGGGCATTTATGTTTATATATATATATATATAGAGAGAGAGAGAGAGAGAGAGAGAGAGAATAAGATTTTACATTCATGGTAATAAGGTACGCATTTCCTTACTATCTATTGGATTGCAGGTATCAGCCTACAGATCCAATATCAGTGGTGAGTGCAGGGCCGAGTGTGAATAACTACCTGACAGGATGGTTACCATGCTGAGCAGCTGGGATTGTCATGTCAGCCATGCATGGTATTGGGATGCATCCGATTCGTAAGAAGCAGTAAATTTATCCCTTTAATTTGTAAGCACCTTATTTGAAACGCGCAATGAATATTATGGATTTATACATAAATTGGACTCTGCAGTCTGAACCTTAGGACCATACTGGAAACGATGTTGTGTAAGCGTGCGATGGGGAGAAGGCGTTTCCCTTCGCATGAACCAGATTTAAAGGCTTGTTTGAAAATAATTGTTGGTTGCATATTAATTAATTAATGTCTCTGTCCATGTCAATAAAACACGTAGATTGCTGTTTACTTTTTTCATTCATTTCTCTAAATATAATTATTCATTAAATTACAAGGTACGTTAGGTGTCTTGGCATAGTTGCATGGCCGCTCGGCTCTTAAACACAAGGACCATGGACTTATAGCAGTAGCTAACTGAATTCCAGTCTTAGGAACGTGGACCTCTGAATTTGGGCTTCAGTTGTCAGTCCAAATCTAGGTGAAAATGTGTTCAGAAATTAAAATGAGAAAGATGCAACAGATTGTCAGCAACTACTGCGGGCAATATACGAATTTGGAATAACCTTCCGATAAGCTGGAAGTGACAATATACGAATTTATTTCATAATTGCAAATACTTGTGCTTTGAAAGTAGTACCAACCGAAAAGCTTGTGTAAACATGCATCTCATCTCAATCTTTTATGCTCTAGCAGATAAATCAATCCAACGATTTTCAAATCAATTGAATTAACAAAAAATGTAAGAAATTACAAAAATTCTCCGTTTTGCATATGATTTTATGTGATGGAATACAACGGGCAAGAAGTTGCGTAGCCTAACTGCCTCTTAGTATATATTTATTCTCTCTGTCTTGATATAAGAAGAAAAAAAAATTGATTGGTCTAGTTTGATTTATTTGAACAAAAAAATTTTGTTTAAATATTTTTAAGATTAAGGAGTTGATTAGAGATATTATTACTTATTATTTAAGAAATAAACATTCTCTTCTAATTTTTTGTATCTTTAACTTTTAAAATTTTAGTAATATATACATATAAAAAATAATAAAAGATTCAAAATTTTGTTTTAACTAATTTTTTTATTTTTTAATCTTTTAACAAATAAAAATTAATCAAATAACAAAATTTTAACACTCAAGTCATTCTATAGTACAAATTTTTATATAAGTGCAATAAACATGTGAGTACACATATCTTTTTGCTTCCGTAGAGTGCAATAAACATGTTGTATTATGTACTATATTATAGTCTTACCATTAGTGAAAGTAGGGCAAAAGGCACATCTCTTTTAACATTTGCACACCAAACTTTTTCTCCTGCTATTGTATTTGTCAAGGGTAACATTTTTCTAGGCTCAAATCTCAAGCTCATGTCTAATGCCTGAATTACACGCACCATTATAAACTTGTAAAAGATCAATTAAATCTTGTTTGGTTGAGAAGAAAAAGAAAAAAAGTTATTGACCTTAACATCACATAAACTCATATTTGATGATAAACAAAATATGCAAATGAAAAAGAAAGTATTAAAAACTCAAATTAAAGAATCAAGCACAAGTTTAGGATAATAATGGTAAAATTTAATGTTGTATATTTGCGTGTATGTGATTGCGATGATTATGTAAGTTCATAGGTTTTGTACAAAAACACATGTTGAATACTTGCAAAATACTTCAAAAAAACATGCTTTTAAAATCTAAAATATGGACTAAATAACTTATTTGAAAGTAGATCAATTTGTAAAAATTTAAGGACTAAAATGTAAGATTTTAAAAAATTTTAAAAATAAAATGCATGCAGCAACTGGCCACCTAGTTTCTCTAATTGGCTAGTTAATTTATGTCAACTGACCCATTGATTTATAGAAATCAACCTCTTAATTGTCTGGAAAATTTTTCTACCCTTTGTTTTTAATAAATCAATTGACCAAAGAAAAATATTGACTGTTTGCGCACGAAATTTTATTTTTATAAATGTGTTTAATGACTAATTTTTGAACTTTAACTATAAATATAAATCTTACACATATTGAAAATAATTTTGAATATTTTTTCAAGCATTTAAGTACTTACAAACAGTCTTTAAATTTCAAAATAATTGTTAAGCTTACAAATTACTATAAGCACATATTATACATCTTGCTTTTTTATTTGTATATATTATTTTGTTAAAGAAATTCTTTAAGGTGTAATCTTTGCTGGTAATTATTTACTTAAATACAAAAGAGTGTTGAGTAAAGTTATTATACTTTTATAAGGTTGTGAGAGAAACCAAAATATCTCTTAGTTATATTTGAGTGTCTTTAAGGTTGGAAGATAAATTTAATGAAAAATCATAATATTGGACTTTGTGGAGTGAATGTAGGTTGTCAAGTCGTTGAACTACTATAAATTTTGTATATGTTTCTCTTTCTCTCACTATTTTATATTAATTATTGTTGAATATTTTTCAGTTATATTATGTTATGGAAATAAATTTTTTTCTAAAACCTAATTCAACCCCTTGTTAGGCTGCATACATGGATTACAATTGATATCAAAGCCCTGTTATCTTGTTTAAGACTTAATTATATATAAAAAAAATCCACGGTAACGGTAGAATATCTCAAGGGATATTTTACATATAAACCCCTTTTCTTTGATGAAAATAATTATCTATTAGAAGACAAGGATGAAAATCTTTCTACAAGCTATGGATACATTAATAAAACTCACATTGTTCCTACGAAAATTAATGAGAAAGATAAGAGGGTACGTAAGCCTAGTAGTAAGTGGGATGAAGTAGATAAAATAAGTGTCTCAATGAATGTAAATATTATAAATATTTTTTATTGTGCCATAGATAAGAAAGAATTTCATATAATTTTTGGATGTGAAAGTGGGCATGAAATTTAGCGTACACTCGAGATTGTATGTGCAAGAATAGCTAAGTTAAGGAATTCAAAATAAGTAAACTTAGTAGGTAATATAAATTTTTCAAGATGAAACCTAATAAGTTTATACATGCCATGTTTATAAGATTTACAGACATCATAAATTTAGTAAAAGCCTTAGGAAAATCATTTTTAATAATGAACAAGTAAAAAAGATTTTTAGATCTTTACCAAAGGAATAGAGAACAAAGATGACTGAAATTGAGAAAGTTAAGAATCTTGACACACTTTCTCTTGATAATCTTATTGGTTCACTTATGGATTATGAAGATAAAATCTTTGATGATCAATTTGTTGAAGATGAGAAAAATAAGAGTATTACCTTCAAGTGATCAACATATGAAACTGATGAAGATAATGAAAATTATGATGAGGCCATCACTCTTATGGCAAACAAATTCAAAAGCCACCTTAGAAACAAAAGAATTTTTGGAAGGAAAAACTTAAAAGAATTTATGGAAGACCACTAAAGAAGTGACAGAGACAAGAACAGCCAAATCACATACTATGAATGCAAAATACCTAGACATGTCAAAGTCTATTGCCACTTTTCAAATATAAAAAATTTAACAAAAAGGCAATGGTAACGAAGTGGGATAATGAAAAAGAAATCCCTTTGAATAAAGAAGTCACGAATGAAATTGCCAACATATATTTCATGACCATTAAAGAAGACGAGGTAAGTAATCTTGAACCAAATCACTCCTATGATGAATTGTTAGATGCATTTAAAAAATTGCATAATAATTTTGAAAAATTGATTTCCAAAAATCATATTCTTTAAAAGAAAATAGACAGTTTATCTATTGAAGTTGGTTCATTAAAACAATTAATTATTTCTTTAAAAAAGGAGAAGAAAGGCCTTTTTGAAGAAATTCAAAATCTCAAAAAGAAATCAAATAATTTAAATAATATTATTTTAAAATTTACAAAAAGTCAAAAGAACTTATAACTTCTTTTGAGATCTCAAAGATGTGTTTTTAATAAATGTGCTATTGGATATATGTCATATGCCAAACATAAATTTTACAAAAATTATTTTGTCAAATTTTCTCTAAAAGTTTAAGTTAATACTACTTGTAATTGTTGTAATATTTTTGATCATCTAAATTGCAAATGTCCTCTAAAAAATAATAGATTTGGTATCAACATGGTGTGGGCTCCAAAAAGAACCAAAACTAACACATAAGAATCAAAAAAATTTAGGTACTGAAAATTTCAACATAATTTCATTTTATTAGTACTAAAAAGCAAGAAAGTAAATCCTTGATAGCTGTTGTTCAAGGCACATGATGGGATATATATATCTCCACTTTTGAGTTTCATAAAGCATAAAGATGGAGGATATATTACATTTGGAGACAACGCTAAAGGAAGAATTATTGGCTTCAGTAATGTTGATGATAAAACATTTATTTTAATTGAGAATATTTTATTAGTTAACAATTTGAAGTATAATCTCCTTAGCATTAGTCAATGGTGTGACAAAGGATACAAATTTGTTTTTGAACTTATATATTGTATAATTAATAGCATACTTGATGATCAAATTATTTTTGTAGATATTAGAAATAAAAATATATACGCTATTGATATTGATTGTACATTAAATGTTGATAATTATTTTTTCACATTACGTAAAAATAATTGGCTATGGCATAAAAAAATTAGGGATATAAGTATTAAGTTGATTTCAAAAATTCTTAAAAAATATCTTATAAATGGTCTTCGAAAGATTGATTTTGTGAAGGATAAATTTTTTGATGTATGTCAATTTAAAAAATAAATCAAAACTTTTTTCAAGTCAAAAATACATATGTCAACTTTCAGACCATTAGAATTTATTCATATGAACTTGTTTGAGCAATTAAGAATTTCAAGTATTGATGACAAACATTATATGTCAGTAATTGTTAATGATTTCCCAAGATTTATATGGATTTTATTTTTGACAACAAACGATGTAGCTATATATGCTTTTTTAAAGTTTTTAAAAAGAGTTTAAAATGAAAAAGGATCTACAATTACATGCACGAGGAGTGATTATGGTGATAAATTTAAAAATCATGCATTTAAAATTCTTTGTGAAATAAATGTCATTGATAATCAATTTTCATCCCCTAAGACTCCTCAATAAAATATTTTAGTTGAAAGAAAGAATAATATTTTTTAAAAAATAGCTAGAACAATACTTCATAAAAACTCTTTACCTTAATATTTTAGAGCCAAAACCATTAACACTTTTTGTTACATTTTAAATTGGGTGTTAGTTAAAATTTCTATCAATAAGATCGTTATAAGCTTCGGAATACTAAAACTGAGCATTAAACATTTCAAAGTTTTTGTTCAAAATGTTTCATTTTAAGTACCAAGGATAACTTTAAAAAATTTAAGTCAAAATTTAATGTTGGAACTTTTCTTAGTTATACAATGACTAACAAAGCTTATAGCATGTTTAATAACCGAACATTAATTGTTAACTAATCCATGTATGTCACATTTGATGAAATTAAGTTTTTTTCCAAAGAAAAAGATATTGTTCGGAATGATATTTTTAAAAGACTGGAAGATATGCATGTTGGAGAGTCAAGCAAAGTTATATCCAAAGATTCCACCTAATAAGGAGAGAAAGTTGTGCTAAAAAAAGAGCAAATGGAAAAAAATAAAGAGAAAATTGTTCAATTAATCACCAAACAGTAAAGATTTGCAAAATTTCACCTAAAAGATTTAGTTAGTGGGGATTCATCTTATGGCATCAAAACTAGATTATTTAGAACAAACATTAGTAATAACATGACATTCATATATTAAATTGAACATAAGACTTTTCTAGAGGCCGAAAAAGATGAATACTAAATTATGGCAATGCAAGAAGAGTTAAATCAATTTAAGAGAAATAAAGTTTGGAAATTGGTTCTTAACTGAAACATCAATCCGTTATTAGTTCTAAATAAGTGTTTGAGAATAAAATAGATGATTTCGATGTGATTGTTAGAAATAAAGTTAGATTAGTAGTTAAAGGCTATAATCAAGAAGAAGGGATTGATTTGATGAGACATTTGCTTTGGTAACTAGACTAAAATTCATTAGAATATTGCTTACAATTATATGTCTTATGAATTTTATATGATTTCAAACAAATCTCAAAAATGCATTTTTAATTATAAAGAAAGTATATATAGAATAACTTTTGGGTTTTGAAAATAAAACTTTTCTAAATCATGTATTTAAATTATCTAAGGCATTGTATTAATTAAAACAAGTCTTTCGAGCTTGGTATAAAAGGCTTAGCAAATTTCTTTTGAAAAATGATTTTAGCATGGGTAAGGTAAACATTACATTATTCATCAACCATAAAGGTCATGATTTACTCATTATACAAACATATACTGATGGAGATTAGCTAAGTTACCTACAGATAATGTTATAATTCAAAAATTTTGTAGTTATAGAACTTGAAACGACATTTGTAAAATTTGAAATAAAGAAAAATTGTTAAAAATATATAAGACAAATAATAAATTGTACTTAAAATACGCAACAGAAAATTTGAAATGTATCAAAAAATTTAAAATATATAGTAAATAGTACTTAAAATATAAATAAAAAATTTTAAACAGCCTTTGAAAAATTTGAAAAAATAGAGATACTCATAAATACTATAGTCAAACCCATGTTAATGATATTATTTTTGATACTACGAATAATTTCTAATATGAAAATTTTTTTTAAGTGCATAAACAATGAATTTGAGATGATAGGAAAATTAAAATTCTTTCTTGACCTACAAATCAAGCAATTAAAATATAAAATTTTTATTAATCAATCTAAATACATTAAAACTCTACGGAAGAGATTTATGATGAAGAACTCAAAAAGTACCACAATTCTAATAAACTTAACTCTTAAACTTGATAGAGATGAAAAAGATACTAATGTGGACATAAAGAAATATAGAGGTTTGATATAATCTTTATTATAATTAATTGTAAGTAAGCCTAATATCTTATGTAGCATATGCTTGTATGCCAGATTTCAATTTTGTGTTAAGAAATCATTTTTAGTTGTCGTCAAAATAATTTTTAAATAATTAATTGGTATAATTAACTTAGGTTTATGATATCTTAGAGGCACACATTTTAATTTGACTAGCTATTTTGATCATGACTTTACCAGTTATAAAATTGGTAAGAAAAGCACTAATAAGATTTTTCATTTCTTAGAAAACTTATTAATATCATGGTTTAGTAAAAAGCAAAACTTAGTTGCCATTTTCACCACCAAAGTTGAATATCTAGTCATTAGTAGTTATTGGTTGAAACACTTTGGATGCAACATACATTTAGAGACTATGGTTTTTACTTTGACAATTTGTTTATTATGTGTAATAACACAAGTGCTATCAATCTTTCAAAAAATTTGATTTGTCATTCAAAAGCTAAGTATATAGAAATTATGCACCATTTTCTTAGAGATCATGTTCAAAAAAGGGATATTTCAATAGAATATATCTATATGGATAAGCAATTAACTGATATCTACACAAAACCCCTTGATAAAAAGAGATTTTGCTCTTTAAAAAAGGAATTTGAAATCTTGCAAATATCATAATATCTATTACTTCTTAATTGTTATGTGTGTCTTGTATGATTGATATTTGATTCTTGTGTGAATACATATATTAAAAGTGAATTATGTTATTTGTTCTCTGTAAGCTTGAACATGTATTTTAGAATTACTTAAATTTAGGCATCATTACATTTATATACATGATTCTTTATATAATGTTCAAAATGGCTAAAAAAAAACTTAAATCGATTATTCTTTTCATTTAAGCCAAATATTAATGTTTTGAGATCGAGGATTGAAGACAAGAAATGCTTCATAATTTGATTTTTTTTAAGCACTTTAATTAGAGTAATAAAACCTCACTCAATAAATGTTTTAGATTTGAACTTGAAAATGGAGAATTGAAAAGAAAAATTGACTACTTTATCATGCAAATTGCAAAAATAGAAGATAAATTTTGAAAATCGGTGAAACAACAAGTGGAATGAAGAAATTGATCGATTGATTTCTTCAAACCAACTGACCAGCAATGATATTAAAGGAACTGGTTAATCGGATCATGCAAACTAGTTGACTGACAAAAAAGATGCAAGAATTGGTTAACTATTTGTTTGTTTGTTTGTTTGTTTGTTTACTATGCATTTTTGTTAAATATAAAATTATTATATTAAAATTTTTATAAGAAAAATATTTTGAAAAATTATAAATTATTTTTATTTTTATTTTATTTAAAGGATCTAAATATAGAAAAGAAAAAGACTTAAGAGTTTTGTATAATTAAAATGTAGGGGCTTGAATGATATTTTTTTTAACTTTATAAAATCCATTTTTACTTCTTATTCTCTTGACCCATGGATACCCATTTCATTCTCTCTCCTCCTTCAATTTTTCTCCTGCCTTTTCTCTAAGGTTTCAATATTTTCAAACTATATTTTTGTGAAATCAACTTTACAAAATTATTTTTTATATGTTTTAACTTTATAAATTCTTAGAGAAATCGAGAAAAATTTTTTATTTTAGTTACAAATCTTTAAGTCAAAGTAAATAGGTTTTCAAATACTCAAAGCTCATATACTAGATTTTCACCATTAAAATTCATTTTTATCACTAGCATGGAGTTTAAGTATGTATTTTTTAACCTTTAATTCTGTCAATTTCTATTTTAATTGAGAACCTATAATAATTATATTAAATGGGATATTTTTGCATTGTTGTTTAGTTTTCTTTTAGTAATTGGATTTAATTATGATATTGAAGATTGATTATCAGGTGTATGAAAATAAAAAAAAAAACTTGTTATGAAATTTTATTGCATAAAAATCGGTTAAATAACAATAATTTCACTGTTGAATTATATTTCAATTTTTATTTATATTAAGTTGAATTTTAATTTGAGAAGTATTTTAAAACTTAAATTATAACTTAGAAGTGTTATTTTTGAGTTTTAGAAATTGGGTTTAAATTTTAGTTTCAACTCAATTTAATTATGATCGAATTTAGAGTTGAACATGAATTGACAACTTTTTACAAATTCTAAACTTATAGTTTTCTTTGGTTTATAAAAATTTGAAATATTTTTGAGAAAACTCTATAAAGATAAGGTTGTAGTATATTTAAAACATTTTCAACAAGTACTTATAAAACTAGTATGGAGTTTATTTACCTTATCAAAAGTATCTATTTCCTATTTTTGTTCTCATTTTTATTATGCAAAAATTTGATACGGTGTTGCGGTGCTGAAGCTTTTGATTTTTGCAAAATTTGTGTGATTGTAGCAAGTACTATAGTACAGATACTGTAGCAAGTTACTATAGCTTGCTACGATGTTGAGCCTTTTGTCTGCCAGTTTTGTAAGTCCTTTTTGAAACTTTCATTGACCTCCAAATTGAGTGTATTAAAAATTATTGAAAAGTTTAGAGAGTTTAGTTTAGTTCTTTAGCACTTTGCAAAATCTAAACTCTATCTTTTCTAAAATTATCAAATTATCTTTAAAGATTAATTTTTATTAAAAATTTTATTATTTTTGTAAGTCATTTTGTGTAGACTCAAGTCTCAATATATATAACAACTTAGATATTAATATTCATTATGCATGCTATTATATATTGGATAAATAAGCATTTTATCAGAGTTTTGTATTTAATAAAAATGCATATGTGTTTTATAGGCATTACCTCGAGAGGAAACTTAAGCCCAAGTAAGGACCAATAAGGGAGTGTATACTTTTTCTGATACTTTGAGAGGGGACTTAAGCCTAAACCAATAAGGGAGTGTACACTTTCTTTGATACCTTGAGAGGAGACGTAAGCTCAAGTGAGGACCAATATGAAAGTGTACACTTTCTCTGAATAATGAGTAAATTGTTACATTATTTTAATTTTTTAAAATTATTTTTTAAGTAAATATTTATTTTTAACAATTATTTGATTATAAGATAGGTGTGGGGATATAATTGTTGGTGATTAAATAAATTATTAACTTGTAATTTAATTTAAATTGATGATGTAATACATTTGATTTACTTGATTTTATGAATGACCCTAAAGGCTCATATGTATTATATATGAAATAATTTAATCCATGTATTAATTTATGGGTGATATAGTCAGTAGGCCAATATTGGTGTTAGTATAACTTTAATACTATAGAAAGTAACTTATGAATGAACCTGTGGAGAGACTGCATAGGTGATTATGTGCATTAGATGGGACTGTTATAAGAGAGATTGTTCTAAATAAGCTCACTGCGAATGGTTACACGAGGACAATCATAATTATCACCACATGACTACTCGGGTCAACATTAATAAAATAGACAATATTCTTTACTTAAACATTTGATGTTTAATCGATTATAATTAAAATAATAGTGTAATTATATAAACTCATGTTTTTATAACAAATATATTATAACAAATATATGGTTTTTACGTGGATAAACTCACTAATGATCTTAAATATCTATTTTAAGTTAGGGTGATACCTAAAAAAGAAGGCTTGTCTAATTGTTTATAAATGAAATACACAAACCTAATATTTAATTTAAAGTGTATTTTACAATAAGATTTAATTAATTTTCTTTATTTACATTAAAATATTCTAATATTTGTTATTTAAAATTTATTTTGTGTAATGATTTACGCAATGAGTATTATATACTTATTCCCCTTCATCCTTCAGTTTTAAGATTGATAAGTACGCATAAATTTAATACTGGTGAGCATAGGTAATTTTGCATTATCTTAGATATAGATTTCTCGACTCATCCTATATTCTTGAAGTCCATTGGCAAAATATTTTATAATGTATTTTGAATTTTTGTAAATTTAAAAATTTTAGATTTTATAAGCATTTAGGTTATATTGTAATTTTGAGTGCAATTAATATTATGAATTTAAATGAATATACATGCACTTGTATGTTTTATATTTGAAATGTAACGTGTGATACTTAAGAGTCTTACGAACTCTCTCAAGGCATTCTAAGTTAATAGGTATAATATCGAGGGTGCACAGTGATTGTCATATGGTAATCTTCGAATTGAGACATAACATTTTCTTTCATGTAGGTTATATGTTACAATCCTTCCCTCTTATAAAAATTTCAAAATTCACGTACTTAATTAAAATTATTGCAGGTACCAAACTTGTATCTAATCCTCTCACTCTCATGTAACTTTTTCAATTGCATTATTTTTCCATAATATCTTCACTAATAGGATCATTTTGTTACGTAACTTTTGCTCTACGGTGTTCAGTATCTAAACGGCTTCCTCTTCGTAGGTAAAGTTATCTTCTAACTGTGTTGACCATGAATTTAAAATACAAGAAGAATTAATAATTATTACATCTAATTTACAACAAATTTGATCTAAATTATATACAAATTTTTAATCATTGTATTAACTATTCAAAATTTTATATTTATTGTTTTAAATTTTTCTACATTAATATATTTTTAATTTTTTTGGTTAATTATTTTAACTTTTACATTTTGTATTTTAAATTTTAAATTTTTTATACTATCTATTTTAAAATTTTGTTCACTATTTTAAATTTTATATTATATATTTTATGGCAAAATATATAATACATATATCTAAGTCAAGTTAAGTAAAAAGTAATTTTGTTTTTGTTGTTTTCCTTTCTCATTAAGACTATGTATTATAATTGAGAGTCTATATTCCCACCACAATGTGACGAAAATATTCATTCAATTAGAGAAGAAAGAAAAAGAATTTATCAATAACAAATAAAAAAAGAAATAAGTGAGAAAATATTTTTAAAACTTTTTTTATCAAAATTTATATTTAATTTTCTTTTAACTAATTCAATGGTTCCGTCCGGGGAAGTCTATGTTGCCAAAACTCTCGCGTTATAAATTCATCTAAACAC
>CP135584.1:3026519-3082064 GCA_032401905.1 Swietenia macrophylla | reverse complement strand
TGTAGCTCCGACAGGTACGCCACACCTCCTCCTGTTTCTCTTGCCAATAACTAATAACAAATCAAAATTACAAAATTGGATAATGAAAACCAGGCAACTTTCTTTTGTTCTTAAAATTCATCGACAAATTATATGCTCAAACGGTTGGTTTAACTGTTGTATGACTAGAGTAGAGGCAACACTGATTTCGTTTCTGTTTATACTCGTCGTTTATTAGTTAGTTAATCGTTTCGCGACGTCGGGAACTTTAGACTTTAGAATCGAGGTCTTTTAGTTGGTTTCCTGATAATGGCGTCACGGTGTTTACCAAAAAATGTCTTTTCAAAGTGGGTTTGGGGGTGGTACAGTTACAGTTTGCTGCTGCATGGGATCTTATCGTGTTTGCATCCTTGATGTGGGACAAGATTCCTCTCAACGCGTTCCTGGCTGCGCTGACCGAATTGATTTAGGATATTTTGGGGGGTTCAGCTGTGTAGCTTTGCGCGATTAGCTTCAAACCACTTAAACTTACTGCACTGTGATTTTCTTCCTTCGATACTGTAGATATTTAACGTGCAATTACATCAACGAAGACTTAGAAATTCTTTTCGAATTTGGAGGAAAAAGAAAGACAGTCGTTGCTTTCTTTTTCTGAACTAGTTTTCAGGATTATATTGAAAAACTTTTTTGCTTAAAATTTTTTATTTCTTATCTGCCACATTTTTATGATAATTTTTGTATTTAGATTACCAATTAAGATAGGCCTTGAATATTTTTGATAATTAAGTTAGTTCAATGAGCTTGGAGCCCCCAAATCATTTCGTATTTCAAGAGGATATCAAAAGATAAATAACTTTAGATTTCCTACTCAACAATTTTCAAATTAAGTCTCTAACATTGAAAAAGAAAATTGTTTATTAGAAAATCTACAGTTGGAGGTTCTTGTACACATTTCTTTGTCAATTAACTTGAAAGGATCACAATTCCCTGTTAGATCTAATTAGTCCAACATTGGATGAGTACACTTAATTTGAACTAAGGCCCCTGAGTGATGAAAGGAAAGCATGTTTCATGAAGTTTAAATTGAAGATAATGCAATCTAATGATGAAGATAAAGTAGGGGTAATATTTGGGTAATCATTTTGTGTTAAAAGAGGTCCACACGAATTTGACTGATTTAATAAGTTTATCAAATGAAAATTTTAAATTGGCATTGTTATTAAACGGTTAAATGGATTATAATTGTGTTACTTATTTAATTTTTTTATTTATATTTAAATAAAATTTATGTAACATTCTTATAATATTTTCACAAATAACAATTAACTTATTCTAAATATAACTAAATAGCTATTAAAAATGAATAAAAATTATTAAAAAAATTTAAAATAAAAATTATAAGAAAATTTATTGAATCATAAATAAATTAGCGCAATATGATTATTCAAAATAGTTAATCGTGTCATAACTAGATTTATGTGTTGAAACCTCTAACTTAAACTTGACACGATTATTAATCGTGTTATATTATATTGTATCATGTATTTAATAATTGTGTTATCTTATGTCAACCCAAATCTGTAAATTTAGTATCAAGTTCGTACAAGATTGATGGATCATACCATAAATTGTCATCCCTAGAAATAAAAAGGCAAAGTTTGGGAAGCAATTTTTATTATTGGATAAACAATGATTTAGAGCAAATTTGGTACAGTTTTCATGCAATGGTTTGGTGCAAATGGTCCTAATGGTAACAAACAAATTGCTTTAAGTCATTATTATATCCAATTGGACCATAGAATACAATACATTAGTTTTGGTAAATTAAAAGAAGGAAAGATATATCAAAATTGTGACACGTTTTAAATGGTAAACATTTCATTGGTAATAGCCTTTGTACTTATTGTATCTCAACTAGGAGGAGAAAAAAGGAGCATATAACTAATGTTAATAATTGATAAATAAAGTCTTAAGGCAATAGGGTTAAGGAGGACAACATAAAACCAACAAAATAGAGGGGATGGACATGGTTGTGTGGACAAATTTTACCAATTTAAATAGTGAGGACAATTTTCAACTACATATAATAAGAGTTGAACAATCTATATAAGAACTGAATAGAGCGTGCAAAGTCTTGTTGGAGCATGTTAACACTTTTGTTTCATTACCTTTTATAAATTTTTATGTCAAGTGATAGTCGATAACACTAATATGATATTAGAGCTAGTTTTTGACCAAGCGTCTTATGTTTGAAATCTTCCACATGTTTGCATTTATGTTCATTCTTGTCTTGTCATTGCTTCTATCTTTTTTTGGCCTTAGTTGATGTGATAATATCCTCGGTATTGCACTTGAAGAGCTCATTGGAGCCTTTCATATAATGTTATTTTTTAAAAAATACTTACTAAAGATTTTGGATTAAGCAACAATTTGTGACAATTAGTTTCTATCTTACACCTTTTACAAGATTTCTGATGCTATTATAAATTTACAGAGTTTTACATAAGAACAAACAAATTTTTTAGGATTGTGTTTTAATCGCTCATAAGATCAAGTCATCTTGAACAATAAAGAAAGAACAAATGCAATAAGAGAGGTGACAAGAAGCATTTTTGGCTATAAGAGGCTCATACATAGCCAAGTTTATTCCTATAAACTATTTTTGTCTTTTTCATTCCACAAAGTGAGAAGTGGCCAATATAATTGGTGACTTCATAATAAATCTCAATGTGATATTGAAGGTTTTCATGGTTACTTAAAAGTTTATTTGAGGAACAAAATCTCCATTTAGTTTAAAGAAAAAAATTTTATTTTTAAATTTTATTTTTAAATTTTATTATATAAATGTACACTAAATATTTACTAAAGCCTAGTGTAAGGGAAATTCAAATTCTAAGCCTTTTATATCAACCTAAGAGAGATTTTACTTGTTAAACTAACCAACAAATTACAAATTTTAAAGGTAGAGAGCAAAATTACCTCTAAAATGCTTGTCAAATCTCTTGGAAACTCTAAAATTCCAATTGTGCATCTAGGAAGGATATCATAGTGCTCAAATCTTAAGTATTCAAAAGTAAAGGTTTTCAAAATTTTAGAGAATGAAAAAAGTAAAATTTATTGATGCAAATATATGATATACCACAAAGTACTTGTAAATAAGTCAAAATTTAACTAACTAATCATTGCAAATAAGCCAAAACAAATTGACTATTTTCCTTGAAATTGCAATTCACTTTATATTTGTCATTTCATATGTTTATCCAAATAAAGCACATGCTCCTTATGTCAACCCCCAAAAGTGCCATGTCATTCGTACTAAACTCAAACCTTTAGTCAAACTCTTCAAATGTTGTTGCATCTTCAACTAAATACTTTCATCATCCTTATCTATTTAAGTTATTACTTCGTTGACTTACTAAAATAATCTTATGTTTTTATTATTCTTAGGCATCCTTGTCATTTGTTTTTTTAATTATTACATATGTCAATCATTGTAGTTGGCTAGTGAGAATCTAGCTCCCATCAATGTCGCCTGTAAATTTTTGGGACCTTAAGCGAGTTCTTAAAGTGTGGTCTCTATCAAACCCAATGTTAGGTTGAAAAAATAAGTCAAATTTTGAGGCCTAATTAGCCATTTGTCATGGTCTTCGGGCCACCTCTAGCTCCTGTAATGATAAATATTAAACTTAATTATCTTCAATTAGTCGATTGACTTACCAAAGTTTCTCTTATCGATGTGAAATAGTCAATTAGTGTTTTTCAACAATAACTTAAACTAATAAAGTACATTCTTCTATAGACATAGTGTAGTTGAAATCAATGAACACATATGTCAGATGAGACAATAATATGTACAATAAATTTTCTTTCTAAAATGAATATAATTTATAAAGAAAGGCATTAGCAAAATAGCTATGCCTTGTAGCTTTCTTCTTTTGTTTTACCGTTGACACTGCATCATATCTTTTCCATAGGTTCATAAATGATGGAACTAGGAGTAGAGTGAAGACATTCTCATGGGAGAATCTCGGTTTGTAGTTTAAGCTACATTGCCTAATTTAAAAGTCAATAGAAATTGTAAAACCAAAAATTATATGTGAAGCATATAGTTGTTATATTGAATAAAATTATGACTTCTAAAAATGAGATTGAAGCAACAAAGAAAACAAAACCCATAGTGAAAACACAATTAATAGAATATAGCTTATGACATTTAGATTAACTCTTGACCAGGCTAAAGAACTTCCAAACTACTTATTTCACGAAATCAAATTACGCATAGAATAAGCAAAGTTCAAAAGCTTATAGCAAAAGGACTTATTTACTAAAAAGTTCTTCAAACTTTGTCTTAACAACTGAAGCGAATTAACACTTATTGATGAAACATCAAATTTATCAACCAATTACCAATAAAAACAATGGCTTTTGATCTCTTCCTTGATCTTTGATGAACTAAATTTATAAAGCGATTGCCAATGAAGAAAACGTCTTTTGACCCTTACCTCCATCTTTAAAAAGCACCCACCCAATTTACCAAATGATTACCAATAAAAACAATGACAATTTGATCTTTTTCGTATCTTTGACTTTTCACTTCTAAGATAATATCTGAGAACCTTGAATTACTCTATCATAAATTTTTTCAAGTCAATCTTTAAAAATAATAATGCAAATCTAAAAATATCAATCTTGAAACCATAAGAATTAAATTTGAGACCCTAAGAACAAATCTTGAAATCCAACTGGAGTTGAAATTTAAGCCCTAGCAAAGCTAAAATTCATATTAAAGAACATTGGTCCAATGATTAAAATAACCGATAACCAGCGGTAAAATTCTTATCCTAATAATTAACTAATCATGAACTAAAAATTTTAAAAAAAAAAAAGGAAGAAGAAGATCAAAAGAAATTTTTTAATAAGTTCACAAAATTTTTTGAAACACTAAAGAGAAAAGTAATTCTCACAATCTTAATGAGTATATTTTAGTTTAAAATCTCTTAATAATTTTATTCAATAAAACAACTATATGCTTCACATATATTTTAGTTTAAAATCTCTTAATAATTTTATTCAATATAACAACAATATGCTTTATATGTGGGGAATATCACATATGTATATATAGTTGTTATTTTCTATTCTTAATATGTTTAGAAAAAAGATCATGTATTTCATTATGTGCTATTTCACAACCTTATTAGTAAGACGAACAGCATCTCAATCTTTCTTTGTTTCTTTTTGTATAAACTCCTTTAGATTAAAACCTTCATCAACTTTAAAAATTAAGCAACACTACATACACAAAGTATATATGCAACTTATCCATATACATTGATGTGCCATGATATGATTGAATAAATAAAAATGTGATTTACATTCTTTTTTAAATCTAATCATATCACATAACACCAATTTAATATTACTCCTAGATTTTACTATAGTAATAACCTTTTAGAGGCTAGAAGTTAAGCTAATATACATATAATTGCTAAAAATTCATTGTTTTTGAGATTCACCTTAACATTATTAAATTCATTGATCTATTGCAGTTGTCACAACAAATTTTGTTTCTTACTTTGCCTTTCTTTAAGGCATGCAATTATCCTCCTACAAAAGTACTTGTTCTGTGTATCAGTCCCTCGCAATTCCCACCTACCAATGCATTTTCTGGTGTGGTAGAGACTTAAGCGGAGGTCTTTAATAAGATATTAGCATGTGGTCCATTCATCATCACACTTCTATAACTTTTCCTCTCATTGAATATAAGCAAACACCTCTTGGATTGATGGGTATCACTAAGGGATATGGTCAAAATTTCCCCTACCTCGCACATTTATCTTCACAAACAGTAATTAAGGTTAAAAACTTTGACTATTCAATTAGGGTGTCGTAATTTAAAATGAAAGGTTATTACTCACAAACTAATGTACCATGTGTGATGCAGCGTATTGAGATGGTCCTTTTGAGCTTACCCTTGACATGATTGTTTTGAGAGAAATCTCAAAGGAAATATTGTGTAACTCATATAAGGCCTAGTTAAAAATCTAAGACTTAAAGCATGACCTGATACTGTCTAATTAGATATGAGATGCAAGTATTTTTATTTGGTCTGAAAATATCAAATACAATAGGTATTATTTATAGGTAAAAACTTGACTCCTAGATAATTTCTTCTTAACTTTAAAATACAAACTATCTAATATCTAAAGTTTGAAACTCAGCTTAACTAATACCTAACCTCTAAGATAGTTTAACAAAATTATTCCTAAATTGTCTAACTTTTCAACATATTCTCATTCCTTTTCATGGCTTATTAAATTATGGAAGATTTCAACTTAGAGAGTTCAAAAAGGAGAACAAGAGAAGGGGATAAAATCATTCTATAAAGAGAGCATGAAATATATGGGAGTGGCATCACAAGCATTCGATGTTATCATTCCTCTTACATATATTGGAGGGCGTAAACAACAAACACTATAACTAATAAAGGGGAATATGTCGAACTAATTTCTACTTTCATATGTTTGCAAGTGCGTGAAATTTAATTTATAAACAATGACAATTAGTTTAAAATCTTTGTATATAAATTAGATTTTAAAATAAAACTAATTTAGAGTTCTTAAGTTCAATTTGTTTCTACATTATTTAGATTTAAGTTCTCTACATTAATGCACACATAAATAAGTGTAAATTTACTTGAATATCTAAGATTGTATGTGTGTTACACATAATTAGAAAAGTGTACAAGTGATCTTCTTAAAGGTATGCATAACTTTTTTACAAATTAGTAAAAAACTATCTCTAGACACTAAAACAATTTTTCTTCATCTCCAAATATCTAAGAAAATTAAGTAACATTAGTCAGAAAACATATAGGAACACATGGAGTAAGATAGTATTTGTATCAAACAGTCTAGTTTAGTAGCCAAAGCATATGAAGTTTGTCATCACCATCATATTTTGGTTTTCTAAAGTATTCAAGATATAGTCAAGAGATAGAGAGCAATTGAATTAACTTTCAAAGGCTTATAATTATCATTAAGCTATAGTAGACTCTTTGCTTAAAGTAATTTACTTTTGTAACTGATTTCTCTTTGTTTTTCTTGTCAATTAAAAGAATTTGAAAGAATAAAAACAAACTATGGGTGACCAAAAACAAATACGCTCTACTGAAACTAATTTACTTTTAATGTAATTTCCCTTTATTACTTGCAAGTTAAAAGAATTTGAAAGAATAAAAGCAAATTATGGGTGAACCAAAAATAAATGCCATATGAAGAAGTGTGAGGCTTTCTAATATATTATTTTGTTTCATCTATTTTTTTTTCCTTTTTTTTTTCTATTTCTAATGAAAGACATGAAAAAAATATATATCTTTCAACTCAAAAAATAATATTCTATCATCCTTAATTATTCGTCATTGATTCATTACACCATTTTGTCTTCTGCGTGTCTTAGCTCATGTATAAAGATTCCTTGGATCTTTTTTTAAAATTAAAAAAAAAAAATTTCTTGTCCTTAGCTTGGTTGAAACTATCATGATAAAAGCTAAACACCATATAATAGTATCCTTCACCTCCAAATCAATATCCTAACCCTTTTCAATTATGTTAATGCAGATTCCCATCCTCTGCACCTTACAAAAATAATCTTAAAGATCCTTGCTTGAAAATCAAACTTCAAATTATTTTATACATAAGTGATAATCTTGGAATATGTTAGTTTTGTATGTTTTTAATGGGGCACAGATTTTTTGCAAAGTTATGACTTCTTTTTCCATTCTATTATCAAATTAAAATGGCTTAAGTTAAGTTTCATAGGATTTCATTCATATTGCTTTAGTAACCAAAAAGTTCAAGCATAATGTGGAGTCCAATCAATCTTAAGTTGCTTACAAAGACTCTTGAACATGTTTTTATACCAATTTTTGGCGTTTTTGACTAAGTTGTGGTTTATTAAGTTCGTATAAGCTTAATAGATTCAACTATTCTCTGAGTGTGCATTGGTTCAACTAGTAGGATCTTTTGAGATAATGCGAGATATTTCACACTAGAGTTCAAGATGGGATGGTTTACATTTATATAATGGTTAACAAATTAAATAGTTTGACACCTTATCCAAAGCAACGAAAAACTAGTATTTATCTTTCTACTTGCTTAAAATACATGATTTATCTCTCATATCTTTTCAATCATAATTGCACTTAAAATTATGCCCAACTTGCTCACCGTACGCTTGTTGCAAGGATGATAAAACCACTGTGTAGCCTTTATTCATACGTTCTTTTTTCATTTGTTTTTCTTAACTTACCACATACCATACATCATTTTAAACAAGGCCTTCAAATGTGGCAGATTCATCCTTTTCTTTTGTCTAACACTTAGACAAGATGAGGTCTTAGTCTTGTTTACACTCAAAATGACTATTACACTCTTTGACTTCTATTCAAACTAGCGACAATATAAAAGAGTAAAGCAGCTATGCTAATATACCAATACTTATTAAAATAATTATAAAAGATGCCATGTTTATAATATGGGATTTCTTTATTTTTAATGTAGCAAATGCCATTGCATTTTAAGAAAATTAGAAAATTGTATACGTTTTCTAAAATTAACTGTTCTTTGGCATTCATTTATTTATTTATGGTAAATTATACCTTTTTTTAATCCTTGAATAAACTTCCACCAGTGTATAGGTATAATTTCTATATAATTTCTGTTAGGTTTTTATATCTTAAGAGCTTTATATAATGCTAGCAAGTCACCGTGCAGTATGTTATGCGCAACATCAATTTGGTGTCAGAAACCTACTTCAAACTCTAGGCCTAGCAAAAGAAAATTTGGGATAAGATCTTATACCCTTAACAGCCTAAATCCCCCCTTCTTTTCAAAATCAAATGTGTATGTTTCCTGTCATCCGACAACTAATTTAACTAAGTAGTATTGTGATATCATTAATTTAGTTGTGATGACGTGCAGTTATGTTTGTAATGTGCTATGTCTTAATCCACAATGCTATGTTTTAATCCACAATGCATTAAAGTTATAATGCCCCTCTTTATCATTACAAGCTTTAAAGTCGAATGGTAATTCAACACCCTTCTTCCTTCCTAATCAAAAAAAGGCAAGGAACTTGTAGCCTTTGCTTGCTAGAGCTTATAAAACATTAATGTTTTATATAGAGCAATGTTTCCCCTTGTTTTCTTTATATAGATGTTACATACAATTATATCATATCTTTATTAGCCTTGCTTATGTGATATATTCTCTAAAGCTAGATAGTACTCTCTTTTAACCATTTTAAGTATCTTACAGAAACTGGAAGATATTGCACTCACAATACAACCTGTAGCCAAGTGTTTGACTAGAGCTTAACTGAGCTTTGGATCAACTTAGAACTAGTTTAGTAAGCAAAGGTAAGGTTGGAAGGGCTATGATGGAAGGGTAATTGTATAGTTACCAATGGGTGCTACCAACTATGTAGTCATTGTTGAATAGGCCAATTTTGCTATCATACACAAAAATGGCCTTTGAATTAGTTTTCAATTTTGAGATGGCTAACATGTACAATTAAGCATCAATGTGGTTGTGAAACCAATTCAATGTTTGTAAGATATGGTACACAATATCTTCTCCAAATGTTATTGTTGTAATCAGCTTTTGATATAATTATTCTAGGAAAACATTTGGAGATTCTGTTTTCTCTTGTTAATGTCATGCAAATCTAGCATATCCCTTGAAAAAAAGACTAAATCATAGGGAAACAACCTCCTCTCCCTTTTCAAAGAGGGTATAGATATGTGACTCCCTTTCCCATGAATGAGTGAAAGTCCTTTTCTATTTCTCTCTCTTTCTATTTCTCTATCTAGTTTCCTATTGATAGAGAAACCTTTCATCAAACATTTACCATACAATAGTTGGAACTTGCTTCTATCTCTTGACCAACACTTTTACGCCTTTTTTATACCTTGAGATTTTACTTGTTCCTCCTCCATTTCCAGTAACTTTTCTCCTATGCAAACTTTTTTGTGCCTCCCATAAGCCTTCATGTCATATAAAGAAAAGAGTATGCTGTTCATATTTCATTTTTTTGGTCCCCTCAATCTAATGGCACACATATTACCGCAAAATTCTCTATATTGGGTTATGAAAATTTGGTATTAAGAACTTAAAAACTTTAACAATTTGTTAGTTTACTTACTTCACTCCTCAAAATGAAAAAGCTTCTATCATTAACCTAGGATAATGTAGAGTTTATATATTATTCATATGGTTAGGTCATCAAGTTAGATTTGGGAAATAATCGTACCTTGTGTTAGTTACGACTAACATTTAGTACATAGGATATGTTCTTATATAGGATATAAGAGGAAACCAAAATATATTGGGAGATACTTTACCCCATTATAATATAAATAATAAAACAATTTAATAAGATTGTCGTTACTTCCTATTTTAATTTTTAACACTCCCTCTCAAACTCAAGATAAGTTGTAAAGCAAGCTTGAATTTATAAACTTGAGAATCTCAAAGTGGTTGAGAAGAAAATCCAAAAGGTCATTCTTCAGGTTGTATCTTAAGAGCAAACAAAACCTGAGAAGCTTAGAAAAGCCTGAGACAAAACTAGAGAAGCCTAAAAGAACTAGCAAAACAAATCAAGAGACTCAAAAAAGCCTAATTACAAAACCAAATAGTCTAAAAGTGCTTGAGAGAGAAGAGAGGCCCAAAAGAGTTTAAAAAGATAGGAGAGACCAAAAAGAGCCCAAGAGATTTGAAAGCTTAAAAAATTTGTAACAAAAGAAACTCAAAACAGCCTGAGAAACCGAAGAGAATAACTTTTAACAATGTTGACTGGCTTCTTTGCTGCTATAGGTTTGGATACAAGATTTCTTTGTTGGAGCTGGATTCTGTTTCCTTTCTAAGTTTGTGTAGCCTACTTGATGCTTTTATCTTGAACCAATAAGCTAATGCAAGTAGAATTATTATGTTCTCCCTTTTTATCTCCATTTTATTGCCTTTTTTGTCTTTCTAGCTCTATATTTCCATTTCGAGGTCTGCATCACTACAGAACTAGATTCACTTTAGTTTCTCATAATCTTATTATTGGTTTTTTTTTTCCTACTTTATGCTAGTGTAGTCTGGTAACAAGTCATAGGATACCTGCAGTTAGGATACATTAAGGGACTAAATAATGAGAATGCTTCAAACCAAGATGGTTTCTGCACCCAACATGCATGTATGGTGTACGGTGTATGCGTAGTTTTATGTTGATATTGTGGCTTGATCTATGGTAATACATAAAAATGACAATCATTAGATTTTTTTCGGAAAATGTACAGCTCTCTATAATCTGGATATTCCTGTTCAAAGGCACCAAGGATTATGCAAGTTTTCAGGGATTAATGTTCTCTCCAAAGGTTGATATGGGAGAATACGATGATGCACTGATTGGTGAAGCTTTTGTTTAGCGTTGGGCATCTGTATGTGTTTGAACTATATTTTTCTCTCCTGGTTGAGGATGAGTGGCATTGAAAGGCGAAGCTTAGGAATAGCTTTTGGCCTTTGTGTGTGTGTTAGAACTATATTTTTCTCTGAAATTTTACCTTTCCTGGTTGACGATGAGTCACATGTTTCCTTCTAGCAGGATGTTTAGTGTTGAAAGTAGCTTGTATATCTGTTCTTTATCTTCTACTTATGCCATGTTCTAGATAGGTAATGCCAACCTTTATGCATTGATCAAGTTGAAAGGTAGTTGATGCCTTGGTCCAATTGGCAAATGCAAAATGGTCAAGTTGGGGCTTCCAGGAATTCATATAGACTTATGAGCAAATATCCATTTGTACTATCTTTGGGTTGCAGGGCATCTAACAATAAGTTTTTTGGGTAAATTTAGCAAGGTTTTTTGGGTTGGCTGTGCTGGTGGAAACGGGATTCCTAACAGAAGAAATGTTTGCAAGAGCAAAAGCACTCGAGATTGCTGAAGTAGTCCAATCTGCTATTCTTATGAAGTTCTCAAAAATTGGATTTTCAGATGGCATTTAACTAATTGCCATTCTAGCTTTAATTCCCTTTCAAAGTTCTGCAACACTATTTTGGCAATTTAAAGTATATACTGAAATGGGATGCTCTTGTGTTCCCCTACTAATCCTAGATTAGTTTTTTAAATTTCATGGAACCTACTATGTTTTCACAAGCTGATTAATTTTGTTCTACTTATTTTTTGGATGATTAAGAACTTTTAATTAGTAAATTTCCATGATACAGTCTGACCAGCATCATCGGGCGCTATTGGAGCCATGTTGAAGAGGACACTGCTGCTTTTGGGGCACTTAATGCAGAGGTAAACAGTTCTTTCATTTCGTTGAGAACACAAGTGCAATGTCTACCCTGTCTTACTGTGAGCCTGCTTTTGCATCAGGTAACTTTTAGGATTCAAGTCTATACATCAAACTGTTGATAGTTGACCTGAGTAACAAGATGCACAAAATGGTGGCTTTGAGCTTGTTCCCTGAAGTAGTGTGTGAACAAGAGCTATAAGAATATTCCAAAAAAAATCGGCACTAGAATCTATACATATATATATATATATATATATTTCTTGAGTAATATGCTCCTCTTAAACCAAATCAATCAAAAATAACCTAGATCCTTCTCAATTTGGTGAAGCACAGTAACAATGTGGCTAACCTGGCGTATATGTCCAACAATTGGTGTGCAGTATGCTTGTCAATTTCCTGCTACGAATTGGTTCAACCGACAGGAAGGCTCAACCTCTGTTCAAATGGCTAAAAAAGCTTGGTACTTAGGAGAGAGGGATAGGATATGGGTAGAACTCTTGTTAGGTAGGATCTAAGACAAATTAGTATCAGCAAAAATTCAGTTTTGGTTGTAACCACCACTAGATAACAGCCTTCAATAGTGTAATCACCATCTTATATGTTAATTGAGTCCTAGATATATTAATTGATAATTATATATTTAGTTTCAGAATAACATTTCAGACTACATGTTTATGTCAGATACATAAAACCCTGGTTTCATGTCTACAAAAGTGTTCTTACCCTCATACATACATATCAGGTAAATTCTGAGGTGAGCATGATATTCAGCTCACTCTAAAGTTGGACTTTGATGCCAAAACTTCAGGATAGAACATCATCATAATTTTCTATGGCAAATTTTTGTAAACATTGCTTTAACATTTTCTATGTTCTGTCCGCTTAAAAGGGAGTAACTGAAACAACTTCTACCTACAATAACTAACATGATGAGTAAGGGCAACTTTGTTTTCTCTTCAGGACTCTCACTCTGAACCTTCTAGCCTGCATTCACTTGCTGATCTACTGCAAATAGTTCAAAGGCAATTTCTCTATGCCTCCTATACTTTCCTTGAAGAGGCAAGATTCGTGTTGATTGAACTCTATGTTGTGCATCCACAGGCAACTTGAAGGGCCAAATTTTGAGCAGCTGACCATGACTGATCTTGTGCAACTAGAGAATCAACTTGATGTTACCCTGACAGTAATTAGAGCTAAGAAGGTCAGGTTTATATCTGTTTCACTACTAAAAGCTTGTAACTAAAAGTCATAAAGATGTGGTTGATGTTAAATATCGAAGGTGACAATGTCCTTTCCACTAACAAGAAATTAGGTTCTTGTCTTGTGGGCATTTATGCCTTTTGCCATCTTGGTTCATCTTCAAATCATATATATCCAAGAGATTTTAATACACAAGTCTTAGTCACCTGGTTAATGTCAGTATTATTACATTTAACCACAGACAACAAAGCATCTGTAAGCTTCATCAATATGTGTAGCTCTGATTTCACCCATATTAACCTCCGAAAAAAGCATATTACTCTGATCTTATCTCTTGAATATTTCTCTGCAAATTCAACCACTTCTTTGTGGTTTAGCAGTTTATCTCAAAGTTCACTTGTCTGCAGACCTTTTGGAGATTTTACCACAGAAATCAAATAGTGAAGCACGCTTTATTCTTGTTTTATGTGCCCTATATACACAGCTGTTCCAGTACTTAAAAAGGATAAGATATATGTCATCTCTTTTACAGCTTTTCCTGTACACGGAAGGGGTAAAACATATGTTTTCTTTTTATAGCTATTCCGGTACTGAAATATGATAAGGATATATGTAGCTCTGATATCAGCCTTCTATTGAACAATCCAGGTGATTATCTAGTCACACAACTCGTCACTCACAGTACCATATCTTAATAATAGTTTCTAATTACCTTCATCAAGTGACATGGGGGGGAGGGGTGGGGGAATTGGTGGGGGTGCCCTGCTGCTCTTATTTGATTCAAACAGAAATATCAAATGTATATTCATACTCTGTATAACGTGATTATTAGAACTTGGAATTATTTACATTGCATCGTCAGTCTGAGATTCCTATTTTGATATTTTTTTTTTCTGGGGTTCTCCCACTCTGCCCACACGAGGCATATTCCACTGCTCATGATGATCTATTGGTATTCTGATTGGCTATTTCTGGTGCAGACAGAATATATGCGGGAGTCCATAAAGATCCTCGAAGAAAAGGTACACTATTACTTCGCAAATAGTACAATTGTTTATTCCAGATAACTTATGAAAAAAATATTAAAAATACATTATTTTCATTTAAACCGATGCAAGAGTATTTTATGTTGCCACATCCAACATTAATTGTCTACTTTTATTTTTTTGACTTTTATGTTTTCGCTCTGCTGCTTTAACATCACATAAGGTTGTATGTAAGAAGTGTGTATGAAAGTTTGTACATTTATTTTTTATGAAAAAAAACTTAACCTCTAGTAGCTTGTCAACCTTCATTTTGTTAACTTGATGTGTATGTCTCTACAAAGGAATTATTTGCATTCCTATGATCGTTTCAATCTGGCTAGTAGAAATATTCATGAAAAAGAAGAAACTAATACGGTGTGTGAATTGTTAAACTGCACTAGCCGGCCGTGAAAAACAGTTAAAACTGAACAATGTCCCTGGTACGTTTGTTAGCCATTCCCTAAAGTTTATCCAATGAATCCTATTGTTTGCTAGCAAGGTATTTCCATCTAATGCCTTACTTCTCAGAATTTCATCTCTCTGTTTTATTACAGTCTATTTTTGTCCTCGAGAATGTGTCAACTTAGGAATTTCCAAGTGTCTCATAATAGATCAATTTAGGTTAAAAAGGAAGAACAGAGATGTGATACAATGGGATTGTGCATTGCTGCTGTCCTTGTTCATAGTATCCTAATGTTCTTCTAGCAGCATGAAACCTTTGTAAACCTTTGTTTCTTCCTATTTCTAAAAGGTAACTAGGCTAGGCAGAAGTCAAGAGAATTGAGATCATCTATAGTATAAACATTATTCCAAAGTGAAGGATAATAGATACTAATATGGTACCACTTTTGTTTGCTATTACTGTATTATGTTCTCTAGTGTACTCTGTTACTCTAGTCTTAGTTCATGTTGTTGAGAAGTCTACTTCAACGATGTGCACAATTCCATAGCAATATAATTGTTTCCTTGAAGTTGGATCACGAGAAGAAAGTCTATGTTGCCTGTAAAGTTGGAATAGAAGTAGATTAAAAAGAATCTGGTTAGTAATTTGACTTATGTTAAAAGATTTTTTGCAAGACAGTTAGTTTGTCATCATGGTTGCCTAAAGGAAATCAAATTTTGTTTTGTCCTTATGCGTCAAAGAATTGCGCGCGCCCTGATTTGTTGCTGCCTTCCCCCAGAAAATTGTTAACACATGAACTCCTGGATTGTAATAGAGGCTTTTACAAGAGGGTTTGTATGTGAATACATGCATTGCATCTATATACAGGAGCGTAGGATGTCCTGGCTTCCACTGTAGATGTATATGATTTACCATTTCATATTTCTTCTGCTTCAAACAGGAAAAGATGCTGAAAGAAGAAAAAATGTTTCTACAGACACAGGTAGAAATATCATTTTTTTTAAAGTCAATATTCTTGAAAAGAATCTGGTATAATAGTCAGTTGTCACTTACAGATTGCAGCAATAATGGAGAAGAATAGGGATGGTACAGCAGCGGTGACTACAGCAACCCTTCCTTTGCTTAGATAGAGGAGGCATCCTTGTACATGTATAGGCTCATTCAATTTGGCCCATGTTGCACTGTGGGAACTGATAGACTCCACCAGTCACCTTTTATATGCGTGATATTGAGACTTAGAAACAGGAATGACAACTAGGCTTGTCTACTTTTTCTTATGTGCTGGTTTTGTAAGCGACAGAGGTGTTGCGAAGCTTTTAGGGATGCTTGAAAATATAAAAATCCTGGCCCAGGCTCCAATAGACCTAATATTGGACACAACTGTTTTATGCTAGAAAATAAAGAAAGGATGTCACCTTCATTTGATGATAGGAGAACTCTTATTTTATCAATTCAGTGAGGTATCCAGACAGCGGCAATGGAGAATCGCATTAACAAGGCAGCAATGGGGGTGGAGAGAGTTCGCGAACTACATAAACAAGTAGAAGAAATGACGTTAACAGATATTAGATCTTTTACAAGTGTTATTCATATGTCAATAGAAATGCATATGCAAAAGACTGGGGTTTTTAAGCTTGGAAAGGAAACTTGGATGGAAATATGAAGACCGCACCGCACGGCAGAGCACGGCACACCACCGCATGAAAAAATGCATGCTCTTAGAAAAACTACGTGTTAGAATTGTTGACAGTCCAACAAACAGCCCAGGCAGCTTTTCAAACACATGCCAGCGCATGCAGTGTTATAAACATGTTGTTGCCAAGCGGAGATAACCGAGCCATTAGCCACCGTTCAGTTCTCTTTCTTTTTAAGTCTATTTTAAGTGACATCTGGACCTTCTATCTCTCAACAATTGTTAATCCTTCCTTGCTAGCCTATCTACTCTGGTAGCGTGTCTTGCAGTTTGCGTACCAGTTTCATCACACTGTATTTCCTGCCTCTTCCCTAGTTAATTCGGTGCAATGGTAATTTCCCCACCTACCCAACACCCAAATTCTACTCAAATCGTTAGCAGAGCACCATACTTTGCCATACCTAACTGATCAACCCTTTTTCTTGCCTTGAAAGTAGGAATATGAACTCTTATTATAGGGTCTGCCTTTGTTATATTTATATACCAATACATTTCAAAATTTTTATTATTTTAATTTAAAATATTTTTTTATAAAAATTTAAAATATTAAAAATTTTAATTTTGTTTTTAATTTTTATTTTTTACTTGAAATTTTTTATAAAAAAACATTTTAAATTGAGAAAAATTTAAAATAAAATTTAAATGATTTTTAAAACAAAATTCTTATAAAAACCCAAAAAAAATCGGTGTATCAACTTAGGCCGGAGGCTACTGTGTTGCTCCTAATTATTGGGCTTGGGCTGGTATTGCAACATCTTGCCTGTGCTTAGTTGGGTCAGCAACTATGGTTGTTTTGTTACATGTTCTTCACGTGTACTTCGTTTCTGATTGGCACATCGGCTGTTTCTTTCAAAGCAGCACTTTTTTCCTCAATAATGCATGGCATCTTTTTATTGTATTGCAAGTAACCAAGGCATTCCACGCATAAGAAATATTAAATGCTTCTTTATTGTCAAAACCAATTAAACTTCAGCAACTTATTAATAAATAATGCATTCGATATTCTCATCTAAAACCATGTCTTCATCAAATATTTCATAACGTAAAACGCAAGAGAATCAAAAACCACAAGTTAGCAAGCGACGTGGTTAAGTCTTTATATATTTTGTCAATGGCTTGGCTTGGCTTCTGCCCCACCCTGCTTATAGACAGACTATCCCATAAATAAAGGCTAGTGGGTTTAAAACTTCAACCTATAGGTTACTGTAACACTTGGAATTTTTCATGCCTTGGCCGCTTCATTCAAGGCAAGCAACGCAAGCACCCGCCAGCTCTCCTTCAGTTATTGGTAATCTAATCTTAACTTCTAAAGTACGAACAATGGCAAAAAATTTAAATAATTATATGAAATTTAAAATAATTAATTTAAAATATAAAATAAAATTTTATATAATAAAAATATTTTAAATATAAATAAAAAATTTAAACCGACTAACCAACAATTTAAAACATTTAAATATATAGTTGGATATATGTGTGGTAGACAATTCTTTAAAATATGCTATGAGTATGTGTTTTAATTATTACAATTACTTATGTTTTAATGGTTTAGCTGTAATATATTAAATATAATATACATTTAATTTTTAATTTTTATATTAACTGTTTTAAATTTTACGTTTCTATTTTAAATTTTTTTTAATACGTATTTTAAATTTTATATTAATTATTTAACTTTAACATCTTTTATTTTAAATTTTTTATGTTAATATTTATTTTAAATTTTATGTTAATTATTTTATATTTAAAATTTTACATTAAAAAATGTAAGATACTTACGATGTATCAATATCACGTTTTAATGTGCACAAATGGAAAAAAAAATTGTTACAATAATGATATAATAGTAGCATATTTTACCTCAAAAATAAAAAAAATTATTTTGTATAATAAAAACCACCCATTAATCACTAATTAATATTTTATAATTTATCTATGTAGCAAAATTTACTCATTAATGTCATCAACAAATGATACAATATAATTTATTAATAAATCACCAATTAATATTACATAACTTCTAGATATTAGGAGATTCATTAATAAATATAATTTTTCCCTAATAATATTTATTATGTATTATTTGGTAGTTGCATCACATTAAAAAGTAATATAATATAATTCATTAATGCATTGCGAACTAACATTACATAACTTATGGATGCGGTGAGATTAATCAACTAATAGTAATAAATAATTACTATTGTTAGTTGCCGACAAAGTTTTAAAATTTAAAATAAAAAATAATTACGTTTAAAGTATTTTAAATTATAAAATTTTGATAATTAAGGAATTTATTTTTGACACGACTTATCAAATTAACATAAATCTCATATTTTGTGAATTCAAATTGAAATAAAATTACAAAATTTCTAAAATAACACAATATAATTAATAGTATTGTCAGGTTCGAAATTAAAGTTTACGATAAGTAAACTCATTTATAAAATATTTAACTATTTTAATAAGTATATTGTATTAACTCATTTATGATTTTAAAAAATATATTTCATCTTTTTTTATATTTTTATACAAATTTAATTATAATTCTAACCTTTTAAAATTCTTTAATTAAATTACTATATAAAGAAATAGTTAATTGAATGATACAATTATAATTTATTTAACTATTTAATAATCATATTGAGTTATAATTTTTAATTTTTGAGAATTAACTATTATAAAAAAAAGGGCATTAATACAACAAAACACTAATATCACAAGAAAATTTAAATTATCATGTAGTAACAAATAATATTTATTATGAATTAATTAATTCGCACCAAATTAACAAAAGATATGGCATAATCCATCTCATATAAGATTTTGTATACATACATAAAAGTAACATTTTACATAGCCATTATTGTCTTGGTAACATATAAAACAAAACTATAATGCAATTATAAAGCATCACATCTCTTGTACCACTCTTTTTTTTTTCAAAATTTTTTTAAAAATTTTATAACCAAAATCAATTCAAATATTTTTCGGAAGAATATTGTACAATATTTTTTTAAAAAAATATTATTAAATAATTTTACAAATGATATTTTTGAAGAACAAAAAAAAAGGGAGATATTTGTGAGATAATAATTTAACAACAGTAATAATTTTATTTATAATTGATAAAATAATATATTAAATTATTTTTATCAACATGAAATATAAAAAATATAAATATTTATTTATTTATTTGTTTGTTTATTAATATCATTTTTAATTGACAGTTTTACAGCTTACAATTACGGGACAGCAAATAGCTTAATTTCTTATCCACCCCTCTAAATTAGCTTAATTCCTAAAGTTCGTATTAGGAATTACAGACAATCAGCTTAACTACCACCAACTATCCCACGCGCTTCGAATAACTTGAGGTGGTCATCAATTTACTTCCGAGGATAAGGGTCCCACGTCGTCTGGGCTCACACTTTATCTGTTAACGTCCACTCTTATCCATCGAGCGTTTCTGACACGCGCACTGACTTCGTGTCGTGTCCCTACCTTGTCCAGAAAGTCTCCAGTTCTTCTGACTTTTATTTATTTTATCTTCATCGCCGGTTTACGGTTTCCAGATAGAGCATAATATTGCAGCCAAATTAGAGAAAGAACTGCGCGGCCGCGTCACTTTCTCTCAGTTTCTCGAAGAATTTCCTGAGAAACAAACAAGCTTTTGCCTATCAGAACGTTCCAGTTGTAACATAATGTTAAATTCCTCTCCAATCACACTCTGTTTTAGATAATAGTCGACGAGTTTATCTATTTGCCTCGTTTTTAGCAAAATTTTCTTCTTCTCTCTCCCAAGTTTCTCGGACTGGCTTCAAAAATTTTCATTCTATTCAAATATTCCCGTGAAAAAAGAAAACAAACACGATGAGACGATCGTCACAACAGCAACTTCAGCATCACCGGGATCATCAAACTAGGGTTTTCTGTGAGCTATCGTCGCTGCTCTTGAGTATCCTACGATCTCCGCCATCTCCGACGCCGTACACCGATGAGTCACCGGCGGCGGAGGTGTTGTCGACTAGGAGGTCATCGGCGCCACCTCAGATAACGCCGTCGGGATTTGCGTCGCTGATGTTGGGAATTTCGTTGGCCTTGATGCTGTGCGGATCGGTGACGTTCTTTATCGGGTTCATGTTGATGCCTTGGGTTCTTGGTTTGGTGATGGTGTTTTACGTGGCTGGGATTGTTTCTGCTATCTCAGTTTTGGGAAAATCGATTTTTTCTTACGCTATAGCTCCGCCTTCTTCGCCTAGAAAGGAGATTCCTGGTATGCTTTCTTTTTTATTTTTATTTTTCTTTTTTACCAATAATTTATAAGAGGAAGTTGTGAATTTTTTATGTGGACTGCTGTTGTTGGTATATATTGGTTTGTTTGTTATTTGATCCATATTGGGTTTGTTGCTTTCTAGGAAAGAACCAAAGGGTATTATATTACTGATGAATATATACACTTGGGTTGTGGAGCCAATCTTTTGAAGAACTTTCTGTTTTTTTGGGGTTCGGTGATGTATTGAAGAACTAGATAGATGTAATATGGTTTACACAATCTTAGAATTTGTGATGTTCACTATGGCTGGCTGTGTTGAATATTGGAAATATTTGTTGATAAAGTTAAGATGCTTTCTCGTACGATTGAATCTAATTAAGATTTGAGAGTCTTGATATCGCGAAGCAGATTTTTTTTTTTTCCCCTAGCGCAAATGGCAAAGGGGAAAAAAAACATTCAATTATCCTTTTCGGATCGGGTTCATTCAATTGTTGCTCAATTGAGGTCACAAAAACATCTTACAACTTTAAACTTGATGTGGACCATATTACACCCTTAAATCATTGTTCATTTTACAGGAGTTTATACTAAGCTTCTAAAAAGAAAATTTAATTGATTATGGAACCATGTGAGATGTTTATGGGCAATGTGAACTGAAACAGAAGATGGCATTGACAAGACGGTGGAATTTAAGTTTCAAAATAAGGTTCCCAGGTGTCTACTATTGCTACCAGATAGGAGCTTTTGAACGTTTTATGCCTATTAATTATCCTGTTGCCTACATTTAATGTGCCATAGCATGGGGAAAACCTCCATCATCTGCTTCATCTCTGTTAATCGTACGTTTCTGATTTTGCTGTGACAATAAATTTTGTTGTTTTATCAGAGTTCAGATATTTAGGAAAAAGTTGTTATCTCTCATATAATGGAACATGTGGCTAATTTTAGCTAACCATTCTGCACAAACCCCTGAGAAGGTCGTCATTGCTTTTGTTTTCTTATTCTACGTTGTTTTCGGGATGAGTAAGCTTTTTAAGATATGTCAAATTGCTGATTGGCTGCTGACTTTACGTTGCGGGGATGAGTAATTAAGATTCAAATGTGAGATGTGACTTGTTTGGATGAATTTGGTTCATCAACTTGTACTTTCTATGGCTAGTTTAGACAAATTTGATTCATCAACTTGTACGCGGCGGTGATGGGTAGTTATAATTCAATTATGACATGTGACTTGTTTGGACGAATTTGGTTCATCAACTTGCTCTTGCACTTGGTTAGCTAAGTTTGATTCGTTATCCAAACTCTAGTTACTCAAATTTCAACCTTTTCAGACCCTTGTCCATTCTTAGAGCTGACCTGCAAGATTTGATTATATATGGTAGTTTCTGCATATGCCTTCTGCAGAATGGCGCCTTCTGCAGAATGGCACCTTGTAGGATGTTGTCTGTTCAACTTATATACTGCTTGTGTGCATGCAGAATCAAATTATGGTGTTTCTTGTTATCTCCCTCCGAACACAAGATTGGTGATTAATGTTCAACTTATATATTTCTTGTGTGCGTGGAGAATCAATTTATGGTATTTCTTGTTCTCTCCCTCTATACACAAGATTGATGATTAACTCATTTGTCTCTCCAATTTTCCACTGCTGCAGCATGGAAGCTTTTGTGAAGATAGAAGGATGTTCCGAAGGATAGCCAAATCATGTACCAGAGAATTGAGTTGCACCAATGCTCGGCAGTGGTGCTGTTTCTATTATCAACATACAGGGGAAAGAAACTGATGAAAGCTTTTTGAATTATTGGCTATGCAAGATTTGTGGATAACTGTTTTTCTTTTATTTCTTTATGTTTTTCTTTTCCCCTCCTTCAGCTACTGAAATATGTGGTTATATCTTCTTTGTTAAGTAGAAATAGTAAATTGTTGAAGGATTCGAATACACTGATGTTTTAGCAATTTCCCAATCGCAAGAAAGAATAGGAGGCTTGTTTCCAGTTACTTTATTATATTCAATTCTTATTTGACTAGTTTACATCTCAATATCTTTTTATCTGTAATATTGAGCCTACTGCCTCGTAGAACCTTAATTATCTATATTACCAGGAAGTGGCTTACCACCTTATTAGTGGGGTGGTTGGCAATTATTCTAATGTTATCCACATTCCATGTATAATGTACGGTAACCAAGTTTCTTATTGAAAGGAAGTTTCGTTAAGCAAGCAACTATAACAAGTTCTACTCGGCCATTGGTTGGTTGGTTTAGATAGTATTGAGGTGTCTTTTATTGTGACTAAGGAAAATGATTAATTAGCCTAACCAAACTTTGTCTTTTTTCCCAATAATTTTTGAAATTGATAATGTAAATGGTATGTCATTGTCAGACGTTACCGCTGACATTTGTCTTCCTACGGGTGCTTCTGTCCCTACGTTATAGAGTCATGTTTGGAAGCAGATTATTGGCTAGTTCATAACTATTATGCATGGGTTTCAGATGTCACACGAGTTCCAAATTTTTCTATTTCCATACTTTTGACAAGCCACACTGGTAAGAACACTGGAGTACTGAGCATGACAAGTTACTGTCTAGAAGTAAACAAAAGCAAGGAGGGAAACAAACAGAAATCAAAATCAATTATTGGCAGCAAGTGAAGTGACTGCATGCAACACATACAATTTCGGGGCACAGTTTATGCAGGCTATCATCCGGAGTAGATGTGAACGCCTATGGCGAGGAGAAAGATCGTGATGATGGCAAAGAAAATGATGGTATGAACAAGAATAGATAACCCACTTGTATGCATGTTTCCAAACTCCACCACTCTGTTCCTCCCGGGCAACTGGAACAATAATCCTGGACTCAACAGCACGAACAGAACCACTGCAATCACAACTGGCCCCCAATCTGCCATCTCTCTCTCTCTCTCTCTCTCTCTCTTTAATTCTGTGCAAGCTTACCGGAATTCTCGTCTCTCTTAAAGGTGAAGGAAGAAGAGAATAAACCAACAGTACGTCTGTGGTGATTTACAGAAGGAAGGAATAATATCAAATGAGAAAAGGGGGGTATCAGTAAACAACAAGAAATCTTTCGTCTAGACAAGATCTACGTTCATGTCGTAATCATTCGGTGCCCTTTTGTCGGATACCAGTGGCAAATGGCAACGTGGCCGCATCATGAATCGATCTATTGCCGACTGTTGCGCCAATAAAATACTGTATTCTTTACATTATATGATTTGGTCCAATCATCCAAAAGTAGAAGAAACCTGATTTATACGCGTTGGGAACAATGGGAAGTGAGGAATAATTTTTATTCTTGGGTAGGGATGGTTTAATGTTGATTTTTGGCCCATCCTACTACCTATTCATCTGAGTAACTTTTGGGTTATCCTGGTTGTTGGATTTTATGTTTTGGCGCATTGCGTCTTAGCCAAAGATAATTTTGAGAACTGATATATACATTGACATTAATCTTACCAGCGGTAAGTAAAGAATGAAAGTAAAATGAGTTACCAACTCTAGCTCATTCTACTAGTGATATGGGATCCAAGTCAGGTGAGCAAATTGTTCAAATCACCAACAACGCAAGAATCAACTGAGATTTGTGAATTTCTAATGATATCAGATGTCATGGACAGACGAGACCGTTCAAAATTGGCCGATGCGAGTCTGGGACGGGCTTTTCATTTTAGATTCTGCTACTTTCAGCATGCAAGCAACATCCCCAGTTAATCACTAGCAGCTCTAAACTTGCTTGAAGTTTCCTTCTTTTTAACCTACTATTCAGCTGGCAGTTGAACCTTTGCTTATCCTTCAGAACCCTCTTGTCACCTATGTTCTCATCAATTCCCAGTGGAGAGATCTATACATATTAATAAACCCAGATCTTCAGTAGATTGAAATTGAAAGATGAAAGCATTAGAAAAAACTCAGAATTTTCGCTGCATAAATATGCAAGTTAAAAGAGATAAGTGTTGAGTTTAGCAGCATGCCACCGGAGGAACTAATCCAAGTCCAGAATATAATCAACAAGCTTGTCGATTACAAAGTGGATTGTGTCATTCACGTAAAGTATTATCTCATCAAATGCAGAACAAGACTAATAGAATATACATCAAAACTCATGGCCAACATGATGCATATATGTCCACAAAAGCATAACTGAATGGCAGAAATTTGTCCAACAAATTTCAATAATTATAGTATTGAATAAGTTTTGGCAAAATTTTTTCGCACAAGCTGTTGCTAAACAACATTTTACTTGTATGCTATTTCAAAATTGCTTCCATAGCACGATAATACTTGGTATTTTATACGGTGTATCCCAGGGTAAAAAACAAACTTTTCATCTGGATTACAATTTCCACTGGAGGATGCAAGAATCTCAAACATCATCAAATGCATGAGGCAGCATGAGAACTGAATTCACTTCAAGTAATCATGTTGCATAGAAGGAGTAACATTATCCTAACTGAGCTAGTCTGCAATACCCAATATATAAGGTAGATCTAATTAGATCGATTAGATATCAAGACAACCACCCACTAAGTAGATGTTTGTTGATGGACTAAGTAGACACAAAACCAAACATAAGCTTCCAAGTCTGGGCAAGATTAATGATTTCAAGAAAGTTACCACTAACTTCTTCAAGCAAGCAGCTTCATCTGTGGAAACTACAAGCAATCTGGCAGAGAGGGTACCCGTAACTTGTAGCCTACCAAAATTCAAAAATCACAGCTTAACAGCATCTTTCTTAGTGATAATTTCTAGGCAATGCTTCATGCATACGTTCCATGAAACAAAATAACTTCCCCAAACTCAGTGTACATGGAAGGAATGAATAGTCTCTTAATATCATTGTCATGAGCTAAAACGAATTGTGTCCAAAGTTTCCGTGAAACAGAGGAATGGTTGCTTCTGTAATCATCTATTCCCGAATCAGAAGCAACCCATGGAGCCAGAGATTACAAAAATTGGGTTCTTTGTTCAAAGTATGCCCATTGCTCATGCTCCATTATCGAAGCCTACCCCTTCAATATTTGCAATAGTTCTTTGTTTTCAATTATTGTTTGGATCTGTAGCATTTAAAATCATATTCTCAACCAGTTTTGGGTCTTAAGCCAAACTGCTAACCAAATGCTGACCCACTAACCAGTTACCTTGCCACCCCTTTGAAATTTTGTTAAACATTATTATGCCAAAAGCACCAGTCCAAGTTATGATTTTTGCAGCTTAATTAATCCAAATCTACATGAGTGAGTTAGAAAGAGTTTAATTCCATGTTCATTTTTATTCAAAGAACAAGCCAAGTGCCCATTGCTGGCAAAAGAATATCCCAATCGATAACAAACCGTTGAAAGACAAGATTTTATGGTCTGAAACCTGCAGCATTATGTAATGGCGTCACCTACTCAGAAACAATAACTATAAAAGGACAAAACCATCCACACTTATGTAATAAAATCGAAGACTCTCTCAATATGACTCAGTTACATCTTACATTATTGCTAAACGAACACAACACAAACTAAGTTCTCAGCTAACATTGACTGAAATCAGAAACCCTGAGACTGACATCAATCACAACCCCACTTCTTTTCTCTCATTGGGGGCCAGAAAAGCTATATGTACTTACTATATCACTGTTTATTAATCAAGATACACATGAACCTTGACGGCAAGCAAGAAGACACATATGAGAGCAAAATAGAGGAGGGAATGCACCATAATTGCCGCACCACTCGTCTTAAAATTGCCAAACTCTACACACCTGTGGTGCCCTGGAACCTGAAACAGCAAGCCTGGACTTAGCAGCACAAACAACACCACTGCCACAAACACGGGGCCCCAATCCGACATGTTTTCTGATTGTGTTAGAACTGTTGTACAGAGAGAATCTGATTAATGGTACAGAATGGTGTGAAAATTTGGAGGACTAAGAATGGTTTATATGCAACAAAAGTACAAAAAGGAGATAAACAGAATCTGCATTGTGTGTTGGGTGTTGAGTTTTGTGTGGTGTTGTGGGGCGGAGGTTAGTGGATGAAGTCACCAGGATTCACTTCCGCCGTCCCAAATCCCAATTGTCAGTATGTTGTTTTTGACACGTGAATATCAGAATAACTTGCTGGATATGCTTAGGTACCTCGTGCTCTTGCATGGTTGCTTGGACAATTTTGTTCAACTGGGCATTGCGGCCATTCCTATGCTTATTCAGAATGTTTAATGTAAAGGTATTTTACACTGATGTAGAATATTTCATTGGTTTCTAGTGTATTATGTTTGTAACTGGATTTATACTTATTTGTTCACTGAAGGACTCTTGGTAACAATAATCACCTGTCGAAGTATGAGACAATAATGTTTAAAGTTTCATGACCAATAACTATCTCTATTTATTTTTGGCTAAGCAACATTAAAGAAGTAAAAAAAATGACCAAAAAAATTGGTAAGAGTTTGGGCCATTCAAAGGTAAGGACTGAGGAGGGTATTGAAACAGGCCCAAATTGGCGAGAAGATTTGCCTACGGGTCCAAGTTATTAGAAAGCAAAATGACTCCTCTTCCAAGACTGGTAAGATTAAGGCCAACTCAGGATTGTTGTAAATTTTAAAATGATTTATTTTTGTTTCGTAAAGAAATAATCAGTAGTCAAAAGAATCAATTGAGTGATTGGTAAAAATAATTTTAAAAAAATTTACCGAACAATTAAAGTGACTTTTAACTGTTCACAATTACTTTTACACCCTTTCAACAGCAATTCAGTCCCTAATTAGTTTTTCCTATCTTGGCAAGCAAACATCAATGGCCATCTAATGGAAAGGGTCATGTTAGGGACTTGCCACTTGAGGAACCTGTGACTTGAGACACTTCTCTTAATAAGTTATTCTCAAATTCCATATGTCTACCATGCTCATTGTTCAACAATTTAGAAGCATTATACGAATAACACTAATAAGGCGATAAGTTATTTACCAACAATCAACTCAAGTTTTACATCATATAATTACCTATGAATTGAATAAGTTTTTATTAAAAAAAATTATAAGTTATACATAAGTTACTTGTGTAATGAATAAGTTATATTTTTTTAATTAATCAACTATTTACCTATTAAATGAATGGAAATGATCATATACTACAAAAATGATGTTGTATTATTCGTAATTTAAAGTCTTATCTGTGGATATTTTATTTAAGTGAACGACGCGACAAGTAAACATAGTCTATTTTAAAATAGGATGGATTTAATTAAATACGTTAAATAGCATTTAATTTTTTTCAACCCTTTTAATTAATCGTTTTAAATTTTAAGTCTTTTATATTATATATTTTAAATTTTATGTTTATTTTAAATTTTTATATTTTTTGTTACAAATTTTTTATATTATTTATTTTAAATTTTATATTAATCGTTTAAATTTTTAATTTTATATTTTAAACATTATATTAAAAAAATATTTCATGTAACTTATATTCTTTAACGTTAAATTTAAAATATATAATTAATAACTTGAAACGATGAATATGAAATTTAAAATACTTAATAAAAAATTTAAAAATATAAAATATAAAAATTAAAATAATTAATATAAAAATTTAAATATTTAAATATAAAATATATAATAAATAATTAAAAAAGAGATAATTATGGAAAAAAAAGGGCAGTCCAAAATTTTTTTTGGAAAAAAATCAAAAGATACAGACAATCGTGGACAGCTGTTACCTGGGCCCCCACTACCCACTTTATCTGCATTTTATATCTGGACTTCTCCCAGTCAACCTAAACGGAAACGAGGGAGGCAGGCACCTTTATCACGTGTTTTTTTTTTATTATTAAAATATGATATTGCTTAGCTCAGGCACTACAGTCCAGTCACACCAAAACGGTAGCATGCAGGAAACATTAAATGACGACAGTGCCCTTGCGTTGAGCATTTCGCCTTCAAGTTTCAGTTACGTGGTCAAAGCCTCAGTTTGCCAAATGTATCCGCAAATGTTGACTGTTAGATCACGTTTTTGGTTTGTGATGCGGGGACATCGTGTCAAATCTAACGGCGGAGAACACAGATCAGGAGCACACTCGTCTTCACTTGGACAACTCAACAACACACGTCTCATTACGAGCCGCTTCACTCCCACAATGGCCATTTGAGTAATTTAAACGGCACGAGATTCTTTCAGAGAGATTATAATCTACTGCCGCTACATTTTCTCCTCCCGTGGTAACTGACAAATACGGTTAATGTCCGGAAAAAAAATTTTACTGCCATTATATTTAACCAAAAATGTTCTGCCACGTCATCAGCAAAGCAAAGAATATTCTCTGCTGCAGCTTCGGACTTTCTCCGCCTTAGTGACTTCGAATAAAAAAATCCAACCGCAGAGTAGAGATGAAATTTTGAAGTCAAAGTCGCTCTTTGTCTCTGTGCTTCGTCCGTCTGTACTCTCTGTTTGGCTTGAGCCGGTTTATCTGAGATCCATCTCAGGAGTAACGTATTCTCAAACTACTGAATTTCTCAGGTCAGGACCCCATTCAGCTTTGATTGGGGTTTAATAGATAAAGTTGTACTGTTGATATCAAGTTCCGGTTCAGATTGCATAAGTGAAAGACTTTCTCTGCAATTCGTCCAGTTCTGATTATCATTTGTGTAATTTTTGGGTTTCAGTACGATGCAAGCAGGTAATTCTGTTGTTCTAGAACGATTCGCAGACTCAAATTTTTTAAATTTTCTCAATTTGTAGTCTTCATAATAGATTATGCATACTTAAAGGGGTAAGTTTCTTTTGAATCATGTGCAAAGTTTTGATCTCTGTCAGCCTTGCAAAGCATGTCCAAACTATGTCGTTAACTGAAAAGTTGGTTTCATAGGAGAGCTATGTATGATTGCAGGATATGATATCGGAAATTTGTTTAATGAAGCACAAACGCGATGGCTAAAGCCTGCAGAAGTGCTGTTTATATTGCAAAATCACGATAAGTACCAGCTCACTCAGGAGCCACCTCAAAGGCCTACCAGTAAGCTTCATATTTATTGCGTCTAATCGAGGCAATTCATTCGCAACTTTCTCGTTTGTCAATTTGGCTAATATTTCAACAGGTGGATCTCTGTTTCTGTTTAATAAACGGGTCCTTCGGTTTTTCCGTAAAGATGGTCATAATTGGCGTAAAAAGAGGGACGGGAGAGCAGTCGGGGAAGCACATGAACGACTTAAGGTTTGTAAAGATTTTTATGATTAGTTGGAAATCTTTTTCTTTGTTCTGATTGGTTTTTTATTTATTTATCACTGTTCTAGAGATTGCTTAAAATTAAGTATGTCTTCTCTGTATATACTGTGTTGCATGTTAAATTCCCCCTTTTAGTCACTAACTTATGTACAATTTTGCTACGTGGAAAGAAAAAGGTCATTCAAATGGCAGTAAACTCTAAAAGGGGAATTTTTACTTGCTCACTACATTCGACTCATCTTTTTATGCTTGTGTTATGCGATAAAACGCACCCAAGACCTTCAAATTCTCTCCATTTGTCTACTTTGGAGACATGTTTTTCCAACAATCTCGTTGGTTTCCATTTCCCTTATTTGTAAATTCCTGTTCACATTTTATGATGTGACTGTTTGCCTAGCAATTGGGTTTTGTGGCATAGAGGCTTGCATGGATGAAAAGATAGAAAATGCAGAAGTTCAGGATATAAATCTTTCCAAATATTTTGAATCTGTTTGGCATTTAAGGTCAAAACAATGGTATCTGCAAAATGGAAGTCTCTGTTTAAAAATGTGAACAGCAGATATTTCCTTTCTCCTCCCCACATGAAAAGAGGCTTTAATGGAATTTCTGGATGAATTACATAAAAGAACCAGATACAATGTGTTCTGGTCATGGATTAGTATGCTAGAATTCATCTTCATGGTGGCATTATCGAATGATATTACTCTATTCAACAGGTTTAGCTGCTTAATTTGAAAGGGATTTTACGTAATGTACACGAAGTTTCACTGTTATGTATTTCTGTCTTAATGAACTTCAGTTTTGTTCTGAGAACAATGGTGTTTGTCTCTGTCCAAGTGATGACATTTTTTCTGCATGGCCAGGTTGGAAATGTTGAAGCTTTAAATTGTTATTATGCGCATGGAGAGCAGAACCCTAGTTTCCAGAGGCGTAGCTTTTGGATGCTGGATCCGTAAGTGTACTTGTTTTATTATGCTTGTTATAAAAAGAAAAAAAAATCATAGCGTACTTATGGGGACACATATCTTTTTATCTGTTTAGAGTTCCTGGAACTTATGGGATGTTTTTACAGAATAAAATTTTATATTTCCTAAATTGTAATTCCTTCTGAGATGGATAAAAATATCACTTCATCCCAATTTCTCCCACTTTGTTGCTTTCAGTCCTAAAGAACATTATATGGTGATTGACATAATTTTACTTGACTGAGATATTTTCTCACAGTTACTTTCTTGGCAGGGCATATGATCACATTGTCCTTGTGCACTACAGGGAGACAAATGAGGTGAGCTTTTATGAATATGAATGTAGGGGAGTCAGATCTTACCATATTTCCAATACTAGATTTGTTTACAAATTTTTACCGGTCAAAATATTGGCCTTATTGCTTGTCATCATCCTTCAAAGCTGTAGACTGATCATTCTATCATGTCATGATTGTCATTCCTTCTGCTCAGCCTAGATTCTTTTCAGCAGAGCGTTGCTTGCCTTGTTTGGACAGGCAGCATATGTTTCATCGAAGTACGGAATTTCAGTTACTGTGTCTGAAATTCCGGCCCTTCTTGGAATTATTTTCACATGGGAATGTTTCTCAGTTTTGATTGATTTTGGAACATGAATGAGTTGGGTTTATAATGAAATCTCTTATAACATAAATGTGGATTTCTGGGCCAGACATATCATTACTCAATAGATCATCACGTAATCTGTTCTGCAGACTATCTCTGAACTTCCCTACTCACCCTGTGCATACTTCTTTAGTGAAATTATATTTGCTTCTTCACTGCATCATTGTTATCTAGTACCCCCTTCCATTGACAAAGAGCAGCTACTGATGAATAGCTTGGGCTTTGGACTAACATTGTTTTGTTACATTTTGTGTGTGCAGGGAAGGTCTAGTCCTGGATCTGCTGCAATATCACCAGGAGCTTCTCCTACTCTCATTTTGAGTCCACAATCTAACACTGCACAAGATACAGGCTCTACCTCAGCAATCAGTGATGTATATGAACCATATCAGAATTTTAGTCCAAGTTCTGTAGAGGTTACTTCTGGGGTACCCAGTAAGGATAATGGAGTGGACAGCAAAGGAGAAAGCACTTGTTCTGAAGTCGAGGTTAATCAAGCATTGCGGAAGCTTAAGGAGCAGTTAAGTTTGAACGATGACATGTTTGAAGAAATTAATTCATTCTCCAGTCAGGATTTGGAATATAAAAGCAATATCTCCAAGCAGGAACAGTATGAACCTTTACTGGAAAGCCCAGAATTTATTGTACAGGACGGATACAAAGGTGGACATACTAGATTCCCAGATCATTCAAACAATCTTGTGTTTCATCAGGATACAGGTTGGTTAAGTTGTTTCATATGTGAGGAGCTCAAAGTCATCAAAATGTATTACCAGTTCTGAAATATTCTTAACCATAGATTCTGTTTGGTTGTGTTTCGTCTAATCATAATATATTATATATTTTCTGACATTGTGATATTGATGATATTTGTTGCTGAATATGATGGAATTCTATTTTTCTTTCTTGATACTATAAAGCATCATTGGCTTGTGGAGTGTTGCAAATTATTGAATACATGAATTTGTAAAACCCAGAGAATGCTTACTGTGGTTGAACCAAAAGAAAAATGTGATAAAAAGCCATTTCTGAAACAGTCAAGCAACTTCCTCTATTTTATTTCTTTCTTTTTTGTTTCTCTCCTTTATTTTTCATTCACTATATTTGTTACTTCTTTTCTTAATTGATTTTTAAATAAACTAAATAGGAAGCACAGTTGGAAAGTGTCACCGATGGATATGTATTTGTAGGAACTGCTGGCAAACATTCTCATCAATTATACAAGCATGGTTATACTGATGGAAGTAAAGAACCTTTATTTTGGAAAGACATGCTTGAATCATGTGAGAATTCATCGGGGGTTGAGTCACAGGTAAAATTGTAGTTATCCTCTTTATGATTTATGATATCTTGTATTATGCTGTTATGTCATTTTCTAAAATTATTCATATTGATATCTTTTCCAATGTGTCTCAGTATTGTTTGTGTGGATAATATCAACCTCTATATAATTGTTTGTGGAAAGCTGGTTGGAGTAGTTGAAAATTACTCTTTGTGCAACTTTAGCATTTCTTTCATTAGACTAATTCTTTCTTGCTTAAAATAGCAGAAGCCATTATCTTCTTCTTGGAGAGGACCAACTGAAGTGCAAGAACACCCATACTGGCCAAATTTCAATGCTTCTATTGTTGAACACTGTATGATCTCCCTCTGTTTCTTTTAGCAAAATTCAATTATTTAAATTTCAGCATCTCATTAATTTTTGACAAGCTCTCATGATCTCCTCTGTTGCCAGCTCCTTTGTTGCTGCCTCAGGAAGTTAAAAATTTCAAAATTCCTAAATATTCATCTGGGATAGGTTCTCAACAAACCAATTCCGATTGCACAACAATTTTTAACCAAGACCATATTGGAGTGTCTCTTGAAGCAGATTTGAGATTGACTGTTGCTCAAAAGCAGAAGTTTACAATTCGTGAAATATCCCCCAATTGGGGTTATGCCAACAAAGCTACAAAGGTATTGCTCAAGGAAATCCATGTGTTATCATTTGTTTTCAAAAGATTTATTATGCTCCATTTGTATAAATAGTAGTAAATTAATTTCAAAGAATGTATCTCTTGATTGGTTTGGTGAATCTATTTCCCTTGTTTTTTCACTCAAAAGTTTCTTGCATTCACAGGAGAAATTGTAGTGAACAAATTAGAAGAGTGAAACTTAATTTGTTAAGATAATCCTAATTGAATAATAATGTGAACTTCCACATTGCTTAAGAGTGAGCTTGGGATGTGCGTTCTGACTTCCTTAACTAGTATAAGGCATTTTGGGCTTAGGGATTGGAATCTTGGTGCTAGGAATATAATTGTAAGGAGCTAGGACCAGACCCATTATACCACCTTGAGCTGTCAAAGTGGACAATAACATGTTCATTAGGTTGGGTTATTACAAATGGTATCAAAGCCAGCTCTTCCAATCAAAAATATGCCAACGAGGATGTTGGGCCTCTTAAAGAAGAATGGATTGTGAAATTCCACATTGTTTGGAAGTGAGCTTGTGATGTGTCATGTAAGTGTTCTGACTTCCTTAATTGGTAGAGGCTTTTAGTCTTAGGACTTAAAATCTTAGGTGCTATGAACAAAATCATGAAATGTTAAGACCAAACTTGTTGTGCCATCCTGAACTGTCAAAACAGATAATATCGTGTTAGTTAGGTTGAATTATCACAACTAACAGATTATTCTCTTTTTATACTCAATTTTATAATGAAAGTAGGGTGGAAGAAAGTTCGGGCATGGCTCATGCTTACCAATTTTGATTTTAGATGATTTTCCATAGACATCTCTGTCGATCTTTCTTGCGTTCAGGATGGTTGTCTTAAGAGTGGTTAGGGGTGTGTTTACAGAGCAACAGGAGGAGACTACTGGGATCTAAGGCCTATTCTCGATATATCCAACCATCCTATTAATGCCAAGTCCCGCAATTTTTTTATCAATACAATAATTTTAGAATTCTAACATTGCAAACTGTCCAATTCAAATATTGGTGATGGACACATCTTAATAAGAACTGTCTAATACTTTGTATGGGGTTCTAGGTTAAATTGTTTCTTTGTTTGCTGAATACAGAAGGTAGGCACTGACCACTTTAGAGTCAAACTCCAAGCAACTTTTCCCCTGAGGAGTGAAAGAAATTGAAATAACAAAATTCGATCGACCTAGACCATGCTTGATATTGTTGTGTTTCTACTTAACTTTGAAAGCAGGTTTAGTAACACCAACTTATAGTGGGGACCACTCATTTTTACATTTATATTTTTGCATCTAGTGATTCTATCCCATAGCATCTGTAGTTTAAAAACATGAAATTCCTGAAAACCACCTAATAATGCCAGTGGGAATGGAATTACCATGATGTGAATTTTGGTCCAACAGTCTTTGGCCCTGATTATTGGTTTGGTATTAAATCTGATTGTGCCAGCAATGCCAAGACCTCTTCGATTTTGTCAGTTCCATAACTTAAATCTGGTTTCCATTGAATATTTCTTTTATCTGTTGTTTCAGGAGTTTTAAGTCTTCTTCATTCTGTTTTTTCTGATAAAAGTTCATACGCTGAAGCTGAATTTAATCAATGCAGGTCATCATTGTTGGATCTTTTCTCTGTGATCCATCGGAATCTGCATGGTCATGTATGTTTGGTGAAACAGAAGTACCTCTTCAGATCATTCAGGAAGGTGTTATCCGTTGTGAAGCTCCTCCTCACCTTCCTGGAAAGGTCACTCTGTGCATAACTTCTGGCAATCGGGAGTCTTGCAGTGAAGTCAAAGAGTTCAACTATAAACTTACTACTAGTTGTTCTACTCATGATAATTTGTCCCAAAAAGAAGCTACTAAGAGCCACGATGAACTTTTGCTACTTGTCAGATTTGTGCAGATGCTTTTGGCTGATTCATCAGTGCCGAAAGGGGAAGGGGTGGAGTCAGAATATCATCTGTTGCGAAGAACAAAAGCTGATGATGATATGTGGGGAGAAGTCATAGATGCTCTTTTAGTTGGTAGTGGTACTTCTTCCGACACTATTAATTGGCTTCTGCAAGAGCTTCTAAAAGACAAACTGCAACAGTGGGTTTCTTCCAAATCCGTAGGAGAATCTGACCAGCTAGGTTGTTCCTTGTCCAAGAAAGAGCAAGGGATAATACACATGGTTGCTGGCTTGGGCTATGAGTGGGCCTTAAACCCAATTCTCAGTCATGGAGTGAGTATAAACTTCCGGGATATTAATGGGTGGACTGCTCTTCATTGGGCTGCACGTTTTGGAAGGTTAGTAAAAATCTCTTTGATGCGTGGTATTTATTTAGATGCCTATATATGTGTGTTCAGAACTTACTATTGAGCAACACTACTTTCTATGCTTTTGCCTCTTAGTACTATTCTGTATGACAAAGAAAAATCAGATGCATGATAACCAGAAGTGAGGTGCAATTACTGATATTTGTTTGCAGATGTACATTCATTTGAGCAAGGTCCAATGCCTTGTTCTTGTTAAAGATTTCTGCCCAGATGATAGTATCATTGTGTTCCTCATTATTTAATTTATTGTTGTAAATGTGACCTTTGGCCTGTTGATGCTGTGTTCGTCAAGTTGTATCTAACAAAACCATTGATCAGTTATAGCCCATTGTCATGTTTAAGTTAGGTATTTTAATATGTTCTACTGTTTTTGTCTTGTGCAGACTGATTATATAATGTATGGAAATTTTGAGTGGTGTATGTTATTCTGTAACAGGGAAAAAATGGTTGCTGCTCTTTTAGCTTCTGGTGCATCAGCTGGGGCAGTTACAGATCCCAATGCACAAGATCCAACTGGTAAAACCCCTGCATCCATTGCTGCCTCCAGTGGGCACAAGGGACTTGCAGGTTATCTTTCAGAGGTCGCACTGACTAGCCATCTTTCATCCCTTACTCTGGAAGAAAGTGAGCTTTCCAAAGGTCCTGCTGAAGTTGAAGCTGACATAACTGTGAACAGTGTCTCAGAAGCTGGCTTCTCTACCAGCGAGGATCAACTTTCACTTAAAGATACCTTGGCTGCGGTTAGGAATGCAGCCCAGGCTGCTGCACGTATTCAGTCTGCTTTCCGTGCACACTCTTTTAGAAAGCGACAACACAGAGAAGCTGCAACTGCTGATGCTAGTATAGATGAGTATGGTATCAATGCGGATGACATTCCAGGGCTTTCAGCTATATCAAAGATGACCTTCTGTAATGCTCGTGAGTGCGATTCAGCTGCTCTATCTATCCAGAGGAAATATAAAGGATGGAAAGGTCGCCAACATTATCTGGCTATTCGTCAGCAAGTTGTGAAGATACAGGTATGGCATTTTTTCTCAGAATTATTTACTTGAATTTTCTCACTTATCATATTGAAAATGGAATCATGTCTTTGATCATGCATTAATGTTGAATTCATACCACCACACTCACAGATTAATTTACATATTTGGCAAATGCAGTTAATTATAGGTCTTCTATCCTCCCATTTCTCCAGTCTTTTTCTGTAAATTGGCAACATGTGCACCCAGAGATCGAAATATTATTTATCAATTACAGTGTGATGGATAGTTGATCTAAAAAAGTGTTTACAAACCTTTTTGCAGGCTCATGTGAGAGGTTATCAAGTTAGGAAGAAGTACAAAGTAATATGGGCTGTTGGAGTTCTAGATAAGGTAATATTACGTTGGCGAAGGAGAGGAGCTGGTTTGCGAGGTTTTCGGCATGATGCAGATTCAACAAATGAAAGTGAAGATGAAGACGTTCTCAAAGTGTTTCGCAGACAGAAAGTGGATGCAGCTGTTGATGAGGCTCTCTCACGAGTGCTGTCTATGGTTGATTCTCCAGATGCACGTCAGCAGTATCGCCGGATGCTTGAAAAATACCGACAAGCTAAGGTCAGTAGACAAACATTTAAGCCAAGAAATGCCCATGAGCTCATCTAACTAGTTATACCTTTTTGAAATTAAGCGCATAGATTACCTCTAAAACATTAGTTGATTAGGCAGCCCATATTAGCAACAATTAGCATTAGCAACATGAATGGTAATATTTTTACCAGAGTAAGATAAATGGTCCTGGTTGCAACTTCATTTGGTGCAATCTCGTGCCTAGAAAATAACTGACATCTATTTATTACTTTACTTGGTTCATGTGTTTGATTTTCTATTAGTCCTGCACCTGAATCATCTACCTTCTACATTTAAGTCTAGAGGTGTGTAGCATCTTCTGTGCAAACATTTGCTTTAGGTAATGATTCTATTTCATTTTTTGTGGTCAATAGCGTTTGATCAAATTGAAACCACAAAAATCACATTATTAGTTGATCAAACATACAAATGATGGAATGAATGGGATTGACATTCTCATACTGGAGCCTTAACTTGCAACGTTGGAGTTGTAATTCACGTCTATAATGTGAAGGATGCAACACTTCATAAATGTCTGCCATCTATTTATCGGCAAAATCAGGTGGCTGTCAAGTTATAGAAAATGTCCATTTAAACTTCGACCATGGAATCATTGATTTGTATATTTCTCAATAATAATCATGAAGTAGTTCCAACTTGGTGCAGTTGTGTTTGGTATCCTCAATTGGTGTTGCACTCTAATTTCTGATATATTCAACTATTCTTGCAGGCTGAACTCGATGAAACAAGTGAAGCTGCATCATCGATATCTGCAGGTGATACTGTCGATATGGATGATGATGGTTCGTACCAATTCGTGTAGAAGCAATTCCTTACCATCGTAATCTGTGTAGATTATAGCTCGACCATTTTTTAATTTGTACTGCAGCATGATCTATGTAAGCAGTCTGTATGTAGTGCTCTATGTTTGATAGTATTTGGTATATTCATGCATTATTGACAAAAAATTAAAAAATAAATAAATATTTTGTTTTTAAACTTTTGAATTCTTCCGCTATGGTAAAACGACATCTAAATTTACCTACAAAGGCAGCCGACATTGATATCCACGTGGACACCCACCCATATAAGGGGTTCTATAATGGGGCCGCGACAGGCATGAATGCCACGTGTATCTGAAATACTGTAGGAACAGGAAATTTCAAACTAGTTTGACTTCGTTCTCAACTTAAATTCAAAAATCGTACTCCCAGAAAGAGCCACCTACTAATGGAATCAAAAGACAAAAGTGGAGATTATCAATCTTGCAATCCAGAAATTGATAGAAAAGTGGAATGTTGAGATTGTGTAACGTGACTCGTGATTGTTATTCGGGTTTTGTAAAAATTTTCTAAAATTTATAGGCTGCAATTTCGAATATCATAAAAAATTTGAATTATATTTTTTTAATATCAATTAATTTTAAAAAAATAATAATTTAATAGTCTAATATATATTATCATAATTAAAAAATCTAAATTTGTTAAAGATTTTATAAGGAGGCGAATAATTATTGCTAGTTTGTGAAAATTTATGAGGTGTAATATCAAATACGATAAAAATTTTGAATTATAATTTTCTAACACTGATTGATATCTGGAGGAATAGCAACTCAGAACAACAAAGATGCCTCTGCTCAATATGATGATGAGGTTCTTCTCGCTAAGTTGCTTTCTCATGTATTATCAACTTGAAACCGCTACAATCACTTATATATTTTGATTCTTTTACTGTGAGTTTTGAGTTACAGAAATCTGGTTCCTGATTTGAAAAATCTGTTAGTTAGGGATATACAAAGGTAGAAAAACAAAATGGTCTCGCTTGGATGCGAAATGGAATTCTTTCATTATGAAGCACAATCATCCTCCCACGAGGTTAGTGTGAGGGGAATCAAATTCCAAAACCTCTTGGTTTTTTACTACAAGAGTTCTAACAAACTAGTTTATCCCCTGGGATTAAATTTATTTTCGTAGGGACAATTACATATCTAACTGTTTTGACAACACTGCTTATTATCACTGAGATGTTCCTTCTCCATTCTCAAGTAGTTTTATATCCTTTCATAAGACTCCAGGAACTAAAATTGTATGCCATGAATCATGAAAAATTCTTGGATGCGGCTGTTAATTTTTGAATCTACAAATGGCCCTTGATGTAACATTGACTTTCAACTTTCTAAATTATTTTAAGAATATACCTAATAGTTTTAGTTTACAGTTTATCAGTCCCCACGCTGTTGTTATCATGTTCCTTTTCAGTTTGTTTAAATCTTGAAGGCATTGAGAACATTTCAAGCTTATGTATGAAAATGTAGATTGTCATATAGAAGGATATACTTTTGTGGGAGTGGTTTGATGTCTATGGGTGGTAGCATCGCTTCTAGACTTGCATTAATCAAGTATATGATATAATACTTTTTTTTTTTTTTTGTTTCTCATTCACTATTCTGCCAGTTTATACAACCAGGGCTTGCAACAAATGTATGTGCGAGTAGTTAGTTTAGCTGTGCCAATTTATTTATTCTTGTTAATTGACCTGATTGTTTGCTAAAGTATTGTAGAGATTAATTTGAGTGAAAAATCTTTGAGAAGAGATCGATAGCATATATAAGCCCTTACCTTCAATTCATCATACCTATGCTTAAGAAACAGAGTAAGGCTGATAAATTTACGTACACATACTTTCTACAGATAGTTGGATTTGTTAGAAGGAGATCCGTTGCTTAAGCAACCTCCAGGAAAAACTGAAGTAGAGCAGGCAACTTCTACTGATGAGAATGCTGGTTGGGTAGGTATTGATGTTGCAGAGATTAATAGAGAAGAGATTGTGAATGAGATTAGAGATTGTCTTTTGTCAGTGATGATTGCTCTCACTGCTGCCTGCCAACTATCTGAGGTCAATTCAAGTAAAGGAATTAGACAATTGCAAATATTTTGTGATTCATTTATACTAAAGCATCTCTGAGACAAGCCACCAAGATCAACTAAAATGACTTCAAATGTCCAATACCCCTGACACAGTTCTTAAGAAAGATCTTTCACCAACTCAACGGATGACAACAAAGATGTCTCTGAATTACAGTTCAGAAAAAGGTACAAGGAAACATTAAAACATAACCAACCAAAAAATACCAGTTTTCATTTAAATGATTAAAATTCAACAGAGAGATAAGAAAACACGTTTCAATCCTTCAGGGCACCTATCCTTTTCAATCTTCTCTTCATGCATAGTTCAACCTGAATATGTCGTTCAACACATAAAAGCTTCCCTGGGGTGTTGGCATCAAATGGAACATCTGAGAACACAAGGATGACCATAAATATTGGTTAGGACTGCAAATAACCTCAAAGAAACAAAAGGAGAGTGAAAAAACTAAAACACATCCAAAAATGGTAGTTTACATATATTAAAAAATGAACATAGAATGCAAATGTGCTCACAGGACACATTATAGGTAGCAGTTAACTCAATTAATGAGAAAGGTAGTACAAGGGGTTTTGATCTTGAATCTGTTTCACATTTGGATTGGGATAGGATTTGGTTCACATCTATATAAAAAGAACGCCTAAGCTAGTAATCATTGCCTCCTTGTCACAAAATGAGACATGTATGTTCATACTAAGATTTTCTCATACATCCCAATAAATGCGCATTAGACCACGAACCAATAACAAGAACAAATCTCATTGCCACTTAATCACATGAGAAGTATTATAAGGATAGCTGGAAATATATAATGAGGTAGCTATATCAATATTCACATGGCACTACAACTTCACTTAAAATCTGCAAACTGAAGTGATTCCAGATTGTGTTAGCTAGAACACCAACAGCATCCTCCAAATAACTTAATAAATTAAAGTTCTGTGAGACTGAAGTTGAAAATCCCAACCCTAATCATCTCCACGTCATCACCTGATGCAATTTTCTGTAGCATATAGACGATCACTGAACTACTTCATTTTCAGTACTCCGTTGCACACAAGTATGAGCCTGTTGGTGCAAGGAATAATAAGAAGTGACATGCAAATTACAACAGGTTTTAAGAAATTGACTAGTCCACTTTCAAGAATCAAAATTAAATTACTTAAAGATTTCACACTTGTAATGGCAAAGAAACAGCTATCAAAGCAGATTTAAGAGAGGTGATGGAGGGACAAATTCCCATGAGAACAATACTGCATAATGCCAAAACACGGTGGTAGTGCACCATGACAATAAGTGTGACCTGGTTGTCATATCAGGTCAACACAAGTAAAAATACTTGCTCAATATTTATAAATAATGCATCAACAGAGTGCACAAATACTGTCAAAATGGTAGTTTATTAGAATGAAATGCAACGATCAGATTTAATGGACAATATTCAATGTATGAGATTTGGATGGGCTAAAACTGTTTGTGGCTCCACATTAAAAATAGCCCGGTTTTCTACTATTTTGGATTGATTATAGTTTATAAGAGCATCCCCAGGATAATGCCTCCACAAACATACCATGACTCAAATATGCCAACAATGATCCAATAACTTGTAAAAGCTATGAAACGGAAATGCCAATGGAGTCGCCTGTGACTATGGTAAATAAGTGAAATTTAAATACCAACAACAGTGGACAAGTACATAATCATTTCTTACAAGTACTACAGCGGCAACGGATCATGGAAAAATCAAAGGCAAGAAGTGAATTAAGATATATATTAAGAATGTTCCATCAATATACAAAAAAAAAAAAAAACAATTATAAATAGTACCAGACAAAAGGGAAATACATAAGAATAGAAATAATAAATAAAACTAAGCCAAATAAGAAACCCTAGATCTAGCCAAGCAATCTAAATCAAACGAACAAATGAAAACCATAAAGAAAATCAACAATCTCATATCAATTGTTTTCAGATCGATCCAATCGACATCACATCGAAACCCATACAACTGGCAAAGATCCAAGAAAAAAAAAAAAAAAAAAAAGAGGCCAATCAAAAGTTTAACAAAACAAAACAAAACATAAACATAGATATAGATAAGGGCTTTTTAAGTATAGACCTGGCTGAACTTGAGCGCGTGCTGTTCACCGGAAAGCTGTAGGTTACCGGAGACAAAAACGAGCATGCCGCCAGCGGGACCAGAAGGTTGGCAATCGACGGTGGTGATGGAGTGCTGGCACTGCTGGAAAGGCAGGCTAGTGAGCTTGGCAACGATGTTTGGTGAACCTTGAATCTTTTGGCCTTCAAAAGTCAACATCGAACCTTCCTGGTAGAGGTTAGCGAGGCCGGCACGATTCGCATCGAAGGTGGTGTAGTAGTGCTCAACGAAAGCCTTGGCCAGTGCGTCAGGATCCATTTGATCAAGACCCTAGGTCTCTCTTTGCTTTTGCAGTTCCGCTTGAGACTCACGCGAGGCAGAGTCAGAGAGGTCTCGAGAAAGGGTAAAATAAACGACGACGAGAGACGAGTTTAAAACTTGATGCGAGGTTTCTATCACATTTATCCCTTCACTTCAAACTGCCGTCACCTTTGAATTTAATATAATAAACGGTTTAATTTTCGAAATTATTAAAATATCTTTAAATTTTATTTATAAAAAAATAAAATCAAAATTTTTAATTTTTTTCACATTATTTTCCAACTTATCTATTTTTAATCTCTGAAATTAAATTTAATATAATATTAATTATAGTATACAAATTAAAAATATTTATATTTAATTTTAATTATTAAAAATATATTAATTTAAAAAATTGTGTTAAATTAAATTATTTTTCATATTTTTAAATATATTAAAATTAGTTATTAATTTTTAAATTTTAAGAATATTTTTTGTATAAATTAGAAAATAAATTTAACGAGGGAAATAAATGTTATGAAGAATAAAATAAGCGTGACAAAGAACAAACCGGCCATCAGCTGTAGTTTGTTCGAAGTTCAAAGGAGGTATTCGTAATTTACCTAAGGAGACGTAAAAAGCATGCAACGTTAGGGATTAGATCAAGGGCTAAGATTTAAAATTTAAAATATCGATCATATACCATTCTTGCTAATATGATTTCACACAATTTATTCATTGTTATTAAAAATAAATAAATATAATAATAATAATTATTATTATTATTATTATTATTACACCACTTCCTGCTACAAGAGATTCTTGTCTGATTCGGCAATGTTAGAAGAAATCAGTATGCCAAAATAAAAAAAAGGAAGAAGGCAATTAATTATGCATACAGTTGAATAATTATTTATTTAGACGATAATATACAAAAATGCATTCTCCCTCGGTTGCTGCGAAGCCAAACTTCAATCCTTACCAACTGAATCAGTCTTTACGATACACAAAAGCCCTATCCAGAGAGAAGAGACCTCAAGATCTCTTCAAATGATCGCAGCTTTTATTGTTTCACAAGGTAATCGTTGCGGCCGCATAGCCTCTATGATACAATACACTCGAAGCAAATGAATTTCTACTATCCATTTCGACTAGTCCTAAATCCTAGGTCCTAACAGAGCTTTAGCTTTGCACAGAAATCCCATATTACTGTACCTAACGAAAAGGTCTGGAAACAAGATGGAATATACAAGGAAAATGAAATGGTTCGTGACCTATCAGTATAAAACTGAATTTGACAATCAGATCAGGCATGGCTGCTATGTACTCTCCTGTCCACAAAACATATGTTTCCTGGAAACAACGAGAAATTCCTTGTGCAGTTAGTAGCTTGACAAATAATTTTGTGGGGATTGTTGTGACTCGAGGCTTGACCAAGCTAAAAAAAGGGTGTCGATATATTAAGAGACACCTGTTAAAGAGGAAAATTATAAAACGCATGAACTAAATTGAGGTCAATGGAGAACTCACTCTTGGGAAGAACTCTAAACACATTTAAGTAATTCAAAGCATCGTGGACAGCAGGGGCCTTGTGCTAATGTCATCGGTGTGTCATCAACACAAATCCTCCCTATAGATTTCTATCTGTATTTGATTGGAAAAAGCGAGAAACTTCCCGATATAGTTGTTCAGGTTCAAATGGCTTCGAAACATAACCATCCATTCCGCTCTTTAGGCATTCCTCGTGTGTAGCTTGGATCACGTCTGCAGTCATGGCCAAAATAGGCACGTGGTAGTTTGAAACATTTTCATAACCTTCAGCAGATACTTCTCCACATTGAATTTGATTATTGAAATTGCATTCGAGCTCCCGAATTATCTTTGTAGCTTCAAAACTGGGAAGGAATGAAATAAATGGCTTTCAGAAGTAGAAGACGATAAGAAAATCATTAGCACAAAGGATACGGAGGAACAAGAGCTACTGTTAGTGAACCAAGATAAGTTGCCATAAAATTAAGCCAAAAAAATTATGTAATAACAATTTTATTATAGAAAAGCCTGTTATTCCTTTTCCATGAGGTCACAAAGTCAGTATTTTATTTCCAAACAAAAATTACTAAAATAAATGATCTCAAGCAATGAAGCATATCATACCCATCCATTTCAGGCATCTGAATATCCATGAAGCAGGCATCAAACTGATGGGGTGGCGTAAGCAGACTGGTTGCCTCTTTCCCTCTCTCTGCACGGACCACATCAGCTCCATATCTCTTCAAAGCACCAGCAGCTACTAGGAGGTTCACTGTATTATCATCTACAAGTAATATTTTTTTCCCAAGAAGAAGATTCCGGAGACAGACACTGGGGATCTCCCCATTAAGGGGATTGCCCTTGTTGCCAACACCCATGGCTCGTTGAATAGATGCTGCTAGCATGCTTGCCCTTAGGGGTTTCGTGATTACAGTTGGGTTAAACACATCATAACTTGTAGTGTTTTCCCTAGAAGAGCTGATAGAATTTCCCAGAACAAACAGTTTAGACTGAACCCCAGACTCAAATTTTCTCAATTGATTAATAAAGTAAGTTGAGATACTTGCATCCCTTTCCCAAACTTCTTGTTCAACAAGGATCAAGTTGAAAACCTTATTCCCACTGCATATCTGAGATAAACCTTGATTAAAATCAGAAACTACTTCAACTTGAATTCGAAGACGTTCAATATGATATTTTGACACGTTGGCCCGGATGGGCCTGGGGTCCACAACCAATGCCATCATACCTTGAAAATCTGAGGGCACAGAGTTAGACTGGCTGTTCATTTGCTTGCTGTTGTGCTCTTTTGAAGTGGAGGAGCCATTGCCAAAGACAGCAGTAAATGTAAAAGTAGACCCAATATTTGGAATGCTAACAAATCCAATTTTGCCATTCATTCGGCCGACCAAATACTTGCTTATGCTTAGCCCAATTCCTGTACCTCCATGCGTTCGGGAGATAGATGGATCAACCTGCATAAAAGGAGTGAAAATGCGAGGTTGTGCTTCAAAAGGGATCCCTACTGCTGTATCTTCAACTGACACAATTAAATTAATGAGATCAGAGGATGATGATTTCCATGGATAATTGGATCCATCTTGACTGAAAGCCCTAAATCCTTTCCAGCTACAGCATCTATCTGCAACAGGATAACCACTCAAGGTGTTTGTTGATAATGGTGATTCCGTCTCAACTTCTATTGAGTCAAGCAACTCCTCAACAAGATTTACAGTGACAAAGACATGTCCTTTCTCTATGAACTGCACAAGTGAAAATTCATTTACATTTCCGCTGAAGCAAATAACACACACCATTTCCTACATTCAAATGTATTTAGTCTGATATTTTATATATTCACCTAGCAAATTCAGCATGCAAATCTACAGAACAAGCAAAATTTTCAGACCCATTTGTCTCATATGTTTGTTCTTATTCCTTAAATACTAAATAAGAAACTTCCCACAGTTCACAATTTTGAACTATAAAATTTGCTGTTTACTTTGTTCACGCAAATATTAAATAAATCCTCAGGATAGTTCATTTGTTTCTCTTGAAGGTCCACAATGATGTCAAGCAGGATCTGAAATTTTAAGCCCTGGCAGCTGTTTTAGTAAACTCGTTGAAGAATTGATTGCATACTTACTTTAATCGAATTTCCCATGAGATTGGTGATGATTTGCCGAAACCTCCCCGGATCACCAATTAATGTTTCAGGAACCCGATCAGAGATACAGACTGCCAACTGCTCTTGCCAGAAATTATTTTATGTCAATTTCATAAGTTCAGATGTTAAGACAACAAAATCTCGAACACCAGTTTAACATCAGTGCAACAATTGAGACACAAATTACCTCAATGCCTTTTTCTTGAGACTTCCCAGAAAAAAGTGATAGTACATCATCCAAAATTGTCCGCAGATCAAAACTCACTGCCTCAAGCTCAAGTTTACCAGATTCCACCTTTGCCTGATCCAAAACCTCATTTATAAGTGAGACAAGAGCTTTTCCACTGGCTTTTGCGGTTCTAACATAATCCTGTTGAGTTACATCTAACTCTGTGTCCATAAGCATATCCAACATTCCTGAAAAGGTAATAAAATGATAGTTAAGGTTCTTTGAACTTCACAAGGAAATAGTTTTTCAGAATAATTATTATGCACAAATGAATTAGAAAATAAGAGCTTCAAAACTCACCTAGAACACCATTCATTGGAGTTCTGATCTCATGAGAAACAGTAGCGAGGAACTACAGAACGTTGAAGTTTGATTAGAACCACACAAAACATAAAAGGTGAAACTCAATAATGTTTAACATCGTAAGTTAGAAGTATGAAGCACCTGTGACTTTGCAACATCAGCTGCCTCAGCCTTCTTTTTGAGTTCCATCATCTTATGGTAATCTTCTTCAACTTTTGCAATTCGATTCACAGTTGCCTGGAATATATGTGCAACAAGCAATGCGATCACAAGCATGCCAATTGAAGTTGTTATTGCTAACCATGGCCATGGGGGTTTTTGTTTGAATCTGAGAAAAAATAAATAAAAAAAAAAATACACCTCTCAGATCACAGACCCATTTCAATTGCTTCACATTTCAAAAACTAAATAATAAGAGGAAGTGTGGGGTTAAGCTCTTTTCAAGTATAAGATTCCCAAGTGGGGGGTTAAGCTCTTTTCAAGTATAAGATTCCCAATTCTTTGAGTAAGAGATTTAAAACATAATTATACAGCACCATATTAAATTATGACCAATCAAAAAAGTTAATTCAGACAAAACCAAAACCCAAGAAATCTCATGAGAGAAGAGTTTATCACTACCTGCATCGCATCTCATGCTTTCTAAATGGATCTCCAAAGTTAAGGTTGCTAACATGCTCCAAACCATCATTTGATACATTTGAACCATACATGCTGATTGCATGAGATAGATTAGTGGTGTCATACACATTGACGAATATGGTTTGTTTGCTTGCAAGCTGCTGAAGTAACTTCTCAACAAGTGATTCAATGTCAAACACTCCACCAAGATACCTACTTGGCAACAGTAGTGACATTAGAAAAAAATCAATGCTGTTCTTAATCATGGTAGTTGTGTATAATTCAAGAGCTCATTACAATGCCTTCCATGTCACAACACTTAACATCAAGAAGAGTGAACATCTTTTCTTTGTCAAAATCAAAGCAGCCACAACATGAAATTGTTCTCTGCACAACAGACTCAGCATACACAACCATTTTATTTTATTTTTATTTTTATTTTGCACAAAACAAAAAATTTTCCTTTTCCATTCTCTGTGCTTGTATGCTTTAAGAGGGAGGGGTTATGAATGAATCTGTTTAAATACTAATTTTTTCAGTTAGGATGCAAAAAGGAAAGGGAACCCAGTTAAAACTTTCCCAAATCAACATAAAACTTTTTATGTAAACCTACCCATCAGTAGCTTCAACCCTTTCATTTAGAGTTGCATTTGAGGGGAGATCCCTATTGTACACGGCAAAAGTCAAGATAACACCAAGGCAATTTGTTTTCAGTAACCTGAAAGGAGCAGTTAGGACACCTTTCCCCAATGCTCTAGCTCGCAACACATTATCACGATCCTCCTATTGATACACAAGCATTCAAACTTCAAGATTCATGATCACGAAAGCAAATTCAATTTCTTCATGAAGAGCTTTCAAAATCATAAAATACAACTATGAAAGGTCGTGATAACTTGGAATCAGCATTTCAAAGGTATTCAAAATGATGCTTGTATTTTTCAGTCAAATCCGTCACCATGACCAAGAAACTTACTTTTCCCGAAAGCATATCGAGAGAAACCACATGTGAAATGGTATCCTGTGCAAAGATAACGGGAGCATATTCTTCCTGAATTGGGGATGGCTCCAAGGTTTCTGGGGTATAGTCATCCTTATAAACTGGATTGTGTTTAAAAGCATCCATCGTCTTAATTGTCCAGCCTTGTCGCTTTTCAAACTGTTCCCTTTCAGAGTGGAGTATCCTTACAGCGTATGCTACGCCACTTGTAAGCGGCCTTTCAAAAGCAGTTCTTTCTGTGTACCTCGCAAAAGTCATCTACATGTACTCAAAGTTAGTTTGTTTTGTTCTTTCATGACTACTGATCGTAGTTCATAAACCAAACAAATAAAATTCAGATCTGGCTTTAGGATAAGGTAAAGTTAAAGTTAACATTTCACATAATTTACCATTTCACATAATTTACCATTTTGAAACAAAACCATGTATCACACGAAAAAATGTTTGTGATGGAATTGTGGAATCAGAAGAAACGGCATAATTAAGCACCCAAATCAATCCAATTTAAATCCATTTACCCCAAACTAAGGAGTTCCTTGGTCAAATATTTTCAACTGGCTGTGAATTGAAATATAGACAAGAAACTTAACGTTAAGATGAATTATCTTGCCAAAAACAACCGCACAGCAAGCCATTTGAGCACTGAAAGTGGAAAATTATCAATTTCAAACAGTTTTAACATCTAAGGTGCAAAAGATATGAGAGGAGATCCATTGACCTGATCAATAGCAGATGGGTTCTTGCCATGGTGGAATGTTGAGATCAATATGGACATAGCCTGGACATGGTTCAGGCTCACATTAAATTGATCCTGCAACATCCTAGCTCTCTCATCACACATACTAGCTAGATTCTCTTTCCTCTTCTCAGTAGCTTGTGAGTTCATATAGCAGAAGGTCGACAAAGAAGCCATGGTCCATAAAAGCACCCATGAGAGCAAGAATTTTCTCGACCATGTTTCTCTAATTCTTTTGGAACTAATATACTGGTAGTAGAGATGATGAATTTTTCCACTGTTCCCTAAGATCTTCTGCCAGCATTTTAGCCACATCTTACAAACTTCAACAAGCAAACCAGTCTTGGTATCCTTGCTTTCACCATTCATGGACCAATTCACGGAAATCACAGACAAAATCCAGCAACATAGCATCCAAAGTAAGCGGCCCACCTTTAAACCAAACCCAAACACATGAAGTAAACTCATCCAAATGAGTTACTACTTGAACTCCAGCTAACTTGAAACAGTAACAAGGTGAAGTGAGTCTTACTTATAGTTAATTCTAGCTAGAAATGACTTAGGTAGAGAGAGGGAGACCCACTACCAAATCTACAGAGACTGTCTAGGAAAACCCAACATAAACAAAAATCTAAACTTGCAACAAACAAAGAAATAGCGAACAGAGAAGTGAAGACTGAAGAAGAACTAGAACTCCACCGCCTCCAATTTCAATACAAAGAGGCAAATTAAAAAGGAGACATGCGTAAGAACAGGATGCTATCTTATCTACCCGTATTTGCTATAAACTTAAGAATGCAACAGAGAAGATTCAAAACTGAGATAGATGAGGGAATTCTTGAGAACTCGAAACAGAATCAATGAATCCCCGGAAGTTTCTAATTCTTCATAGAATTTGATTTTATCCTATTAGCGAGCTAGCAACCAAAGCTCAGAACAATAAATGGACCAAACTGGCCACAACAAAGATTCGAAATTCAGCAATCAAATCGGAAACCCAACAAAGAATCTGACAGAAAATCTAGTTCATAGGACTCCTTAAAACTCCTGAAATCAAACATAAAGAAAATCAAGCATGTGGGTGTTGTTAAGGTTTGACTCAAAACACTTGCGCATGTAAAAGAAGGTAAAGAGAATCGATTCATGGACATTAAGAAGGCAAAATTTGAGAAAGAGAGAGGAGCTGAAAATGGTGGTAGAAATGTCTACTAGCATAGGCCAGCCATCATCTCTGTCCATACCATCTGCCCATTAAAAAAAAAAAAAGAGAGAGAGATTTAAAATCTAATGCACATTATAGACAGAAATTATTTTTTTAACAAATTAAATAAGGGCAGAAAAAAGGCAAACTCCCACTCAGCAGAAATCACTGTTTTTTTCTTAACTTTCCTTTGGGTTCCCATCCCCATCAATCCAACGCCGGCATACAACTTGTACACGCTAAGTCGTTCTTGCAAGTGTTTGTAAGCTGTTCTTTTTAGTTGACAAAAGTACCCCTTGCATGACCACAATATTACAAACCATAGACATAAAGTTTTTAGTCCTTAAGGCGTTAGATGCCCCTTTCTTTCCCTAAATTGCTGTAAGATAACCCTTTGAGTCAAAAAGATTAGGTAAAGCGATAAGGACCCCCATGATAGGAACCTCTAAAGGTGCTATTGTGTCTTCTCTGTTTTGGAATCTAAACCCTCCCTCTCCCTTACCATGCACACACACACGTATTTATACAGAGGAGTAGTAAATTAAATTTTGACAGGGACCATCAATTTAATATAAAATTTATGATTTTAGATATTTGATATAAAATTTAGAACCTCTAAAACTATTAGTGTCTTCTCTATTTTGGAATCTAAGCCCTCTCCCTGAACATATATTTACACACACATTTCCCTTTAACATGAACTTACCACACACCCATGTGCATGTATGTACACAGAGGAGTAGTAAAATAAATTTTGACATGAACCGTCAATTTAATACAAATTTAATATAAAATTTATGATTTTTGATATTTAATATAAAATTTATAATCTTCGATATTTGATATAAAATTTATAAAATTGACATAAAAATATATTTATTTAATAGATAATACAATAAAAATATAAGTAATAATCAATTCAATTTTAAATTCAAAAGTCTCGTCGCGTAAAATTATTTATAATATTGTATCGAATTAAAATTTTTAATCTTACTATTAAACAAGATTAAATTCAAATTTATTTTTATTAAACATAATAAAACTATGATATAATAACTCAAAATTTCATCATTACGCGTATGCTTCCTTATAGCTAATATTAAATTCTTTATCCGTGTATCAATTCTTGATTTAATCCTAAATTTTTATAATTTTTATATCAATAAATAATGTTAATAGACTATTGTCATGAAAAAGATTGTTGTTAGCTTTCTTTACAATACACGCATCCATCTATCGCTAATCATGCAAGAGGTTTATAATAAAACTATATATTAAAATTATGCACTATATTAACTGAAATTGTTGATGTTAAATAACACTATTGCTACAATATTATATTATTGATACAATCATACCCTATGATGTAACCACATTGTTTTTATGTGCGTGCATATGTGTGACACCTCATCTCATAGTAGTGTGTTCAAAAGCGAAAACCCACCAAGAATGATAGAATAATAAACATTGTAGTACAATTGTAGTTGTAACCAACTATTGTAACCTATAGGGGTAATAGGGTGGGCGATGGCATAAATGGACGGTATTGGACGTAAATAAATAGTACGAACAAGGGCGTTAATGTCAATATATTTTAAATGAGGGTCGAAAAAGTAGTTAGACGATAACAGTGGCAAAATGGAAAATAAGAGAATAAAGTGATGGCAGAATTACAAGGACACTATGATCAAGGCATGTCACGAAGTGATTAGGCCATAACTACAACCCACTTCCAATGTTGGAGACTCATTTCTGATTGCGACGTTGCACGTAAGCGCACCGGTTCGTTCACCTCAGCGAATGATAATGGACTACGTGTCGCCGCCGCAATGGCTTCCCCATGGCTAGGCGTCGCTTGTGGAGTTGAGGTAGATAAAACGTAAAGCATCTCTATTCCATGTGTACAAAGAGCGTCTGTCTCCGAGTCCCTCCCTCCCTCCCTCTTTCGTCTGTATCCGCCCAGTGTTTTCTTGGACAACCGTGTCGGGGTCTTTGTATTTTATGGACTGGTGGGATCTTGATCCATAAAATTAATTACTGTAAACTTGCAAGGACATATTTACTGCATCTAATTACAATATTTACCCTCGCATTCACCGCCCAAAATGGATCAAATAAAAATCATAAATAAATTAAGACAATTAAATATAGGATACCCAGCAAAACATTTCTGATTGAATAGTTTAATCACAAGTTATTTAATAATTAAAAGTAATTAATAATGCATTAAATAACAAATGGTAAAAGATTTTTGTCTTACACAGACCGTTATAATTTTTTATCATTATTTTGTTTGTCAATAACACTGACTTTACACAAAAAATAAATGGTATGAACAAATTAGTCCAGCTCCAAGGCTGGCACTGCCCTTAATACATGTTCTTAAACCCATTAATCAACACTAAAAATCATTAATCCAAATCAAAAAAAAATAAATTATGTTACTTCTGTGACTGAGAATTGAAAAAGACAAAAAGAAAGCATGGGGAAATCATAAATAAGCAATCATTCGAGGGGGGATTTAAAGTGTCTTAATTAAATTTTTAATTAAGTTAATTAAATACTTGATTGATCATGGTGAGGTCTTATATTATTTATTTCATATTGTTATTGGTTGATTTAATTTGTTCGACAAAAGAGGCTAACATGTAGGCTACGTCACTCGTTCAAAAAGAATGATCAGCCAATTTATTTTACCATTTAGTTGAAATTTACCCCCGTACAGAAATATTATTATTTTTAAAAATTTAAATTTAATATAATAAAAACACATGCATTTCTAGGTGTCATCTGCTTTACACACTGCATTATCTGCGCAAAACAAAGCCGAAGTAGCAGCATCAGAGATGACGGCATTTCACCCACCACCACGACACGACGACGTGTTATGCTTAGGCTAATTAAGACACGACACGACACGACGACGTGTTATGCTTAGGCTAATTAAGACACGACACGACACGACGACGTGTTATTCTCGACGTGTCAAGCCGAGAATCAAGGTTAAAGTTACTATTTGATTAAAGAAACAAGCATCACTCGTATTATTATACTCGTCGAAGTTTTCTTATCTTAATTAATTAATTATTTTTATGTCTAAACATGTTTTTATTAATGTCTTTAGGTTTCTTGTCAGCAGGCCGGCAGCGGCCGAGTCTTTATTGTGTGTTGGCACGTAGCGTATTATTCGCCGTTGGATCGGGGATTAATGGGAGGATTAAAAATTGATTAAGTAATTATTTAAGCTAAAATAATAGCCATATTTTTTAAAGGGAATAATTTCCATTGGTGGACCAACACTTGCATTATTCCATGCTATCCTCGTGACCAATGGTGAGAATTTGCCTAACTCCATTTTTTTAAGCCTATGAAAATTAACAGATTTACAAAGATTAGCATAAAATTTTACTATTAATTTAACATTTACTAAAATAATACAGAGAAAAAAATTATTAGAATACGTATAAAAATATGTTGTTTTAAATATTTTAAAGTTTAAAGTAAATTTTTAGAATATAATTTTGATTTAATCAAATAATTTGATTAAAAAATAAATAATAAATTTAAAAATTAAAAGTCCATGTCACCTGGCCTCCAATCCAGTGTTGTATAGAATGCATTCATTCAGCATTATGCATACGAGGGATCATGGGAGAACCTGATTCATTTGCGGCTTTGGGCCCCGTTCCAATACCAATTCCAATATACCTAGAACCTAGCTGAGTTTCTTACAGATGAAAATGGTGCACAAATTCACAAGAAATTTAATCAATGATAGAGTACGGCAGCAATGCAAAAGAGATGGAGCTTTAAATATTAACGTAAAAGATAAGCGGCAGCTGCAACATTAACACATGGCACTATCGATCATCGATTGGGCACCATGGCTGACGCAGAAACAAATCCCAATCTTACTAGCAAATTGTGAGAATCCAACTTTAGATGATGACGATGCAGGATAAAAGTAAGGAAATGAATAATTAATGAATCAAAAGAATAAGGAAACCCTTTTGGCATTTCTTGAAAACTGGTGGGTCACAATCTGCAGGCCGGCCAAATGGTCGTTTCAATCATTGTTGTTCAAGTTAAAAGAAACCCAGCAGCAACAGGGAGATGAAATCATCAAGCTACAATTAATATGGCATTAGCGAGCAGCATGCTATTAACCGAAGGCTATGAGTTAATGTAAGAGCCAAACAGTCCGATCATTCGCCTCACCAATATTAATATGCAGTAAAAATCCTCAACAACTGAAGGAAAGAGGACACTTGTTTTCTCAAGGCGACAGTTAGTAATAATTTGATGGGACAATTATTTGACATTAAGGGCTCAATTAAGGCCACACCCATTTGGTAGTACGGCATAATACTTGCTTGCTGCATGCTCCACTCTTTCATCCATCCAGGTGTTCGACTTGAATCAAACCCAATTGCTCCCTTTAGTCAATTATTTACCCTCTCCCTTAATTATCAGAGAGTTCACATGCAGTTAAAATTATGATAAGAACAGTATAATTATTATCATAAATGTACGATAGGCAGATAGCGTTGGAAAGCAAACAGCATACAGACATAGTTTCAGAGATTTGTAAATGGGAATCATAATTGTTAAGGGAGTTTGGATTAGAATTTCTTCTAAATTTTTTATTTTTAATTTTTAAATAAATATTAATATAATAATAATAATAATAATAATAATAATAATAATAAACAATTAAAATTATATTTTAATAAATATTATAAATTAATTTTATATTTTATAATATTATTATAAAATA
>CP135584.1:2767125-3021519 GCA_032401905.1 Swietenia macrophylla | reverse complement strand
AAGAAGATTAAGAAGGGAAATGGAGTGCAATAAAGATGAGGCCACCAGGGCAAAAGAGATTGCTGAGAAGAAGTTCACTGCAAAGGACATTTCAGGGGCGAAGAAATTTGCTGTCAAGGCCCAGAATTTGTATCCTGCACTTGAGGGTATTCCACAGATGATAGCAACACTTGATATATATATTTCTGCAGAGAATAAAATTAATGGCGAGGCAGATTGGTATGGGATACTTGGTGTAAATCCACAAGCTGATGATGAAACAGTAAGAAAACAGTATAGGAAGCTGGCCCTCATGCTTCACCCTGATAAGAATAAATCTATAGGAGCTGATGGTGCATTTAAACTCATTTCGGAGGCATGGAGTTTGTTATCTGATAAAGCTAAGAGAGCAGCTTATGACAATAAGAGGAATGGAAAAGTATTTCAAAAGGTTTCAACTACTAGTGGGGGTGTATCAGCAGCACCAGGAGCAAATGGGTTTTACAATTTTACCAAATCAAGTGCAAAGGCTCCTAAGAGTTCCACTCGGCCTGGTCACTCTTCTACTCCTACTCCATCTCATAAGTCCAAACCCAATACCTTTTGGACTGTCTGCCACCAGTGCAAGATGCAATATGAGTATCTCAGAGTTTATCTGAATCATAATCTCCTATGCCCCAATTGCCACGAACCATTTTTGGCTGTAGAAACAGCTCCACCTCCTTCAAATAGTACTAAATCCCCTTGGAATTTCTCACAGCAGCGGCAGAGCTCAAATCATCAAGCAGGTAGTAAAAACTCCGTTAATTCAGCTAGAAATAATTCCCACACCCAAAATGTGGCAGTGGGGGGATTCAGTAACCCTGATTCCCATAGCCACACCAACTTCCAGTGGGGTCCATTCTCTAGGACAGGAGGTGCTTCAACCGCTGCTCAAGCTGCTAGTGTGGTTCAACAAGCATACGAGAAAGTGAAGAGAGAGCGTGGAGAGGCACAGGCAGTCACTAAACGAGAGGAGGCCATGAAGAGGAAGCATAACACCTCTAAAAGGACTAGCGGTGCTCCTCCTGCTGGGAACTCAAGTTCTGCAAAGAGAAGAAGGGGCATGGAGGACCTCAGTGCTGGCAACTATGGCAGCAATGTTGCGAATCAAATGGGCACAGGAAATGCAGGAGCTAATTTCTCAGGTAATTTTCAAACAGTTAGGGTCAATGGAATCACTAGAACCAACAACACAAAGGAAGTATCTCAGGTTGATATTCAAAATCTGCTGATGGAGAAGGCTAAGACAGAAATCCGCAAAAAACTAAATGAATGGAGATCAGGTACAACAGCTAAAACTGCATTGAAAGAGGAGTACAATGGCGCAGGGAAAAGTGATGAGAACAGAGACATTCCTTTGGTAAGCAATGAAGCATGTGGTCAGATTAAGTCTAGTGAGTCGGTTGATGAAAAAGACGGAGTACCTGGCGGTTCTCATGTCAGTGCAGAAGCAGAAACTGTGGAAACACTGTCCATAAATGTCCCTGATCCAGATTTTCATGATTTTGATAAGGATCGAACTGAAAAATCATTTGGAGATAACCAGGTATGGTCTGCATATGATGATGATGATGGGATGCCAAGATATTATGCCATGATTCATAGTGTGATTTCTTTGAATCCATTCAAAATGCGGATCAGTTGGCTTAATTCCAGAACTAACAGTGAACTGGGCCCACTAAACTGGGTGGCTTCTGGTTTCTCCAAAACATGTGGAGATTTCAGAGTGGGCAAATATGAGATCAGTAACTCACTCAATTCCTTTTCGCACAAGGTGAGGTGGTCGAAAGGACCACGTGGGGCCATTCGTATATTTCCCAGGAAGGGGGATGTCTGGGCGATCTATAGGAATTGGTCCCCTGACTGGAATGAGCTTACAGCTGATGAAGTCATACACAAGTATGACATGGTGGAAGTACTTGAAGACTATAGTGAAGAACTTGGGGTAACTGTTACTCCATTGGTCAAGGTTGCCGGTTTTAAGACTGTGTTTCATCAGCATTTGGACCCCAGAGAAGTCAGGCAGATTCCAAGAGAAGAGATGTTTCGCTTCTCTCATCATGTCCCTTCATACTTGCTTACAGGTCAAGAGGCTCCAAATGCTCCAAAGGGTTGCAGGGAGCTGGATCCAGCTGCTACACCTGTGGAACTTCTACAGGTTATAACTGATGTAAAGGAAGAAGATGTTCTAGAGGAGGAAAAAGTTGACGAATTTAATGTAGTGGATAATGCTGGGGAAGCTACCAAAGAAGGGGCAGCAGATGGTGTGGAAAAAGCTAGGAAAGTAGAGAATGGTAGTTCCAAAGATAACCAGGAAATAGAAATAGTAAAGGATAGTGAAGAAGCTGATGGAGCTGGGAGAGTGGATCCTGCTAACAAAGAGCCTGTTAGTTGAGTTCCGGATTATTTGGTGTAATGTGAATAAAGTTTATCAACTGTTACATTGGGAACCGAATTACCATTTTTGAGCATCCACATGTGGTCAATAATGAAGTATCATTTGCATGAATTCATGTGGAATTAATGCCTGCAACTTGAAGATACTCCCAGAGGGAAACTTGTACAGGTCTCAAGAATTCAATCGGGTGAAAGGCTGAAGTCCTGTGCAATGTGTATCATGCCTTATCGAACTTCTTTTAATGGTTTGGCTGGTGAGGGTTTTTATACTTAATCCAAGAGCTGTCGTATACTTTGAAGAAAATCTCTCTCACTCTCTCTCTCTCTCTCTCTCTATTGGACTTGCCAATGTACAAGCTTTCCCAAAAGTGAGCTGCAACTCTCTCTCTCCATATTCTACATTGCTTAAATCTGTTCAATTTTCTTTACATTAACTGTTACAAAATTGCATGTCTTTTCTTCCTCGGTTTTAGAGTTGTAATATTGTTAGTTCTGATTATAGATCAAATGATAGTTTAGACCTTGTATTGATCAGAGTTTATGATTGAAGTATGGTTACGGGTTAGTGATGTGCTACTGTATTGTTTAGATTTTGATCAATGTGTTCTACTGGTAGTTTCCATTCCTAAGTAATGAATGTTGGTATCTTGAAAGAATTCAAGTTTTATTTCTTGTATCTCCTCGCATATTCTGATGGGCATCTTCAAAAAAAAAAAAAAAAAAAGTGAATGACGTCAAGCTTCATTATTTCCATCCTACATTTAGAGGTGTATACCAAGGGCTTTCCTTGATGGCATTAAAGGGGTTCATGGCTGTTAGTCATACTACCTCTTTCTATGTGAATATCATTCCTCGTGTGTTATTGGAAGCTAAATTGAGAAATGTAGACCTACGGTCATTTCTAGCTGATCTCTAATTGTTTCACAATCTTGTTATGCCTTTCCGCACAGTTTTGGCTATTGTTAAATTTCATTATTTTAACGGAACAAATTTAATGGACTTCCTTAGGCTTTCTGCTGTCTGTTGTGAAATAATACAACCGTAAGGCTATGTTTGGCCTATAATTTACCTTTGCATGGATTTCTTCTTCAGAATTACGTTGCCAACTATTTTTTGTAATTTTGCCTCACACTAGGTCTGCACAAGGGCAGAATTGCTTTCTTTTGATCACCCTGTGCCTTGGATAATGCATGAGTGTGACTGATCTGTGGCCTGCTGTCATTTGTACCTTCAAAAAAAAAAAATAGAAAAAAGGTCGCATATGGGCTTTACCTGTAGTGCATGTCTGCGTCTTATTCAGCTATGTGTGATAATTCTCTATGCACCCGCTTAAATTACTAGTGCTCGCGAGAAAAGTCTTCCCGTGGTGGGTCTGGTCAATTCAATGCGGCATCCTTGTCCTGCTTACTTGATGATAGTGTTTATGAGAGAAAATAGTGCTCCACCGTGGTGGTTTAGATTCTGCTGGTAAATTGTCCCAAGTTCATAACTGTATCTGATAGTTCCGGTACCGGAGCAAGAGCAACAAATATTTGTGTATTAGAAGTCCCTATTTTGGAGCAACAGAGTGGCCAGAGATGCGGCTATTTTCTGCCTAACGAAGTGAGTTGAACATTGCTCAATTTCTCATTTGTTGAAGACTCTTATGTCATATAAAGAGCTAACTGCACATACCCGCCGGCAAAACCAATGTCCAAATTCTTAAGCATGGTAGACGACAGAAGTCTGTTTATTGAGTGGAAAACTAGCGTGAATCAGGCTGTATTGCTTGCCTGATAATGTTCATGTGATGTGCTGCTAGGCTGTCCACATCTTCAACCTTTTAATGGTGTCGTGCCGTCCAACTCCAACCACCACATTAAAAGTTTCATTAGATGGTGGGGAACTCCGGATAGTGGACCCTACGCTTCGGGTAGACCACTCTACGCCGCCGCCGTTAATCACACCGTCTATTTTTACCCATCGAGTACATTGACAGAAGAGCAAGCAATAACGCCCATGACAAGGTCCACGAACACTTCCATTATAAAATACTTCTCCCAACCATTAACTAATATTTTCATTATTTAAGTTTTTAAAATTTAATTAAGAAATATTTATTTATTTATTTTTGATAAAGTCAAAATGAATAAAAATGACTAGTCATAAATTCACACGTTTTCGTCTATTTGGATGAAGATACAGGTGTCGTCATTGACCCTAAACTCGGACTGTTAACAAAAGTCCACGTGCATTAGTTACCCAATAAGATCATGCCGCGTGTTTCCACGGACGTGGCATACCCAGTGGGGGCTGTGACGCGGTATCCGGGGAGGCTAATCTATATTTACTTTCACCCGTATAAATAGACTGACATTTGCGAAAGGGAAACGGGCGAGACTACAACCAAATAAATAAATAAATCCTACTCGCCGGAAGGGGTAAGAGAAGGAATCGCTTGTTATTAGCCTACGCTTTCTTTCTTGCTACAACCGTTTCCGGCTACCGGTTTTCCCCGTAATCATGGTAATTTCTGTCACATGCTCTCCTCTTGGTTTGCTGATATCCTTTGATACGGTCGTCGTCAGTTCCTGATTTTCCGTGGATCCGTTTTGTTTCTTTCATTTATTCGTATTTTGATTACCTGATCTGTAGTTATATGTGTTATGTTGTAGATTTCTCCTCGTTAATTGATCAAATTGCTGTCAAAATTTGAATGAGCCGATTGAAAGTGCGATTTTTTTTTATCCCTGATATAGATGTGATTTAATTATTTAAGCTAATTCTGATGAATCAATGTCGTGACAAAGAGGATGCAACCGGATTTCATGGGATCCAGGATGTGTCGTCTCAATCATGACGTAATAATCACAAATTCGTTTTTGTTTGTTTGTCGATAATACAACGCATTCTGTCTTTCTCCATGGTTAATACATCAAAAAAGAATTCTTTTGATTAATCCACGAACATTTTGGTCAGCGATGGGTGTGTAGAATTCTACTAACATGGTGATGATCATTTTTCTTATTCGGTTATATTTTGAGTTTTATTTTGGGCATGTGATAGTTGACTTCTATTGTCATGGTTTTATGAGCAGACAACATCAAAGCGTCTTGCAGTTAGGAAGGTGGACAAATTCGAGAAGAACATTACGAAGAGAGGCGCCGTGCCTGAAACCACCACAAAGAAGGGCAAGGACTATCCTGTTGGCCCCGTTCTGCTTGGGTTCTTCATATTTGTCGTCATTGGATCATGTAAGTTTCTTCCTCATATAACGTGTTAACCTTGTTTTATTTTAAATATATTGGCATTTACCCATGGGTTTTAATCTATATTTTCTTTAACTGCAAATATGATATGTATGTGGTTATTATTTATTGCTTTCAGCACCAGCTGCGCGCATAAAGGTTATGTTTTTGTACACAAGAGTCTTGTTCATTCACGCAAAAACTGTTGGGAAAACCGTTTGCAAGTGATGTGTGAAGTGTTTTTCCGCAAATTTATATTCTGGAAATTCAAATATTGTAATCTATATTGCAATTTGGTTTTCACTACTTCTGAATGGTGGATATAGAAGCTTCATTTGCTGGTGTTGACACTTTCCTAGCAGCTTCTGGTTCTGCTCTATCATGTGTCGAATATTTGGCATATCAATTTTTGATCAGGAGACTATATTTTTTGTGCTCCTCGCAAGCAACTGGTCTAAATCGCAATTCTCATGTGTTGTCAATTGAATAGTGTTTAAGCCCCATGTCTGGAGGGGAAGGATTTTGTTGTTCTATTTAGCTAGGTATTATATGCCCTTATCTGCCAAATTTTACATCGTTTACTGATCACATTTTTTTTTTTCTCAATATTGCTTCCAAACAGCTCTTTTCCAGATCATCCGAACGGCAACAAGCGGAGGGATGGCATAAACATTCTAAAAATACTAAGACATAGCAGCGGATGGGTACTCCTACAATGTCATTTATTCTCTCCATTAATGCATAGGAAACCTGATGCTACACTTAAGGCCAGTGTTTATCATGTTATGCGAAGAACTCCGATTTTGAATAAAATCTACCATGTTCTTTCTATTGTTTCATTGTTTCGTTTGTGGATGGACAATTTTACGGACTAGCGCTCCATTCACAGTTTGTGATGGAAATTTTAAAGGAAAGAGTGATCTAATTTCTTTACCTAGAGTAGTACTCTCTTTAGTAATTTTGTTTTCCAGCAATTGTGACTTAAGTCAGATCATCACCATAAACATACCCTAACTGGTAACTAAAAATGAGTGGCAAATTATTTCTTCCTAGGAGAGGAGCATTTCAAAATTTGCAGTGAAAGACTGAAATTTGGTCACTCAAATTCAAACATAGAAGGCTGCCAAACTCCAAAAGCAACACCACGATCGCAATTTTGCGGTCTGCGGGTCAACTGCAAATCAAAATCTCCGTCTTAAAAGCTGAAGATTCGTAATCCTGAGGGCAGCCTTCAGATGTCCCTAAATACGATTGATGCAGCCGTACCTTCCCAAGTCGCCCTCAATTAGGCAGAGGCAGGAGTTTGAGCGAATGTCCAATCTAGTAGTACTCGAGTCTCTTTCCCAGCGCATTGCAGCTGATCAAATTAATGCCCCAAAAAAGAATCAAGGACCTCTTATGTGCTAGTGGAGAACTAATATGATGAATTTTAAAGTCTTCTAAAACCTTAGTCTTCTTAAATCAAAGTAGTTCATCCGCGAGTTTGTACATGGAAAGGAAAGGCCAGTAACCCTACATGATACATCCCAGTGTATCAATTACTTCATTGTAACAAGGGCGAAATTTAGGCAGCAGAGAAACCAGCAGCAAAATTTGGCAGTCAACCAAGCATAAATGAAAACACCCACCCCTAAGATAGTATTGCTGCCAGAAACCACCACCCCACAACCCAAAAAAAAGTGCTGATTAAGCCGTTGCAGCCAGGCATGGATGAAAGGCAGTGCCGCATGCAATCCACTGTCGCTTTCTACCCCGAGGCACCACACATCCAGGAACCTTGAGCCATTCCCTGCTCATCACATTGTAAATAACTAGTCTGTTCATTTGTCTTGATCTCAATGACAACATGAGCAAACTTTTGTTGCCCAAGCAAGTCATTCTAACGTGCTTCCCGTAAAAGTCCAAGCACCATATGTTTGGCATTCTGTCAACCTCCTTCCACAAAAGAGTCATCTTCTGCAGCTCCCATATGCACACACATGTAGCGGCATTCTTTGTTAGTAAACCCACAAGCATGATCCGTCCCCCACACTCAGCAAGCGTGTGGTCGCTCAACTGCAATGGGGCTGGGATTATGAACTGCTTCCATACCCCAGTAACCATATCATACGATACAATCCCTACAGGGTCTGAACGCATGAAATAAAGTGCAGTGTCAATTGAAACTGCTTGTGACCGGAAGTTCAATGATAGTGGTAGCTTCACAGTTGAGGGCATGCATCCAGGTCGTTTCCAGGAGTTCTTCATAGAGTCATAAATTTCATACTCTCCATCACATCCTACCCATAAAATCTTGTAACCACTACCGATTGAAGTTCCATTGAGAGTCATCCCCACAGCAACACGGGACCACACCTTAACTGACCTAGCTGGTAACTCTTTGAAAGATTGAGTAAAAGGGTTGCATACATAGAAGTTCCGATGACCAATGTCCAGAAAGCACACTAAACCCCCAGCTGAAGCAACTGGCAAGATGATTGCCTTTGTGGGCAGACAAGATATAGCTGGATGGTGCCATTTCTTCATGGAAGGATCATACATGGCTCCAGTATTCACATTTTCATGAGTGATGGTGTAAAACCAGGGATTGGCTTGTGGGACTTGGGCACAATGCTGTGAGAAACTATGAGAGTTCAGCAAGGAATTCCATCTCCGGCAAACTGAACGGAAGCGAAAAAATGTGGCAATGGGAAGTCTTGCAATGACTGCTTCAAAAAGGTCCTCTGGGAACTCTTTCCAAATTTCTTGTTCCATAACTTCAGCTGTACTGGTGGATCCAGCTAATTTTCCTCGGTTCCGCTCCTTTCGAGATTTCTTGGAGGGTGGAGGTCGGACAGGTTCCAACATCTTATAGCTTTGAGATTTTCCAGCTGCCATCACAAGACCGTAATAATCATCTGCTGCAGTGTCATTGATGTTGGGCAAGCAGCAACTGCTAAAAAATTAATAACAGTAAATTTTATATTCACAAAAAGGTAATTTCCTGTAATTATTTCTGATACGGACACCGAATACAATTTATTATAACAATTGCACGCAAAGGTATGCATGTATGCCAAGCATGAACAAGTTTTAGAAAGAGAGAAAATGACTACAATATGAACCATTAGATTTGGTATGTTAAAATTCAAGTATTTAAGGTTATTTTCCTCAGATCCATCCATCGACATGTCACCTAAATAATCACAAAAGGTCTACTAAGCATATAATTCACCATCTAGTTTATTATAACACCAGATTTGCTAAATTTCCAACTTTCCCTGTTAGCTGAGCTCATCTAAAAGCACAAAATAATGGAAAAGTTGTGACACAATGCTCCGTTTGCAAATATCTTCAGAAAGCCTGAACATTATATTAAGCAAGTTTTACCATATTATAAAAGAATTTTGCCAAATTTACATGACTTTTGAAAAACTGAAATATTCTAGAGAATTTTCCAATAAAAAACATTGTATATTACAATATATTTGGAGGAAATTACTAAAAAACAGAATACAGAAAATTTCCCTATGCCTAAGAAGTTTAAAAATCAAACATTATAATGCATTTGAAAATTAAAATGCCTTTACATGTCAGTTCATCATGCTTGTTAATCACTAGAAAAAAAGTAATGAGAAAATCACCAGGTGAATTTATCAAACAAAGAAGACAATAAAATCTGATTGTTTCACACATAACAATAAAATTTTATACCAATATCAAACATAATGCACTACAGAATCTGGTTTGATGTAATGATTTACCTAAAATAAATTTGATCAGGCAATCACCATCACAAGTTGCTTGAGCATCAGCAGTGATTCTAAGAAAGGTCTGTCTAAGGGTAAACACAAGGTTCTCAGAGAACTTCACACCAGCAATCAGACATCAGTTAATTTTCCTGATATAAGCACACATACCTCAGTGTTGTTCCCCTCCCTCATTTCACTCAACTCCCCAATATTCCTAAGGTATCAGCTTGAACCAGGAAAATTCTTTTAGGCTGTTATTTTCTGGCAACTTCTTTTCTTTCTTATAAGAAACTACCAATGTATTAATATGAAGAGTGATTTACCTAAAGTGAGAAAGCTGTCCACAAAATTTGAAACAGCCAACATGGAATTCTGTTAATTGTAACACTCAGCTCTAGCAACACCAACATCTCACGAGATTTGTGTGAGCAAGCACAGAATTCATTTCAAGGTTATAATAAGCATTAAAATTCATAATTAAATTTTATCAGAAAAAAACCTAAAAAATTTTACACAATGAATCTAGCCTACAGAATTTTCGCACAAAACTTAATGAGCCTTGTGGTTGGTTTACGCATACAAACCATACCCAAAAGAAGCAATTTTAATTAAGTCCAGAGGTTCATAAAACAACCACTCACAAAATGTTGATTCCACAAATAAATTTGCACGTTTGACACTGCCATGATGTTAGTAGAATGCAAAAAGCAGAAATAGATTGGAAAAAAACAACAGCAATATGTCAACTTTTTGAATGCCTGTAACTAACCAACGCTATAAAGATGCTAGCCTCAAAGGTGAGCGACTAACACCTATGCAGGTTGGGCTTCAAGTTGAAAACCATCAATTCTAAGTCACATTGGTTACATGAACAGACTGAAAGAGATGATTGCACTATTGAAACCTTTTGCAGCCCCCAAACATGCTATTTAGAATAGAACTTTTACTTTGCTCATGAACTTCAACCACTTCAGAAATGTTAGTGTTTCTTAAATTGAATGGAAACAAGGGAAACAGTTACATAAGCTCTAAACCTTAAGCTCAGATATTGAAACTTCATGCATTATTCATACTAGCCATCAAAGATTGATCCAAATAAATGAAACTGGCTATGTACAGTAGAACAACTATTCATCAAGCACAATAGCCCATACAACTATTATCTTTTTTTCTTGATCTCCAGTTCAACCACAGTAAAATTAATGCACCAAAACTCACTCACCGAAAAATAACTATTCTTTTGAAGCCATCATGATGGCTTATTTCGTTTAAACATTTCCATGCTATGAAATTGCTTACATTCTTTCTATTCCAAACAAGTCCATTCTTGCAAACTTACGCATTGATGAAAACCAATGGTCCTTCAGGAATCCTATAAGTTGACAACAATGCTAGAAATGTGTAATCTAGTTCAAAGAGATAAGTGTACACACCAAAAGTAAATTGACCATACACTTCATCTTGACTGTCATGGTCGCAAATGCATAAATGTTTTTACATACTACAGTTGGAAAACAAGAGAAGCTTGGAACCAGAAGCGTCAGTAATTCATTGACTATAAACCAAAGGCAACGAATGTGCACAATCCTGCAGGTTTATCATGAAAGAGTAGATACAAACTATAGTCAAGTTTATGTGCAAAAGTAACTAAACCATAATTCATTTTTAATCAAATATCAGAAAACTTTAATTTAGAGTTAAAAGCAGCGCACAGACTTTGGGCTCCATAAACCACTTGCACTGGCCTCAATGACGGGCGACTGTCGCTAGCTTTTCTCTAAGATGATCCTTTCTCTTCATTTTATCGCCACTTTTGTTAAAAGAAGAAAGGGCATAGATGACTGCGCTCTATGTACTAAGGTACATAAGGGCTTCTAGTAAGGCAATAAATCCAAAAACGTGACAAAAAGAAATGGTAAATGAAACGTGCATGAACTAGCTATTATCAACCATGAGCCTGAGGAAGAAAAATGGCACATGGGATGCGCTCGTAATCTGCCATAAGTTTCTGTAAAGAATATCATATATCTATTAACCAAGTCAAGAAAGGAAATCGCTAACAAAGTAAGAAGATGCCCATGAATTTCTGATAAATAGAAAAAGATACTGTAGAAGAAAACTGAAAGACGCAACGGAAGAAAGAGCAAGAAATCAATTAAACATCAACGAACAAAAATGGCATATCATTTCTAAAACTGCAAGCAATGAAACTGAAATCGCCCGTCACCCCACTTAATAAACCTACAACCAGCACACTTAATTAGCCAGGAAAAAAAAAAAAGAGAAACGGAAATCCAAACGAGAAATCAAGAACAGGAAGCTACAGAGAGAAAGTAAAACGGCAAGCCATCGACAATGCAAAGAAAGGGAAAAGAAATAGATTGGAAAATTGGCGGAGATCTAGAGAGAAAGAAGAAACCTGTTAAGCTGGTGGCGGTGTTGGTGTTCTACTTGCTGCTGCTGCCGATTGGAGTCAAGATAGAGGTAATGGGAATTATTATTAAGAGGAAAAGAACCGTGGAGTTGGAGAAGTTCTTGAAGCTGACTGATGAGCTGCCTAAGCATGGCCAGCTCTTCCATGCCCCGGACTCGGACCTTGACTCAGACTCAGCTCTGGCTAGACTCGACTTAGTTCGAACAACCGCAAAAAAAGGCCCACCCTCTTTCTCTCCTCTGTGTTTCCCTGTTCTCCCCGCTCCTTTTCTTCCTTTCTTGTGGCTGCCTTCTTTACCCACTCTTCTTTTTCCACGTCAGCTGACCCATTGCCATCATTTCTAGTTATTTTTCTAACCGTATTTTATCAAATACCTCTAAAATAATTTTATTTTTATAATAAAATTTATAAAAAAAAAATTCAAAAATAAATTCTATCACCACAAATTTCCTTGATAAATTTTACAAATGGAAGGGGATAGCGAAGGGTATTAAAGTAAAAGCACAAGTGCTCCCCGTTGGTGGCATACGATTCCCTCAATAAAGTAGAATATATTTAACTTGACCGGAACTCCACGTGTGTGAACGCGAGCTGATTTTGGTCAAGACGACCAAAGGCTCTTTTGAATAAACTTGGAACTTTACAGATATCAACGGCTGTGATTTACTTGTCTCAAGCCCTTTTCTTCTTCCACGCACACGACTTGATTGTCCCGTCCCACCACCCTTTTCCGTTTTATGATGATTTTGTTAGAATTACGGAAGTACCTGCTTCGACCACCCCAACCCTTCCCTCCCCTCAAATTCTCATTTCTACCCCCTTCCAATTAATAATTGGGGATGAACCCACCACCATGAATTGAAATGAGTAGAAGCAGCATCCCTTGCCTGCCAGTGCCTACGCGACCAAGCCATCATAAGCTATTGCCGCACACTGCCAAGTCTCTTTGGGTTGCCCAGCCACGTAGCTATCATAATTGTAATGCCTGAGTGGATCACATTATTAATATATTTGTGCTCCAATTTTCCGCAGTTTGGTGGAGACGTGGGTCGCTGCAATTGGACATTCTCGAGCAAATTGACGACGGTTTTGTAATTTGAAAGCTTTCTTTTCCGTGATGTAGACAGTGGCGGTTACCTAATAAACGACAGCAGCTGGACTGTCAAAACCTGAAACTGAAGAGGAATTTTTAATTTATCAAAATAATTATACTTAATTTTTTTATTAAATTAAACAAAAATATTCTCCTTATAATCAAAAATACAAATATGTTAAAATAAATTTCAAACTCAAAAAACTCTTTAATTTATAGAATTTTCAACAATAAAAATATTTTTTATCTAAATTTAATTTATTTAATTAATTTCATAAAAATTACATATACATAACTTAATTTAAATATATAATTTTTTATCACTTAAATATTAGCTTTAATTTAAAAATTAAAATTTTATTTTTTTAAAATAAATTTTAAATTTAATTTTATTCTTTAACGATCTTGAAAGTAAAAATTTTAAGAATTTATATACAATTAAATAATAAACTAATGTATGTAAAGTAATTCATGTGATGTACATGCCAAAAACAATCAAGAACGTGTACTTAGAAGTGTTTACAAATTATCAATAAGGATTATGTTATTTGGGCCGTATTTTTTTTATATATATTTTTATAAATAAGAATATAATTTATTTATTTATATTAAATAAATTTTTATTTTTTATTAAAAATAAGAAATTTTTTAATATTAGGTTACGTACTCTTGCTATCAAAATTTAATGTATAAATACTATTTAATTATTTTATAGTGTTAGAAATTTAATTCATATTAATTAAATAATTTATCTATTTTTGCAAAAACATCAAAATTTAGAGATCAATTAATAATTATAATAAATAAAATTTTTAATAGTTAATGTTGATAATTTTTATATATTTTAAATCTAACATGGCAGAATTACATTATTTTATATACACATATAAAATATATAATAATAATAGAATATTATAGGATTAAATTATAGTGTATGTACGTATTAATATTAATTTAAAAATAAATAATAAAAATTTAAAATAAAATCAAATGACACTTGCGAAGGAGTGCGGTAAATTTGAATACATAAGTGTTATTTATTTATTAAATAAATATATTTAAATTTAGATATAGATAAAAAGGAGGAGGGAGAGGAAGAGAGAGGGAGAAGAGAAGGATATTAAAAAAGAAAAGGAAAGGATGGTGGAAAATGTAATCTCGAGATCGAGAGAGAGAGAGAGAGAGAGAGAGAGAGCGGGAGGAGATGAATAATTCGAAAAGGGCGAGAGTGATGATGAAATGGAGAGGCTAAAGTTAAGGCATTATTCATGATGATTAGGTTTGTCAAAAACCAAAGAGATGGTGATGATGGCTATGCGGTGTGTAATGATTTCATTTCTCGAGGGAACACAACTATCCTTTCATTTGATTCTAGACTAGTTTTCTCTTCTTTGTGGGTTTTCTCTTATTCTTTATATTTCATTTATCATCATGATTCATCATGGCCAATCATCATAATCATGGATGCCACTCTCTTCTTTTACGTGCGCATTCTTTCACTCGTGTCATAGCTTTTTCAGTTTTGAGTTTGATTTTGTCTATTAATCATCGAAATCTCGGATTAATTGGAAAAAAAAAAAAAAAAAAGGCAACAGCATGCCGTGGAAAACGACCCCGTATTCAGTGCGATCAGACACGATACATTGCATGAAAAAAGGTGTACTCAGGTAGGCTCTTGGGCTTGCATGGATTTCAATTCAGATAGCACAACACAATGAAGATCCAATTTGAATAGAATGCCCATTAGGAATGGGACACAACTAACCCAATTCGTATGTTACAGACTGTTGACTTATCTTTGTCTTGTTAACAGAACGGCTCTAATTCACTAATTTTACACACAGAATGGTTAGATTCTTCTTCATCCTGTGCACAGGAAACTAGAATTACGCTCGATATTCTCAATAATTGCATCTCATCTAACATGTTTAAAATTAGCAGTTTGATATGCTCAGTCTTTGAATGCTTCAAGTTGACATGCAAAGAACAATTTTACTGCATTCAAATATAGAAAAATCTCAAACTATATTCAAATTGGCTGAAGGTATGTTGTTAGGCCGCCACTCAAACATGATTCAACAAACTGTCACCAGCCACTGATACCACGCGCAAGATATGATCGCAGATGATTTCGTCGTCCTTTAAATCTCAAGGCCAATGATCTTCACAGTGCAATTCACATTCCCACCATGGAAATGCCCGTATCATATTCAGCAGGAGCGGCAGCACACAACGAAGAGCATATTTTCCGTAGTCGCTATCCTGCAGTGCCAGTGCCTGAAAACGTGACGCTGCCTGATTTTGTACTTAAAGATGCTGAATTGTACTCAGAAAAGACAGCGTTCGTGGAAGCAGTGAGTGGAAAGGCATATACGTATGCCGAAGTTGTTAGGGACTCGAGAAGATTTTCAAAGGCATTGAGGTCCCTTGGATTGAGAAAGGGACGAGTTGTGATTGTGGTGCTACCGAATGTGGCTGAGTACGGCATTGTTGTGCTTGGAATTATGGCTGCTGGTGGTGTCTTTTCAGGTGCTAACCCCACAGCGCATGCTTCTGAACTTAAGAAGCAAGTGGAAGCTGCTGATGCTAAGCTCATTGTCACTTACGCCCCAATTTATGAAAAGGTGATGATATATAATCTCATATTTTTCGAATTGGAGAGCATAAAGTGCATTTCGAAAAGTATAGAATACACCCTCTATACTATAAGTTATCGGTATAATGATCAGATTATCTGTTTTGATTAAGCCTAATTGTGGTCTGTTGAAAAACCAGGTGAAATGCCTAGGGCTGCCAGTAATTGTACTGGGCGAACAACGCATTGAGAGTGCCATAAATTGGAGTGAACTTCTTGAAGCAGCAGACCGAGCAGGCAATAATTTTGACAACGAAGAGTTAAAGCAGACTGATCTCTGTGCCCTTCCATTTTCATCAGGCACCACAGGGATTTCAAAGGGTGTAATGTTAACCCACAGAAATTTGGTGGCAAATCTCTGCTCCACACTCTTCAGTGTAGGGCCTGAAATGTTAGGTCAGGTCACGACTCTTGGCTTGATCCCGTTCTTTCACATTTATGGCATCGTTGGAATTTGTTGTGCCACGATGAGGAACAAGGGAAAGGTTGTAACCATGAATAGATTTGAACTTAGGACATTTCTGAATGCATTGATCACACAACAAGTCACATTTGCCCCAATTGTGCCACCAATTATTCTGGCCTTGGTTAAGAATCCTATAGTTGATGAATTTGATCTCAGTAAACTCAAGCTTAGAGCTGTTATGACTGCTGCTGCTCCACTTGCCCCTGAACTCCTTTCTTCCTTTGAGAAGAAATTCCCTAATGTCCAAGTCCAAGAGGTGATGCACAATAACCCTCTTAGAAAATATTTTCTTTCAAATTTCTTTTTTTAAGTGTTAAAGTAAATGTTATCTGAATTTCGTGACTAGGCCTATGGACTGACCGAGCACAGCTGCATCACACTCACCCATGGAGACCCTGAAAATCCACATGGCACTGCAAAGAAAAATTCGGTGGGATTCATCCTCCCCAATTTAGAAGTAAAGTTCATTGATCCTGAATCTGGTCGATCTCTTCCCAAGAACACTGCCGGTGAGCTTTGCGTCAGAAGCCAATGTGTAATGCAAGGTGCAAATTGAAAAGCTTTTATCATTTTCAGCAAAACATAAAAGTTTAGATGCCATTTTTCACGAGATGAGATGAGATGACTGATCACTTATCAGCAGTGGTTGCAATCATCCAAGCTGAAATGATGACATGGGGTCAACGTTAAAATACTTTTACAGGTTACTTTAACAATGAAGAGGAAACTTCTCGGACCATTGACAAGGATGGTTGGCTACACACTGGTGACATTGGGTACATAGATGATGATGGAGATATCTTCATTGTTGATCGCATCAAAGAGTTGATCAAGTACAAAGGCTTTCAAGTAAGAATCTTAACGTGTTGCATTTTCTTCTGTTTTCTTACTGTGAAAACAATTTGGGGCAGCAAGAATTCTGCTGGTAAATTTCAGAACCCGTAAGGAACTGTGTTTATAATGCAAACAAAACGACAGTACTAGACCACACACCTGATGATAATCATGACCACAAGGACAGTACAGGGGCCACAATTATTATTACTTCATTGAAAGCAATGGCTGTGAATCTGAAACTAATTTACGCACTGTCATAAACAAAAATGTTTTGTTTGTGGAAACAGATTGCGCCTGCAGAGCTTGAGGCTATCCTTCTAACTCATCCCTCGGTTGAAGATGCTGCAGTTGTGCCGTAAAGTATCTCATTTGTTAATGTTGTTTAACTGCAGATTTGCTGAATTAATTTGACGTTTTAACGGGTCGTAATTGCAGGCTGCCCGATGAAGAGGCAGGAGAAATCCCAGCAGCCTGTGTTGTGACAAACCCAAATTCAAAAGAAAATGAAGAAGATATCATGAATTATGTAGCATCTAATGTTGCAAATTACAAGAAAGTCAGAGTTCTGCATTTTGTGGACAGCATTCCGAAATCCCCATCAGGGAAAATCATGAGAAGGGTTCTCAAAGACAAGATGACAGAGAAGATTGCCAATCAATGCCACAAATTAAGTATTAAATGATCATTTTCTTTCTTTACTAAAATAAAAGTTGAGATCAAAAGAGAATGCATCTCCAAATTAATTAGACAAAATAATATTATATCAATCAAACTCCATCTTTATTTTCAAGATTCTCGATGAATCTTTAAAGTATAATTTCTTTTAATAAATAATACAAAAATTAATTAAATTTATGGGAATTTCTGTAAGACTATCACTGATACCAAAACCCATTGCAGTTTTAATTTGACAAAAGATCTTAACCTGAGGGCATGCCATATATGTACATTGATAATTATACCCAAAAAAGAAATTCAAAATTAGACAAAAGGCAAATGAAAGGCATATGAACAGCTTTCAGGTCCTCACGTGGGTCTACTCTCCTGCGTTAATCATAAGCATGAGATCTTGCAGTTTCGAATTAATAAATACAATGGGATTAAATTTTAAATGGTGGCAACCCAACTTTCAATCCACAGAGATGGCAAGTTGGTCCAGAAAATTAATAAAATAAATCTTTATTTTTATTTTATAAAAATATGCTCCTCCAATGTGAATTGACCCACTTATCAATGTCCATCCGTCTCTCCACAAATTCTTGAAAACCTGATGCCCCACTGCATTATTTAATTACGCCTTCGATCATATCACACGTTGATATTATTATTATTATTATTATTGGAATTTTAATTATGCCACCGTTCACATTCCATGCTGTTGTTATCACGAAACAGGGATAATAATACCCGGGTCCTTGATTTTTTATACTTTTATAACTAAGAATATAATTAATTTATTTATAACAAAATAGGTCCCTAACACTATTGAAATGATAAAATTCCCCTTAACATATTTAATTTTCATTATTGTAATGGGGTATTTCAGTTATTTTAGTATGGATCAAGTATCTATTTGTTATTAATAAACAAATTATGCTTTTATTTAAAAATATATGTATAAAAAGGGACTCGGATGTTATTATCCCTTATTAATTATTGTCCGCACAATTGGATCTACAGTAACATTATTAATGTCAACTAGTACTAAGTTGTCAAGTCTGATTTCACTAGCTTGATTAAAATAATACGTGGGATTTAAAGTTTAATCAAACAACTGATCAGATTCAAGGCCACAGTTTAACCTTGCCAGTGAAGTTAAATAATGAAGCTTTTGAAAATGTTTTCCTCTTGACCAGGAAAGAACCCATAGAAACTAAGAACCAAACTTTACTAAAGCACTCTTCTCCTAGTCTTGGACGACTAGGAGTCCCAATAATGTTGTCTTAATACAAACATTTATACGGGTATTAAACCATTTGATTATTCTAATGTTTCTGCAATGAACAGTCAGCTTTGGCCCTGGGCCATGGCTAACTAGATAGCTTAGCTAGGTGGAAAGCGAGTCTACTTAGTCCGAGGGAGACATCAAAGTCCTATTGTGTCGTCTACTGACAAGAGAGGAGAGGTGGGTGGCCTTTGGGTTTGCAAACAGTCCAAAAAAGCAAAGCTGTGGAAGGGGTGAGAGAGAGGAAGTGGTATCTCCACCTGTCGCTTTTTTTTTTTCTTTTTTTTTTTGGTGCGCTTCTAACAAACAAATGAATGAATGAATGAATGAATGAATGAAGGAAACGAATGAAGTGAAGTGACTTGATTCCAGAAAAGGGACTTTCTCTAATACTGTGCTCTTCTCTCTCTGTCTTAAGTTTTCTCTCTTGCTTTTGCTCTCCATTTTTTTCAGGTAAGAATTTAATTTTAATTTTAATTTTTTGTTTTGGTTTCTCCCAATCTACTCACTGGCTGTTTAAAAAGATCCCAATTCCTCTGTTTTAAATTTTTTTTCTTGGGATTTACGAGATTTTTTTTTTTGCCCCTTTTTGGACTGAAATGATGGAAGTTAAAAGAAGAAAGTAATAATGAGAGGTGGCTAAGAGTGGTAACAGCTGAAGCTGAAAATGTTCCTAAATTTGGAGAAACAGCTGTTGTGTTTGCGGCTTTAGATTGAAACATCATTTTCTCTGTTACTTCTGTTTTCTGTGTTTGTCTGCACTTCATAAAAGGAAACTAAGCCAGATGAAATAGAGAAAGAGGATGCTTCTTCATTCGTTTATTTTTCTGTTTTCATTCATTTCCTTTCACCGCCTTTCCATTTGCTTTCTGGGAAAGTGAACCCGAACCCATCAAAACGACCTCGTTTTACGCCTCCGTAAATTTTCACGGAAAATCTTTTTACTTTCTTCCTTCGTTTTGCAATTGAAACTGTGAAAAACTCAGGAAGCCCTAGAATGGGACCAGCCCTTTTCTTAGAACTTTCACCTGGTTGTGTTTCTATTAAATTTTTTAAAATTAAAATGTATGTAATAAAAAAATTAACTTGATCTATTGCCATTTTTTTTCTTTTTAAATTAAAGGAAGTGTACAGATTTGAGTTTGATTATTGGTAAATCAATCGGCATTTGTTATGATTGATGGTGCTTGTTGATTTGAATTTAATGTTTTTGATTATTGAATTTAAAAAACAGGTTGTTGGCATCGGTTATTTGGGTAAGTACAGGCAGAGATTTGTTTCTGTTTTATTACAATCGCTGTTATTGAGGTTGTGGTTTGATGGGGTTTCGGTTTTTATCTAAAACAGTTATTATGTGATAAAACGTGAAACATTTCTCATTCAATACAGTAACAGATTGTGGGAACTAATAATTGGAGAGAAAGAGGGAGAGATGACTTGGTTCTCTTGATGTCTAGCCAGAGCTTTCCAAGAAGTCAAGGACGGTTAATTCGAGATGACGGTAAAGGTTTTAGGAATTTGACTGGATTTTAGAGTAGAAATCACTAAAACAGCTGTAGGAGTTTGGGGAGGGCCATTACCATCCTTATCTGACTGGGTGATGGTGGTTATTTGCACAAAGTAGATAGAATAGTCTGTTTGGATTCTTGTAGTCGGCTTCTTTATCTAAGTGATGGCGAATTAAGTTTGTTTTTGTATGGGTTTCTGGAGGTCTGGATTTTGGATGATCAGGTCGGTATCACCTTTTTCAGCTTTGAGGTCAGTTTACAAGAACGGTGATTAAGATCTTCAAAGACTTGCTGGGTTGAGATGTGATTTTTGCTGACGGGGATGTAGTCAGATGTCCTTGATACTTTCTGTGTTTCTGTGCACATTTTGAACTTTGGTGTTACTTGGATTTAAATTTGGGTAACAAGCAGACCCAACATTGTTCTGTCAGATTTGCCTTATGTTGTATAAGTAACCCTCTGAATCTTAGAAACTAATATGCCAGCTGTTTGTTGATGTGTGATTTGAAGGTGACGCATGCTCTAGGTTATCTGGTGCCTTACATATTAGTAAATTAATCGAGAATCTGTTGCTAGTTTCATTACAGATTTCTTCTTGCCCTTTCCTAACATTTCATACATGCCTTGATGGCCATGCTGTGCAGGATCTGGTGTGCCAATATCTAGTGCCTTTTATGGAGAAGAGTGCGTAACTGTGAAGTAAATCTATGAGTTCAATGATGGAGTGGAATGCAAAGAATCCCTTACAGTGGGACTGGGAAAACCTTATCATGTTCAATGCAATGGCTGCTGAAAACCCAAGGAAGATGCAACAAACAGAGTGGGAAATTGATGGAGAGGGCGTAATTGACTCTGCATCTTTCTTTTCATCAGGGGGTGGTGATGGTAGTGGTGGTTCCAGCTCTGATTTGGGACTTGCTTCTTTGTCAAAGGGCTCAAAATCAGCTTCCAATAATTCATCTTCAATGGGGGAAACAAAGGCATCAATATTTAATTTGGAGGCTTTTGATGATATTCCTGAACATTTCAACGATAAGAAAGAATATTCTAGGGCTGAGCTAACTAGTGGCTCCCCAACGCTTGAGGCTTCAGTTGGCTCAGGTGAACCATTGCTGGGCTTAAAGCTTGGTAAACGAATGTACTTTGAAGACATTTCTGTTGGAAGCAATGCTAAGAATTCATCTTTCCCTGCAATTCCTGCATCATCTGTTACTCCAGCTAAGAGATCCAGGTCCAGTCCCCAGACAACACATGCTGCACGCTGCCAGGTCGAAGGCTGTAACCTCGACCTTTCATCAGCTAAAGATTACCATCGCAAACATAGAGTTTGTGAAAATCATTCAAAATGCCCAAAGGTCACAGTTGGTGGTCTGGAACGTCGGTTTTGTCAACAGTGCAGCAGGTAGATCTTCTATGCTTTGCTAATTGTTTGTTGGAAGACAATAAAACCTGCAAACGAATTCTTTTGATACTTGTTTTTGTTGATTGATCTTGTTTACTGCTGCATGGAGAAAGATACTGGGATTACTGCTTTTATCTCTCTTGATTTATGGAGTGTTGGCAAATTTCTTGAAATATTTCCAGCTTGCCCTAAGAAAATTTGGTATTTGATAAGATGTTACATTTTGTGTGATGTCAAAGGTTCCATGGTCTGTCAGAGTTTGATGAAAAGAAGCGGAGCTGTCGTAGGCGTCTTTCTGATCACAATGCTAGGCGCCGGAAACCACAGCCAGAAGCAGTCCGGTTAAATCCAGCAAGACTCTCTTCCTCGCTGTATGGTACTGGTTTTGAACTCAGACTTCACATTTCTTTTTCCAGCTGTTATAGAGTTCAGCTTCACTAACCTTTCAAAAATCAAACACTGGCCATGATATATACACTTCTTATTTTAGCATAATCTCTGAAATGAAGCACATCTATAATAAATACAAGGATAGTTAAATTTTTACTCTAGCTTACAACATTGCTTGGCTAATAGAAGGTCTTGCATGTCACTTTAACTATATTACTAGTTGCAATAACCATATGCGGAGACCAATGCAATACTACATTGTGGTAGGAATATATGACTTTAAAATTTCAATGAAGCATAACTTCTAAATGGTTGCAAAATTTTAGTATCCATTTAATACCATTGATTCTCATCTAATCTTCTTTCAGTTTATTGCATGCTGGTTACAGATCCAACTATACTTTTTTTTCTACCAAGAAAGAGTTTAGAATCAATCATTTGCACTCCTGCTGAGAATTATGTAGTATGATTTTTAATTAACATTTCTATAATTTTCAGCCTTAATCGAGTCGTTTGGTTTGGGAAATACCTCACTGTCATATGAGAGCCAGTTACTAGCATAAGTGCTATTCTGTAAACAAGTTGTTTCTGTAACAATTGCCAGAACAATTCAGTCCATCAAAACACTGTTTGAACTCGTAATCGTCTTGTGGCATGTGGATATAATTGGTATTTCTTTATACCAATGCATGAAGTTTGATATGATCTGCATCTATCTGTGCAGATGGGAAGCAACAGATGAGTCTAGCTTGGGATGGGGTCTCATTTGTTCACACAAATCCAAGTGAAAATTTTACATGGGGAGGCACATGCAACTCCGAGTCCATTCAGGCAAAAAGATATTTATTAAAGCCTGCTAAAGGTGGAGGCACTGCTGGGCTGATGCATTCACGTGGCAATCAGCTGCCAAACTCAGTCCCTGCACATCATCATGATTCCAATGGTTTCTTGCTGTTCAAGGCCAAGGGTACCATGGATGAGGTTATTGACCAAGGTTTGTTTTACTTTCTATTGTGGGCAAGAATTAAAAAGTCTTTGCAGTTAAATTCTGATTTTTGATGGAACTATCTTGCTTATTACTACTCTTGTTGCACAAGTCTTCCAATACCGTCTGCATAACATTTCATGTTCCAATCAATTATGCTTTCATAAAAATTGATAAATGACAAATGTTATCATATGCTAGATGTTGACAAGAAATTCAATTCTGTTGCTCACAGTTGGGTGAGCGGTCAGACTTTCTAGGTGAGAATATTGGCATACCGCTAACTTCATAAATCAGATGATTTAGCTCCACCCTACTTTTTTATGTAAAAAAATTTAAATAGGTCTGCCTTCAGCAAAGAATTTGCTATGGACATCTGTAAAATTTTACCATACTGAAACTTGGGTATTTCTTTTATTTAAGTAAGGTGTTGCCAATAGGCTCCATCTTCATCTTGTACTGTAAAAAGATGCATGCTGATTTAGCCCATCACTAGTCTGCCAATACAACTTCGTATGTATAATAAACACCCAGCATTGGCTTTACTGTGACAGAGTAAGTTGGTGAAGTGTGCTGGCAAAATTAAATTGAAGGTCTATGTGTCTTGTAACTGTATTATTAGAAACAAACAGACGTGAGAGTTAAATCCTGTCTGTACTATTTCAGTAAAGAAAAGGGATCTGCATTTAGTTTATTGATTGGTTCCAAATAATCTTTTATTATGATGGATTATTGTACCAGGGCAAATCTTTTCTTTATTAGTTCTCATAAATCCAGAGTATCTAATCAGCAAAAACTAATGTCTTAGGACAGCAGAGAAGTTGAGATTTGAGAAGTAAATGGCCAGTTGTGAAATTTTGTTCTTTGCTTTGGAGGAGGAATGATGAGAGACTTGTAAGCAAAGAGATTGGTGGTGAAAAGAGTTGACAGTAGAACTTTAAATGGCTTTTGACAGGGGTAATTAATATGGTTTAACTATGTTTAAGGGCTATGCACGCACCTCTGAGGCATTGATTAGTGCTAATTTTGTGGGAAAAACTTAATTAGTGCTAAGTAACTTGTGAAAATTTTTCGAGATATATCAGGTAAAAGAAAGTTTGGCTTTTAGAAGAAGCCATGTAAAACTAGTTTTTATATCAGTAAATAAAATGGAGGCCTTCTTAAGGTAGACCTTTTATGTTTATGATTATATAAATAGATGCATGAACTCATATAGCATCTAATTTCGCAGATCCGAAAGAATCCATGATTTCTTTTAGTTTGGGTGCAGCACAAGATTGTCATCGTGCTCTCTCTCTTCTGTCAACAACTTCTTGGGGTTTATGTGAGCCAAAACAGGTTTCACGCGAGCACCCCATGACCACAAGTCATGCCAACATGCCTCAGACTGCAATGCCTGCAATGGCAAAGAGTTCTCCATTTGCTTCATCAGAGTACAGGCAAACTTTTAAACAGTCAACTGAATGCCAGGCGCATCCCTTGTCTTTGCACCCTGATGAAGGAAATTACATTCAAGAGATCCAGCTATTCAGAGCACCATATGAGAGTGGCTTTTATTCCAATGTGGACTAATTACTCTGAGCCAGCATATGATCTTAGTAGCCTAATTGTTTAAATGCTAAGGTTAGTTATTAACAACTAGCCAAGTTTACATTTTCTTGTCCTGCAAGAATTAAGCACTTGGTGTTTGGTTATTCCTTTCGAATATGTCTGCAGGAGTGTACTATCATGTAATCCATACTCTTTGTGACATGAATCATTCTTTTCTTTTCTTTTTTTCCCCTTCTGTTTTACATTATCAGATTCTCTACTTAAACTCATAGGAAAGTAAAGCTTTAAGCCAACAGCTTCTGCTTGATGACATTTCTTTTCTCCTTCACGCAAAAGTCCTCAATACTTGTTAAATTCTGACATTTTTTTACCATTTCTCCAGGAATATTACATAGATTGGACTGCATTGTTGATGGGGCCTATTTTCAAGGATTGACAAGTTTACCAAATATCAGATTGCAGTGACCAAAAGTTCTGTGAAGCTGTTTTCCCTTAAACTTCCTTCATTACCAATGTTATGCTACAGATCTTGGAGTTAATTAACTTGTTATCAAATTTGGTCTCAGTACAAATGCTCTAAACAACAAAGATTGATGGAGCATTAGTATTTTTTACTTGGCTAGTAGAAAACCTAAACTGTATTGATATCTTGACCGTGCAGACATATTATCCAAGAACTTATGAAGTATTTATTTTATAATTTCTCTTTTCGTTTTTGGTAAAGCATATGAGCAGTATATTATATTGAGGTTATACTTGAGCAGACAATATTCTGCCTAAATTAAGACCTGGAGACGAGAGGCGAGAAGTAATAAATAGGATAGACTCTAGCCTTCTCCTTGGGCTCACCAAGTTGTATCAAAACTGTGTATATTACCATCTGAGTAGCAGCAGTTTCACTCTTCGCTCAGGCACTAAATCGAATTGTAGCAGTGCGGTGTCATCAAAGCCTGTCTGCTGTCTCTATCGGCACCTTTTTTCTCACATCAATTTCTTAAACTTCTTTTCAGTGACAGCACTGTGTACATTCCTTTCTTGATTTTGCTAAACATCAAAGCAGAAGCTTGTTGCCAGGATCTAATACGATACAGCGGAGCTTCTCAGTTGTGTGAGAGATTTTATATTTTGTGCCAAGTAGACTTGATAAAAAAAAAAAAAGTGTTACCGAGTGAAATTTCATTGTCAAGCAGCTAATATTCAAGAAAACTAAACCCTTTATGACATTTTTTGCAATTTACACTTCACCCTGAGAAAGGCCTAACTGGATTGGAAGCTGACATGTCCGAATCTTTCCAATCTGAACCATGGGAATTGTTGTTGTTGCTCTTCAAGCCTCAATGTATTTACCTGATTTCCACATCAATTATTCTACCATCAAGAAATTAGTAGTGTTGTATTGTGTTAGACTTTCACCAACACAGGTCCATTTTGGTGGGAGAATAACATTACTGTCTCCTATCATAAAAATGCATTCCTATAGGGCCCAATGTGACCATTGCTTTATGATTTTTCACAAATGAGATTGCGAAAATTCATCCAACAGGACCCCCGCACGGTTTAATATTTTTATATTCTCAACAGTTTTCGGTGGGGTATAGCACCCCCACCCCCCCCCCCCCCCCCCAATGGCCACACATCGCGAGATAAAAGTCGCGGCAATGCAATGCAATGCAATTTTAGAACATATTCATAAAATTAATAATTTATTTTTCCAAATTTTAATACTATTTATTACATTTAATTTCATAGGTGGATCATTTACACCTCCAAAATTCCGTCGGCGCTAATTGTTGTTCACCTCCAACACTCAGCAAGATATATAACAAATTCCTTGGAATTTGATTACACGGCAGGTTGAGGGATTGAATGGAATATTGTACAGCTAGCCCTTCTCTTACATTCAAAATCTTTTCAATATAAATAAATAAAAATTAAAACACCCTCACACTCTATTTGAATAGCTCTTTCATTCAAATCTCATTTGAAACTGTTATTGGTATGGCAACTAATATGATTCTGAAACTAAATATATTTATGCATTTCATCATCGTCATCCCAACATATCAAGGCACTTCTTTCTTTCTCATCCACCATTGACGATACAAATTTCTCCATGACTTTCAGCCATGGCGTCCTCTACCATCTCTTCGTCTCACCCCAACCGTATCTTGCGGCTCAAACGAAACTTTCCATACCACCACACCCCGAATTCACACCATCATACCAACTTATAACCAAATTTATAATTTCTATATTTTTCATGTCAAGTTCAGTAATTTCTCTCTCCCCTTATAAAAATGCCAAATAATCTTTTTACGAATCTGCTTCTAGCAACAATAGATTAAAAAAAAATGTAGAATGGTTGTCCTCCAACACAAATACCTGCTAAAAAAGACTCCAAATCCCTGGCACATCACCAGAGTCTGGATGCATGCAGATGGATTCACCATCCACCCTATGCACGCACAAAGCAAGTGCCAGAATTTAGACCCATCCAAACTAAGATCAATCAAGGGAGAAATATAAATCAAGATGATGCACTTTAATGCATGGCTCTAAACAAAGGCATGTAAGGGACCAACGGAATCTTCCAAATTTTTCCTTGCATAAATTAACAATCTGTAAGCAAAACCTTACCTTACCTTAATGGCACAAAACCAGATCCATTGCAAGCTATACCAAGATGTGTCCACCATGTCACAAGCAACCCATGGGAAAGATAATGCTCTTGGCATAAATTCTAAAACAACTGACAAAGTTACCAGACGCATTTTCTAGTCCCACAATTTATACATGACATGATGTGACCTAGTTTGGCATGCAGGTTGGAACTCCAAAGTCTAAATGAAGCATCTGTAAGACAATAATGCTTCAGATCTATGGAGACAATTGAAAACCAAATGAAAACCAGAGTGATTTTAGATGCCGCTAACATATCTAAAGTTCAAAGGTAAAATACTCACTAGAACAGATGAGTTGATTTCCCAAAGTACCAAGCCCTACTAACAGAAACCATAGTCAATCTGTAAAATCTTTGTCAGATGAAGCTGGCTGACACAATATGTATCACAGGATCCATAAAGACCACCAATAACACTGCATTTAATACAACTTGACATGGATCATGAGAAGGTAGAGTAACTCAACAACCGCCGCAACATGAGGATGACAGACTGACTTTCAGACACCCATATTGAGCAATGCTGGATGAAAAAACTGGACCTTCTCAACCCTCAAACATGTCCTAGTACTCACTGGAACAGTAGACAATTGTAAATCAATGGATGGAAAAAAAGAGAAGCAAATTATTGACAAGGTGCACTGCAAGATCAAATCTACAGAAGGGAATAAGTGAAGAGGGTGGAGAGAGAAAGAGAAGAGAAGGGAAAGAAAGGTAGCCTTTGCAAGTAAAATCTCTTAAGTGACTTGTAAAGTTGAATTCCTATTGTGTTTGTAAAGTGTACAAATGTAATTGACAAAAACAACAATTTCAAGCAACAAAGAGGTGTACAAAAGAAATGCATCACACAACAGACCTGATCATTTTCTTCTGGTGATGGTGGTAGGGACTTCTTTGACTCATCTGGTTTTTCAGCTCCACAATTCTGCCTGTTGCACTTGGTCCTAAATGGATAATTTATGTTGTTACATTTCTCGCACTTCCAGCTACCCTCAGGCATCTTTTGTTCTGAAAGGCACAAAACATGTAAGTGCAATTTATAAAATGAACATAGCCATGCGCAGATTTAAAGGACTTACTTGAATTTTTATCAGATTTAGCAGCCTGCATTTGCAAGAAACAAGTGCATGAAATCAAAATCAAGACATGATTTAATAATGCATAATTATCCCAGAAGTAAAACAATGATAAAAGGCTAAATGAAAAATGAGTCAAAAACCATGCCATGCATTAATACCATATAAAAATAATAGCTTGAGAGTAGGACTACTAAATAATTAATTTGAGAATTTCAAAAGAGAAGAGAGAGAGAGAGAGAGAGAGAGAGCAAGAGGCACAAACCTGGGATCCAGGCTTTGGTGTATTACACTTCCTCATGTTGCAAATAGTCCTAAAAGAAAAGTTGATATTTCCACATTTTGGGCATGTCCAGTCATTATCACGTGTTGCATCTAGAGAATTATTAGAAAAGGAAAAGGTGAAAGTTAGTAAATAAATAAATTCATATGAGGCCCTGTAATTGGCTGTAGTTTATAGGTGGCAAAATAATGACAAACCTCCGCCATTTTTTTGAGATTTATCATCTGGGAAAAATCCTGGTGTTGGTCCCTGCACATGAAAATGCTTATAATAAATTCTACTCTAGATACAAAAGGGGGAACTCAACCAAAAACTTGCTAAGAAAATACTATGCCCATTTCTATATGCACAACCATGCAATCAAATTCACAACAAGAGGGTGAAAGAGAGACAGAAGAGGTGGCGAGGATACATTGGCATAGTTTTAATGACTTAACTCTCATTTAAACTGCAAATGCAAAGAACAATGAAATAAGAACCTCAGACATCACTATTTTATTGTATGAGAATAACTAACACGAAGCCCTGCTCATGTAATCTAAATTTCCAATAATAGTAATAAGTTCAAACTCTTAATATGAGAGGATATCTGAAAGTACCATAGCAGCAGGGCCCATTGGCAGACCTAAGCCATATCTGTCCAGCAGGGGAGGTGGCATGCCATACACACCACCTGCAAAAAAGTGAAAAGGGATCGTCTCAATAGTGCTAAACTAGAAGACATATTCTACTGTGTGCAAGCTCCTCATAAGCGTGCATTGTCCAAGAAATGTTGTTATATAGTTTGCAGTTAATCATATAACCAGGTATAGTATGTATATGATAGAAATGGAGATAGAAAGGGTATACCAAGGAATTGCAAATATTAACAGACTCAAGGAAAAAAAAACACAAATGAAAACTAATCTAGTTATTATGAGAATAATGAGGAATGAAAGAAAATTAACAGACTCAAAAAAAAAAAAAACCACAAATGAAACCTAATCTAGTTATTATGAGAATAATGAGGAATGAAAGAAAATTAAGGAATTAGGGAAAACTAGGGAGAACATACCATTTCCCATCATAGAGCCACTAGAATAAGGAGCTGGTCCAGATATATGCAAAGGTCGATAAGGACTTCCAGCAGAAAGACGACTTCCATAATGGTAATGATAGGCTGAGCCCCCAGAAAAGGGAATATCGTATGGAGGAAGAGATGAACCATTGAAGAGAGAAGAACCGTACGGCGGCATGCCCAGATACATCGAAGAGGGTGCACTAGAGCCAACGTAAGGAGCAGATGATGAGTAATTTTGTGGGGCTTGCAAAGGCTTTGCAGCAGATTTCTAGAAAAAAAAATTTTATTAAACAGTAAAAAATTAATGATCAAAATTACTCTAAAAGTGGTCCAAAAAATAAAGAAAAGAAAACACTGTAACAAAATCAATCAGCTAGCAAATTAATAAACCAAAAGGCAAGAACTTGATTCTTGTCGAGTGTTAAAAACTAAATGCATGGTAAAAAGTAGGCAAAAACAGAAGCCGTTGCAGACAAATGGATTCTTAAGAAAATATTCCTTGCATGATTTTTAAAACACACATACCCCACCCCATCCCATCTCAAAACACAACATAAATCTAATCCACCTCCAAGGCAGCATGAGGGGCACTTCAATAACTCGAACTCTTGCTTCCGCAAGACACCTAGCCAATTAGGCTTATTCCCTTGGAAACAATAATGCTTACATAGTAAGAGTGTTTTAAGAACCAATTTACTTGCGACTATTTTTTTTTTATACTAAGAACTAATATGTTAATGCGTGCTTCCATTATTTTTCACACCCTTGTACTCCTTTAGATTAAGTTTGCTACCCATTTAACAGCCAAGAAATAGAAATATTATTTGGTAAGCAAAATCAAATAGCATTCATTAGCCCAAGGATGATCCATAGCAGCAGAAAAAGTCAATAGACCATTAATAAGATAAACCAACTGTTCCATGGAAGTTACCAAGCAGTAAATCATAAAAGTATATTGAATTTCTATACCTCTATATAAGAACTGGTTATGTTGATGAAATAGCAGCTATTAAACCTTATTTAAAGGAAAGATGCCTGTGGACTGTAAATGCAAAGATGACAGAATTTTCTTGATAATAATAATAATAATAATAATAATAATAATAATATTGATCCCCTTTCTCTACAACAGAATCTCCTGAACACTGAGGTGACTACGTCTACTTATTCAAAGAAAGATGCTTATGATACCTGACCATCTTGAGCCCCAGTCTCAATTCAACAAATCAAAATCTAAAACCAATTAATAATAACTCTAAATGAGCACAGAAACTTGAATCTCCACTAGTTTCTGCTTTTAACGAGTCCATTGAAAGAAAATCTGGCATCAAATCATTCTAGATATAACAAATAAAGTTCAGGACTTACTGCATTATGATCAGCTGGTCGAGGTTGAGTGCAATTACGCATATTGCAAGTCATCCTGAATGAAAAGTTGACATTGCCGCAGCTGGTACAGGTCCAATCATCTTCCCTGCGACTACCTACAGATAGCAAGAATTTGATCAACAAGTTTCAATATCACAACTAAAAATATTAGAAACATCAAAATCAAGGCTACGCCCATGGCGTTAATTATATGAACACTTAATACCATAGAAGTTCATGGATCCTCTGTCAACAGCTAAATCAATTACTTTTTCAAAATGCTAAAAAAGGATTACTAAATCCAATATAAAAAACAGAGGGGTTCCATTAGAAAGAAGGCAACAACAAGAGCACACAGAAGGCACAGTTTCCTTGTGATGAGAATCAAAGAGAGTTTCACCTTATTTATATATTTAAATGATGAGAATATTTGTGCGACCACTAGAGTCATTCAAATTTTAAAAACCACATTGCAAGCACAATTATTAAAGCATGAAAGTGGATGAAATATCCAATAAAACTATCCACTTAATGAAACAAACTCTGTATTCACCTTTGGGGATTGAAAACAACAACAATCAAATTGCAAATGATACTTTCACTATAAACATCAATAATGTCATTAATAAAATTAGAATAGGGTGATTAATTGTCAGTGTCTACTAAATCAGCCAAGATCCTTGTCACTACAACAACTGGGCTCAAACAAGCACTAGAAAATCCACCAAAGAACCCCAATTGTAAGATAAATATTTCCATTGCAATAAAGAGAAAAAAATTCAACAAAGCATGACATACCATCAGTTCTAGCACGCTTGGCGGCAGAAGAATTTCTGTTATCGACCTAAATACCAAGCAAACACGGTTATCGAAACCAGGCATATCCACACTATTATCTCAAACATAAAAATAGAGAGAAAGAAAGAAAAACAATAGTAAAGATTATATTAACAAATTGCGCATCAGAATTACAGCTATAGCACATCCAAGGAGCAATCATAAATTGCAGAAAACCAAATTACCACCAAATTCACAAGTCAACCGTTTGCTTCGAACAAAAACGACGTAGAAAACGCATTCAAATAGATCAACCAAAAAGTAACGCAATAATAATACAGAAATGTCAATGAAACCCTATCTTAGAGATTCCCATCGAATCGAACAATAATATCTTGAGCTACTTAGATCCATTAGGGTTAAAAAAGGAGAGCGAGGACAATTTAATAATTGAAGAGGTAAAATAACAAATACAAACAAATCGAAAGAATTGTAATATGAACTACCTGAGACATGACAGCAGCGCAAAACGGAGAAATGGCAACTAGAAAATTTTCTGATTCGTATAGAAAGTGAGATAGACGGAGAGATATTGGTGAAATTGTCTGATAACATAAAAACGCAGTGACAGGCTAGAAAGTGGAGGCGCGATTAATGGTCTGGCAAGGGGTAGTTTCGTTATTATGCATTGTAATTTGTGTCCGAGTTGGAAAACGGCGCACACTGTTTCGCGTAGTTTTGGTTTTGGATGAATCTTGACGGTCCAGCTGGAGATGGTGGGACCCACCCGATGCTATTGCCACGTATTATTTTAAAATTATTAAAATAAATTAAATTACAATAATTTATTATGTGCTCTTTATTAAGATAAAATTGATCCTCCCTTCGGGAAGAAGTGGTGGGTTGCCCAGTTCATCATAGTAACGTACGGGCGATAACGCGCGAGCAGAAACAATTGCAGAGCGTCAATGCATGAAGAGCAGGTGGACGAGTGAGGTCTCGCCAACTCGACAAATGCTAAATGCGAAACTCCAATGTCAATGTACAGAAACAAAAAAGAGGATATGGTAGATACTTGATAGGGATATTTTTCTCTGCCCTTACCCATTCATCTCCTTCTCTTTCTCATCTCATCACTCCCAAGGCAGCAGAAACTTCTGCTGACTTCTTTCTAAATTCTATCCACTCCATACCCTAAGCGTCTTTTTCCCTTTTCACGCATTTTGTTTTTGTTTGCTCTAATCCGCACTCCCAAAATCTAACCATAATTTCACCAAATATTTCCCCAAACACAGCTCAAGTTTTAATTTTTATGTACTGATCGCGAAAACACACGTACATACATATACATTGTTTTTTCATATCAAAGCAATGGCACAACCAAGCTCTGATCGGTTAACCTTTACTGGTATGTTGATAAATAGTGCTTGCCTGTTTAATTTTTTGATTCGATTTGAGTATTTTTGTTATATTTTTAGTTTTGTTTTTGCACCGGTTAAGTGTTTTCGACAAATTTAAGACCATCATGGCAGTGGTTCTGTTTCACAATCGAGGTTGAATCATTGATCGTTGATTAAAAAAGTTGCAAGCATTTTCATCTTATTATTATCAATTTTGTTCGTTAAGAAAGAGACGCTGATTTGCTATCTTAATTTCTTTTTTTTTTAATTTTATTGGTATGTTTCAATGATATTACCTTTCTCTGAAATTATCACGGAATACATGCATTACCCGTGTTGTGATTCACAGTTTGTGTATTTATAGCAAGTGCACAACAATGTAATGTGAATTTCTTGCACGATATTCCGTTCAAGTTTCGTTAACGGTTTTCAGTGATGTTTCTGGTAGTTTGCAGAGGAAGGATGTCTGTCATCATACACCGATTGCGTCATCTTTGTATTTTTTAATCTCTTTTCTGGTTGAGTAGTTTATTAGGCTAATCGATTGGCAGTATTTCATGAATTTTAGACTCTGCTGAGGCTTTGAACCTTTTGATCCTGGACACCGAAGAAACGACTGTTAATCTAAACATGTTAAATACTCAGGTAGTTTCCAGTTCTGTTGATCTATGAATTTTTTTAATTTGTTAATAATACCCTTTTGGCAATTGATGCAAATGTTTGATTGTTCACAGGAGCCGGTGGCAGTTGGTCCTCAGAAGGATAATGCAGATCAGTTGGGGCCTCTAAGTGCTGTTGGATGCCATTCGACTGGTTATGTGTCCAATGCCTATTTCTCTCAGGTGCCATCATTCTACAATGGAGGAGGTTAGTTCTTTATATGTTTCTTGAAGGTTATCTTGTTTAAGAGGTGCGGTTGATGCACATTGCCAATGTAAATTTTGGGAGTATGTATTGGTCACTTAGTGGGTACCAGCAAATATTTTTTTTAATGCAAAATGCTATTTCTTCTTGCTGTTGATTCAAAACCTTAAGTGTGGCGTAAATGTTTATTTTGGTTGAGAGGATGGGAGATATTTTACAGTTTGGTTTTCTAAGTTTAGATTTTACCTTGGCATTAGTTCAAGTTGAAGTTGCATTGTAAAGTATTGATCTCACATTGTTACTGTCTTTCCAAAAACCCATTTGTATGGAAAAGTTATTTCTAGATTACCTATTTAATACATGTCATTTTTCTAATTCAAGTTACAATGGCAAAAAGGTCAGAAGAATTGCAGAGGGATTCTTTCTTCTTTTTCTCCCCTAAGTGTGTTTTTGTGTGTATTGGAGAGGGTGCGCATGTTCTATAGGAATGTGCTCAAATATTGTTTGTTTGATTGGAATGTGGTTTACTCTCCTCTTTCTAACAGTGTGGTCAAGGCGAGGTCAAACAACATTTTTAAAAGATTCTTGCTGTAAATGGCTGATGGCATTATGATATAGGAAGACCCTATTGAGAGGGGTTAAGTACAGTGTTGAACAGGATGATCAATGCAGTTCAATGGTCAACACCTAAGTCAGAGAGGGCTTTTGAGTGGGTGTTGGAGTAGACCGGATCACCTTATTAAACATGTTTTTTCATGTTGTTGAGATGGCAAGATGAATGTTTTTCGAAAGGATGTTTGATTATAGCATTATGATATAGGTAAGTACAGTGTTGAACAGGACGATCAACGCAGTGCAATGGTCAACACTTAAAGTCAGAGAGGGCTTTTGAGTGGGTGTTGGAGAAGACCGAATCATTTTATTAAACATGTTTTTCATGTTGTTGAGATGCAAGATGAATGTTTTCCGAAAGGATGTTTGGTACAAATAATAACCTTCGATGATTGGTTATTTTATTTTGTCTAGCCTAGCTAAAGAGAATAGTGGAACTGTGGTGGATTATTTCTGTCACACAACAGGAATGATTAATTGGAATTCTAAATTGCTAAGAGCAATAACTGATCAGGAAAATATTGCCGTATTGATCATTTTCATCTTTTGTACAGATTAAGGATGAAGGAGATGGGTGCAGATGTTTTGGAATGTGAACATACCGTGAGTAAGAAGCTTAAGGTCAACTCTTTTTTGAATATGTATGAGGGAAAGAGAGGTTGCTTTCCCTTCGTATGCTCAAGAGCCTCTGAAAAGGCTGTTCTTTTTATGCATGGACCGCTACTCTTGCAAAGAGGCAAATTTGTTGTTAGCAGATGCTATATGTGCAAAGAAGATGGGGAAACTGTGGTCAAGAAATTGTATGGTTGGGTTATTCTAATTCAGTTCTGATTTTCTTGGGATTTTGGGAACTTGAGGTTTTGGAGAGGAAAAGAGGTTGATGAATTTGAAGGAATGAGTAGGCATGCTTTTGGTGAGATTGAAGCTTATAACATAGAACAAAATCTGGTTTGCTTGGAGTCTTTTTTTCAGTAGGACTTTCTAACATCTTCTTTTCTTGAATTTGAACTTCTAGATCTTTACCTTTTACTTCCATTTTGAGTGAGTAAACTGAACAAAATTTATCCAACATAGATTGTCATTCTTTTGCTCCTTGAATTTGTGCAATTTAACTGCATGGACATCATTATTTGATTGAATATAGCAGGTTGAGCTCTGTTGCACATATTTTTTGCGTGGATAATGATGTTCTATTCTTTTTATTAGTTAAGTTTATACTGCCAGAGGGATGGTAGAAGGAATTTATGAATGTAAAGTATGGCATGCTGATTAGAGCTGTCTGGCTTATTATTGCTTGACTGATTAGGAATATTCATTGAGCATGGATTTGTCTGCTTTTTTCTGCTTTGTTGCACATAAGTCATGTTCTTATATTGTTTATTTCCCATCTTGTTTGTCACTCAGGTTATGACACTGCAGCTAGTAAACAGGGTACATACATTCCATGTGTTAATGATGAAGGCATGGAAAATGGTTCTCATGTGTGTAAATTGCCTCGCCTTTCACAAATTTTGTTGTTTTCTCATCTCGTAGTGCTTGTTAGCAGATGTGTCTATTTTCTTGTTATCCAACGCAGGGAACCCACAATGAATCTCCATCTGTTGCATTTCATGGTTATGCATACGGCCCTCAAGTGTTGCATAGACCATATACTCCTGTCACAACACAGCTACCTTCTGTGAGAGGTCATGGACATTTGTACCATGCACAACAGTTTTCAGCCCCTGATACATCTTGTTTCCAGCAACCTATATCTCTGAAAAGCTCGTGCATTCTTTCACCAACTTCAGTTTCTCAAGCCAAGTCGCCTGCACATATTGATCTCCGGGGTGAAAGAAAAAAATTTGGTCTCACACCCAATTACCCACCTTCACTGGGATCTTCCAGCAGAGGGGGTGACTTTTTTGGAAACTCTGGCTGTGGTTTCTTGCACCAAGGGTTTGAGGGATCTGAAGTCGGAGGATTGTGGTCAGATTGGTCAAAACCATTGAATGAGAAGAGTTCTTTGCTTCAATCAGCTTCTTGTACACCAATTAGGTCTTTGGAGTTGTCGCAGGATGATTTTGGAATGGTTAGATTTCTTACCCATGTACAATTTTTCACTTGTCTTTGAAGCTAGCCTTCTTTTTTTTTTCTGCAATTAATGGTTTCAGATTTTACACATAAAAAGGGCTTTGGACCTGTCACAATCTATAAGTGTTTATTTTTGTGCTATGGTGGAAAGAGAGAAGTTCAAATGAGTTAATTGCAGCTTTGAGGAGTTTCCAATGAGTGACATAGCAAATTCTCCAAACACATAATTGCATGGTCTGTTTTAAGCCTTTTTTGCTGTGTCAGGAATTCTAAAACTTATGGTGCAATTGACTTTTTTAATATTTTACCCAACCGTGTCATTTGTTAGATTATAAAATTCGATTTTATATTAAAAGAAATACTAGCAACAATTAATCTACAGATGATATGTGGTAGAAGTGTTCTCTAAATACCAAGACATTGTTGTGTGTCACCTCTAGAGTCATCCATTTCTGGCCTTGTACCTGTTTATAATGTGCTCTCAAAGATGTGAATTGATTTGGCTTTAACCTTTTCCTTTAGTACCATAGTGAGCAATTATTTTGGATTTACTGAAATATAATGCAAATTCTAACAGCGAAATCCTGTGCAGGCTTCTCAGCAGAAAGGATCATTTTATGGGTTTGGATCTTTTTCAGGCACCAGCTATAGCGGCTACACTCACAGTCGAAGTGATCAAGGCTCTGATTATGGAGGTGTCACCACTTCTAGTATGGGGGTTGATGGTCAGAACTGGCCCGCACTCAGTGAAGCCAGACAAGGAAGAAAATGTAATGACTTCTTGTGTGGTTGTACTGTCACTCTTGACACGCTAAGTGAGCGAAATAGAGGACCTAGGGCTTTTAAGCCAAAAATTGGGACAACGGCAAATGGATCTGCTATTTATAATAGCAAGAATGGAGCAATTTATGATGTTCTTAGGGAGTCTTACAATCAGTTGGATTTTGACACCAACTACAAAGATGCAAAGTTCTTTATCATCAAATCTTATAGTGAAGATAATGTTCACAAAAGCATAAAGTACGGTGTCTGGGCAAGCACTCCAAATGGAAATAAAAAGTTGGATACTGCTTATCGCGAATCAAAGGAGAAATATCAAACATGCCCAATCTTTCTGTTATTTTCGGTACTTTACCATTCTCATACTCCAAATGTTGGATTTGTTGTTGCATAGAAGTTTGACGTCTAGTTTGTCTAATTTAGAATCTGTCTAACTTGCTAAAATCTTTTACTCGAGAAAATGAGACTCCACCAATAAGAACAATGATTGAACCCCAAGGTGTTGGGTTGAGTGATAGGTCAGGGTTTTAAAACTTCTTGGGGCCTCCTATCTAGGATATTTATATCCAACAATTTTCCTGAATATCATGGTTGTAGGGCCTTGCTATAGTCCCCATTTTAGAACCCAGTGAACAAAGGAAGGTCAGGGGTTTCTGGTTGTTGAAAGGAGAAAAAGAATAGATCAAGTGGTGAAGGGATAAAAGTTACAGTGCAATATGTTTTGCAATAACAGTTTCTAATTTGTCACAGTTCATGCCCGTGCCTAATTGTTTTTGCAGCTCCTGCATTTTATGGTTCATTCTGTCGAGGGTTGGCTGTTCCTGCACTTTTAAACATCATATACAGAAGCATGTTCATGTAGATTGCTGTATTTCTGATTAGTCAGTGCTTTGCCTTTTGTTGATTATTACCATATGAAAGTCCCCAGGGACATGGTCTTTTTCTCTTCAATCTTGCTCTTGCTGCATGAATTCACTTTGTCTTTGATTTTATTTCTTCTACTTCCTTTTGGTTTGATTTTTCATGCATAAATTAGATGAGTTTATGTTCTTTATTATGATTCATGACTAAAAGGATATGGCTCGGTTAGCGAGGATAGTCGAGCCAGAAAAAAAGAGAAAATAGATTAGATATAACTAAGAGAGCCACTTTTTAAGTATGACCCGCCTCCCTCATTATGGATGGTGCAATCAAATCGGTTCTAGCAACTTCTGTGAGGAAGCTCTCATGATATGTCTCTGCAATAATTCACTGGATTAACTTGTTCATTATTCCTGGGAAGTTCATTCGGAAACCCCAAAAGACAGCTCGAAACTTACGAGCTGAACTCTTTTTTGCATCTTATTATTGTTTGCAGGTAAATGCTAGTGCCCAGTTTTGTGGGGTGGCAGAGATGGTGGGACCGGTAGACTTTGACAAGAGTGTGGATTATTGGTTGCAGGATAAGTGGTCTGGACAGTTCCCTGTCAAATGGCGCATAATTAAGGATGTTCCTAACAGTCAGTTTCGACACATTCTACTTGAAAATAATGACAAGAAGCCAGTCACTAATAGTAGAGATACTCAAGAAGTAAGACTTTACTGCAACTCATAATTTATTCTCATTTCTCAAGTAATGTCAGAAACTGGTAATGTCCAGTTGCATGGCTGATTAAATGCCACTATTTTGTGCTCTGTCGCACTTCAGTTCTTAAGAACCTTCACTGGCTTCCGTAATTATCTGCTGCAACAATATAACTGATTAGGTGTGGCATGCCCCATCTGCTTCACTCTACAATTCCTCTGTGCTTTTAAAGTTAAGCGGTCATCAAGTTTTGTGACAACTGCTGATCGCTGTTTTAGTGTTTTCTTAAAGTGACATGTCAGTAAAAAGCATACAGCGTTGGAGTCTTGCTGTTGGGTTTTAATAGTTCTGTGTTTACGTTGAAAGCTTGAGATGTCAACTGTGCAATCTATAGAATTGACCATAAACATGCAGATCCATCTTGTGTGAACTGAGTTTTTGAAAGGATGGTTTCTGAGTAGATTGCTTGTTTAATTTCTATTACTCAACTGAAGTAGTTTACTTGATAGTGTAATTGCAAGTTGTAAAAGGTTTCATCTAATTTGCAGGTGGAAATGGAACAGGGTATTGAGATGCTGAGCATTTTTAAGAACTATGAAATGTACTCATCCATCCTAGATGATTTTCACTTCTACGAGCAGCGGCAGAAAGCGATGCAGGAAAGGAAGGCTGGACAGCAATCAGGCAGGGTGGCTCCTCTGTCAGTAGTAGTTAGGGAACAACAAAATCCAGTTTCACTATCTACTGACTTCATAAAGAAGATGTCTAAGAGCTTCGCTGAAGCTTTGTTGTTGGCAGAGCATTAAACAGAACACTCACCTGTTGGGAAAGCTGCTGCGGCCCATGGCAATTAAACTGGAAAATCGTCCTCAAATTAAGCATTTAGGTAGAAAGTGAACCTGAAACCACCTGCTTGCTTCATCTATGTTTTTATATCTTTCCTTTTCCAAAATTTTTTCTACCACCTAGTTTTCAAAATGGTTTCTGCTTGAGGTAGCTTTAAGACAAGGCTTTCTATGGTGTTTTATGTGGAGATTCTTTTCATTGTTTCCTGAGATTGACAAAAGTTAAGAACTCGATGTATAATTAAAATATTCCCGGCGGATAAATCATAGAAATGGGTTTTTATTTTCTATATTATATTCATTGGTGTTTCCACAGTAGTCATCGTATTAGTGGGTTAATTAAGGCCTTTAGTAAAGTTCTCAAGCTCCATCAGCGGATCAATTGAAGGAACTCTTGTTGTTTACTTGCACAAATGGTCAAGTGATAGATACCAATTGCAGATAATATCTGAGATAAACGCATAAAAGCACAGAAATGAAGAAGATCATAAATAGGAACGGGATAGATGTGCATTGTCATCGAGTCAAGAAGACAAAAGAAGAAGACTCAAATCTTGAAGTCCTAAAGGGCCACAAAACAACACATGGAGGAATGTAACGAGAAGCTTCACTACTTCCGTGAAGTTGAATTGTCATTTTCAGCCCCGTGTATTACAACAAACAGGCAGATCCGGTGGGGAGTGCGTAGAAAAGGATGGCCACGGCGATCAACACCATCTGCCCAACAAGGTAGGGTCCGTGCTGGGTCCCCATGGAACCGTCAGCTTTCTCTGGCGACGCCGATGTTCTGGTGGCCGGTGTAGCCGGAGTTGCTGATGAAGAAGCATTTGAGAAGATGGCAGCATCTGGGGAGCTAGGAGATAATCCTAAAAGCTCTGTCCATTCGGAAAACATATTACAATTAAGATTACCAACTGCTTGAGATAATACTGATTACTTGCTAAGAAAGTAAAAGCGAACCCCGCATTGCTACAAGGTTAATCCTTTTAAGCAATTCAACTTCCAACTATATATCCTCATTTATCTGCCATCCTCAATGAATGATTTGACTAAGCCTAACGTGCAGTTTCTTTTCCACATTTTCTTCAACCATGTAAATAATAGAAGTACGCATGGACCCCGCAGAGAATACATGACACTGGCCCATATAGAGAGAGATTTGGTGCTAATCTATGTTAAATTAAGGTTATTTCAGTTATTTAACCCAGTTAATGATATCAAAAGGAACATCTTTTCGTTGCATGCAAAGTAAGCCAAACAAGGGCTGGCTGGATCTAACTAGACCGTTTACTGTTTGGTTTCAGCTTCTGACACATAATTTATTTCAGATATGAAAGAAGAACTACCAAGCAACAACCCCTTAATCTGTTGCTTTAAGCGGGCCTGTAAGTTGTAATTAAGCTTGCATGCAAAGAAAGGAAAAAAACTTACTTGGGCAGTTAGTGACGCTGGCATTCTGCAACTGGCAAGCGGATGGAAGCTGAAGCAGCTTAGTTTCCTGCACGCCCAAGTTCTTAAGCATCTCACTGCCACTGTCGGCCTGCTGAATGATATAGCACAGACACTTTGGATCGCTATCTTTTATACCCTTCACTGCAGTACAGCATTCCTTTGACGGCGTCGTACTCTTCCCTTTGGCATAGTCCAAACAGGTCATCAGCTTCTGAAAATCGTCGCTACACTCCTGCGTTGTACTAGCATCATCCGCACAAACCCTAAACTCCGAACCAAAAAGAATGAAACAGAACAGCAAAGGAAAGAAGAACCCATTTCGCACTCCCATTTTCTTCATCGCCATCGTCATGTTCTTGTTTTCTTGTGCTAGATACGATTTTCCAACACGTATAAAAACAAAGAAGCGGAGGTGTGAAAACTCGAAACTCTAAATTCTGAAGCCTATTAATGGGTTGAGCAGTTGAGGGTTGGATGGAGGCGTGGAGGGTTGCATCCTGACCGTCCCATTTCTTGATGGACGGCTGTGATTGATGGTAGGACGGTCGAGTAGATGAGCGCCTAAATTAGTAATAAATGAAGGACCACCAAAGTAGTTGGCTAGCAGTTAATCTCATGTGCTACATTTTACTGTTGTCAGTTGTGTCTCGTACTCGCGACACCGAAGTTTGCCTTAAATGAAATTGAACGGTACCCGAGCACGTGTCCTTTAAATGCCACGTGGCATATTTTGATTCATTTGTGTTTGAGAGGGTGAGTGAAATGATATTATACTGTAACTGCAACAAAACTATTTAATTAATAGATTAAAATAGATTTATTGATAGTCAGTTGATAAAAAAAATTAAAAATATATTTCATAAATAAAAATAATTTTTAATTTTAATTTTTTTCATTCAACACTTATAAATAAATTATTTTTACGCTATTAATTTAATTATTTTATTGTACTACTTATACTGATATAATAAAATTATATTATCTAAAATTTTTTATTTCAAAATCACCAAATAACTAGTGCATTGAGTGAATTGGATGGCTATAATAAAATTAATAACATTGTGTGTATATAAATTGCGTATAAAAGATGTATTGTAAATGTTGCATTGAATAATTTTTGCTTTAATAACATTTAACGTAGCAGAATAATTGCAGTTTCGAAAGTAAAAAAATATTTATGAAATAGGATATTGTTTTTGAGTATTTATAATAATATCATTTTGATATTACTAATTTTTAAAATTTTAGTCACAATTAACAAATGACTAGATAAATAGCCTAAAAAGAACTTTCCAATTATGAATCAAATACTCATAATTATCGGTTCAATTTATGTGCGATGAAAGGAAGCATTAGAGTGATATTAGTTTTGAATATTCAAATAATGATAACATTGATAGAATTATGAAGTTTATTGAGTTTTTCTTACACAATCAACAATTAAAATTTTAGTTGTTTCAACAATGTCAAATAATATTTTAAATTAGTTAAGAATCTTTTGGTCCATGGTCGTTGTTTATGGCATCAATTGTTGTTTCATTGAATTTCCTTCATTAATCGGCTCACCGTGCAATTCTAACTATTAGAAAATGATACCATTCAAAGTCTACATGGACGACTTATCAAATAGATCTTCTAATATATAGGATTTGAATTTTCAAAATTAGCATAAAATTAAGAACCGATAAATTTTTATTTTAAAATTTACAATCATTAAAATTATATTGTATATTTCTTTTATGTTTATAATTTTAAATAATAAATTATTCTTCAAGTGTGTGATATATTTATATAAATTTTAATATTATTTATTGCGTTATCTCTATCATTTACCTTACAAATATAACGTTATTTAGAATAAAAATTTGAGTTGGGATAAGTATATTAAGTTTCGGTTTTAGTTTTACTCAGAATTGAAATCAACCCTAAATAAAACTAATTTCAAAAATTTAGAATTACAACTTATCTTATTTAATAGAATACCATATTTTTCGATTTCGATTTAATTCTTATTCTAAAATAAGATACATTGTTTATTAATTATCTTAAATTTTTTAATTTTTTAATAAAATTTATATTATAAAGGTCCATTTAAGTAGTATTATAAGTATTTATTTATACCATAAATTTAACTTAACAAAAAAATTATTAATATTATATTACAAAAGTAGTAAAATATATGAATAAAAAATTAAGTGAAGAAAATAAAAAAAATAATTATCAAAAAATTAGTATACGATAAATTATTTAAAAGACATTGTATTATTATTCAAGTTAATATTACACATCACAAAAAATAATTTTTTTAAATACTAAAATTATATATCAAATAAAACTACACCTAAAGTGTGTGTTTATATACATATATATTATAATTATTAATTTGTTCAATAATTTTAAAATTAATATATATACAATACGATTTTATTAAATTATTAAATAAATAATATGATAAATCAAATTAAATAAATATTATAAATATATTGATTAATTTTTTCTATATAGCTTAATGAATAAAGAGTGTTCAATTTGATAAATTAATTGTTGAATTAAATATGAATATATTTTACGTAAGAATTATATTTATACAAATTTAATAATAAATTTTAATAGTATATATTATATTTTAAATAAATGTGTTTATTTAAAAATAATAAAATTAATTTTTCATAAATTAAAAAAGAAATATGATAATTTTATTAATTAAATAATTTATTAAATATAGTTCTTGATGGAAATTAAGCTAAATAAATGTCATAAATAAAATTTTGAACAATAGTCGTGTAGCCCAATGATAAGATTACTTGTATTTTAACTTTGAAATACCACGTTCAAATCATTATGGGTGCAATAAATTAGTTTCGAGTTAATCCAAAATATATCTAATAAAATTTTAGATTGAATAAAAAATAAAATATTCTTAGAGTTGATAAAGACGAGTGTTGTATATTTTTCAAAGAAAAAGTAATATCCTAGTCTAGCCTCTAATATTCGAGGCTCTTTAATAAAACGTGAGTTCTTAGAAACATTGGGCTAAGACCGTAAAAGTTAGCAAGAATAATTCGTAGGCTAAACAAAAGCCCAATCAAAACAATAAAAGCCCAGGCTGTCGGATTTTGGTTGGGTTCTTGTAAATGACCATGCATGCATGAGCTGAGTTGGACGGTGTACTGCATTCAGGAACCATGATTATCAACCGACGGTCATACACATTTTTAAGAACTAGCATGGCCCATTCTACAAGCAGCCTTCTTTCCTCTTTCACCATCCGCCAACTTTCAACTGCCTGTCACAATTACTTTCATTGAATTAAACGAACAAGTCAACCGGGAGGCTTCTAAGATTTCACTACTCTTCTAATTCCCATTCGTCCGCACTCACCAATTGAAGAATGCGCCGAAACTCTTGACTTCGACGTTTTTGGACATTCATTTTTATTACGTGCAAGACAGCAGCAAGAGTGGGATATGAGATAAAACGACAGCCCATCGGTCTATCAAGGACCGGTGTCTCCAAATTTGTACATGTATGCGCGAAAGAAGGGGTGATTGAAAAAAGATGACGAAGTTTTCTTACTTTATTTGGACAAAAATATTCAACATGACTGAAATTGGACCTCCCTTGCTAGTTATGGGGAGCGTTTACTTTTATTATTTTATTGACTTATAATTTAGTACATCTTTTAAGACTTTGATGTTTTACCATATAATTAATAAGATTAATGCGTTAAATACTTTTAAAAAATTATTGAACCGATGTTACGTTACGTGTCATTTATCTATAAATAATAAAATTTTATTAATTTCTTTCCCTTATACATGTGTTAAAGAAACGTTTGCAATGCCATATTTTTTTGGGCATCTTTCTTCCTACACTTCAATTATTATTTGTCCATCCCTTTGCCGAACTTGTTTGATAACGATGGAGCAGTTAATTACCCATTCAGACACTTAGTGGTTTAAAGTCAAGCCGGCGCATATTATAAGGGTGATGAACCTTGAAAGGATTTCCAACATTTAAAATGAATTTAGGTGAAATTTATCCTAAATTCAAATATTATTTATTGGACCGTATTTTAAATGTTAACAACTACATTTATACAAATTTTCATAAATTCCAATTATTTATATATATATATATATATATATATATAATTGCTTAATTCTTGAACACTCGTTGTCAAAAATTGAGTCTATAAATCAATACATTTTAAATAATAATTAATTTATTATCTAAATTTCAAAATTTTTGAATATATTTGTGTCCAGAATAGTGGACTTATAATTATATATTCATTTTAATAATGGTTAATTTGTTATACAAATTTCAAATACATTAGTGTTTACAATAATGAACACATATACTGATCGATGTTAATTAATTTATTCAAAAAATTATTAATTCGTTATGCAAATTTCACACAACATACTTGTTTGACGTTTATTGTGTGCACATGATTTTAAATATTTAATTTTTTTGATCGATATAAATCAAGTTTGAACCCTAAATTTTTTTATCAATTAAACTAATTAACACCCTAATTATATTAAGATAAAATTTTCTAATACTATTATATTCTTTATATTCCCACCAACCCACCCCTAAACTCCAAAAACTATGAAAGTTATTATAATTCTTTGTAATCATGCGTAAAAATTTAAAAAAAATTTAAGTGTTTTAAATTAATATTATATATAACATTAAATTAAAGAATATACATTAATATATATATTTTAAAATTATAGAGAGTAGAATTAAAAATGAAATAGAAATTTTCAAATGCATATACATTTTTTCTTTCTGTATTAGAAAATTAAATACCACCGTAGTCCGTATATCAGATAAAAACGTTTCGATAGGTCGTTTGTCGAGGCTACCTATACGAAACGGGGATAAGGAACGTGCGTAACACTCTCTAGCGTGTTTTCATTTATCTTGACTTTCAGACACAAACCCTCGATCTCATCTCTCAGATGAAAGATCCTATATAAACACACACTACGATCTCACGCTACAAAATCTTTCGTTACAAGATGAAGAAAACCCATTTTCTTCCCGAGAAACGGAAGCTCCTGGTCGCAATCGCCGGACTAATCGCCGCCACACTGATTATTTCCAGTTTAATCCGTTCCGCCGAGAACTCATACTTCTGTTCTGTCGCCCGTTCCAGAGCTCAGGCCGCAGCCGAGCACTCAGCAACGCCGATTCAGCTTCACGCCATTCTCCACTACGCTACATCGAAAATTGTCCCGCAGCAATCACTCAGCGAGATTACTGTCTCCTTCAATGTTTTGAAAAACATATCGCCCTGCAACTTCCTCGTTTTCGGCTTGGGCTACGACTCTCTTATGTGGGACTCGTTCAATCCACGTGGCACCACACTGTTCCTCGAAGAGGACCCAAAGTGGGTCCAAACAGTTCTCAAGGATGCACCGACCCTCAACGCTCACGCCGTTCAGTACCGCACGCAGCTGCAGGAAGCGGACAGTCTCCTCGCCTCATACAAAAACGAACCGCTTTGTTTGCCCTCCAAAGCGTACATACGTGGAAACATTGACTGTAAGTTAGCGTTGACTGGTCTACCCGACGAGGTTTACGACAAAGAGTGGGACATAATCATGATAGATGCGCCGCGTGGGTATTTCGCGGAGGCGCCAGGTAGGATGGGAGCGATATTCTCGGCAGCGGTTATGGCGAGGCAGAGGAAGGGATCCGGCGTGACTCACGTGTTCCTGCATGATGTTGATCGGAAGGTGGAGAAGGCCTACGCCGAGGAGTTCTTGTGCAGAAAATACTTGAAGGATGCTGTGCAAAGAATCTGGCACTTTGAAATTCCAGCGGCAGATGACTCGAGCCATGCCGATAGTTTTTGCTGAAAACGGTATCGTTTCACGCTGTTAATCTTGTTATCTTTATACGTCGTCTATTTATAATTATTACTTCATCGTAGAATTTGTAATATTATCCCCACTTTGGTAGCCGGAGAAAATGAGTTTTATAAATCAATAAATAAATAAAATAATTAAATGAGAAGTATAATTTTAATATAATATGAAAATTCAATTAATTAATTATTTTTATAAATAAAATAATTAAATTAAAATATATTTTGATCAAATCTAAAAGGAAAGGTGACTGACACAATGTTTGAATTTGTATTTTTTCAGCCTTTATATAAAGTTTTACGCCCATGCTATTTATACACAATACAAATTTTTATATATTTTTTCTTTCTTATTTTGCATGTTTTAAAATTGTTATTTGAAATCAATTTTGTTATATACTAAAAGTATATTATCTTAACTGGATAATAAATTAAAAATAATAATTATCTTCAAATATATATATAAATAAAACACACGCCACAAAGCTTTTGTTCCCTTTTTATGTCGGTGTACCGTTTCTATTTTTTTCGGCAATTACTATTTTACCACGCTTTCTGCAGAATCTTCAATGGTATATGCACGGTACGATATAAATGGTGAGGTAGGCTCCGAAATTAATTAATATTTATAATAAAAAAGAGTTTAACAGCCAATCAAGTGAAGTGGCGTACTTGGCGCTGGCTGAGATTGGGAAACTGTCGGCGTGAGTACGACGTAAAGAAAAATAATTTGCCGGTGACTTTACCGGGTTTAGCTAACTTGCGCTGCCGACTAGTTGTTCTTTCAGAAAGGCAAAGAAGGAACGAAGACGACGACGACGATGATTAATTAACGAGAGTCATCGACAGAGACTTGCTTTGTGTATTTAATTACTAATTACGGTACGCTAAGCGATAGGGCAGGAGCCATTAAAATTTTTAGAAATAATCTGAGTTTCTATTTATAAATGGCGGAATGCATGCTCACGTGCCAGGATGCCGTGACGAGACCAAAATAGTTGCGTCCCTAGGGTTTGTCAGTGGAGCTGTTGTGTCTTGACAGGTGTCCCTTTACCTGCAGATGCGTGAGCAAAAGTGTCCCCTCGTTCGTTTGTTTGTGGTCCTTCGGGCTGTGTCTTGGAACAACAGTTAATGGCACAACGGACACGTCACATGTTCACATGGAACCCATTGGCACGTGAACACGAGTATTAGCAGTAGGTCAGCGAGACAGTGACCTATCAAAAGGTCAGATTTCCAACACATAAGACCACCCGATGCCCCATCATGAACTGTCCTAAATATTTTAATTTCGACCAATTTTGACAAGGCTTGTGCTTCAATAACCCTAAATAATTTCCTTTTTTTTATGATTTTTTCCTTCTTCTACAACTATAAAATGTCAGTCGGTGTGGTTTAATTCATGACACGTAACAGAACAGGCAAGAAAATTTTGTAGTTGTGACATTTTGTAGCAGGGACATTATTGGAGGAGAATGAATGACACGTCATTCAATCTAGACTGTAAAGAAGTTGTTCTCACGACGGATGAAGAGGAAGACATACTCGTGTATGAAGAAGATATACTCCACAACGAAAGCATATGCACTTGTCACTAAGTATGTGTACAGTGACTTCATATGTAAAATTATGAAACAAACAGGGAGCTCTATCTCTATTTGCCTTCAATCATTTCCCTAATCTTTTGGGTTTCTGAACATTCCGATGACAAGTCGTATTAGTTGTGGTTCACGGTGGTGCCGGCAACCGACATCGATGTCATGTCTCTGTACATAACTATGCATTTGGAATTTTGTACAAGCGGTATCTGAAGAAAAATTTTCCAATCACCACCGTTCATCCAATCAGCATCCACATATTATACCTAAATTCCAGTAGAATTATATTATTTCAAAGTTCAAACTGCAAGGCAATAATATCTCACGCCAATGCCATATTGACTGGTATATTACTAATATACAATATGGACCTCTGGTGATGGCGTGACTCCAGAACTTTACAAGATAGTTGACTTCTTATTCGATTATTTGATGAGCTTGCTATGAATAAATTGAGAATGAATGAATGAATGAATGAATGAATGAAATTCTTTCACAAGATCAACATGGCAGTAGTCTCCAAAAGTAACTGGTATTTTACACAGAAGAAGGTTAGTTACAAGCTGCCTTGTTTCTGGTTAGCAAATCATACCATTAGCATCTGGACAGACAGAGAATAGTAATTTTGACCACAATTCCTCTGCTAAAATGAAGCTATGGGTTAATCAAAGAAACATTAACCAGACTACCTGGGAGAAGATAAGAGCAGTGGGAATAGAGGAGACCAAAAAGTCTTAGATTTTCACCATTTTGTACAAACAAGAATGAAAATCACACTACAAAAAGTATTTCATCCTTTCATCTCTCTTCATGGCATTGTATACAGCTTGGACCTGGAAAACAACGTTACTACCTGCTATCAGCCTAATCCAAGTAATTCTTAAAGTTGTATGGGATTCTAAATTGCAAATACTGGAAATAAGTTTAATAAAAATTTGATAAATGATACTTTATTGAAATGGAAAGTGTGCATAAGTGTGTGTTTAGGGGAGGACAGAGAGAGAGAACGCCAGATAGATAGAGGACAGACCTGCTCACTGGAACTGACTTGAATGGGGCCAATGTTGACAGATACATATTTGCCCTGCGATGATAATTTCTGCTTCACATGACCCTATTATAAAACATAATTTAGTTTTCATTCCAGTTTTTGGTTGTAGTGATACAACTAAAAGACACAAGTTTTGCTCTCAATAAGTCCAACAACAACTATGTGTTGACCTTTCAAAATTTTCAGTTATAGTAAAACAATGTCATCATGCGGCAGCTCCAGAATGCTAGGCTCTAGAATGCAAGACATTTATCTCACTGATAATTCACCCAGCCAAGATACCAAAAATTTGTTGCCTCCACAAATCTCTATGATTTTCATCACAAATCAACACCTATTTTCTCCAGACGACGTTTTACTTGTAACTGGGTCAATGACAAGAAGGCAGTCTTCCATGCATATCAAGTTTGAAATTGCAAGGAACAGTAAACCTATAGCATGGAATTTCAACGTCAAAAACAAGTATAGAATGTTTGACATGTCATATGCTATTCCCAAAGCCATTTTCACTGACATTCCCTCATCATCTCTTGATTGCAGATGTCCAAACCTATCTTCCTTGGACCATCGATCAAACAAAACAAATTCTTGCTTCAGCCATAATTGATATTCTTCGTACTTTGATGTAAAACATAGTTCATGTGGTACGATGTCCAATGATTTCAAATCATATTATTGGCAATTGCTTTGCACATGCTATGACAAAAGTGACCATTGTTATTCTCAGAGCTGCCTAGCTAAGCAGTAATCACTTTTCCATGCAATAAGATATCCAATGATTAAGGCTTTACCACAGCAGAAGAAGGATGCTAGTGGCTGTAGCAAACCACATATAGTTGGATGAAGATTATCTTGAGTTGAGACTCATTTATGATTAACTTTTTCTCATACTTGTAGATGCTCCACCACAAAAATTACAATTCAGAACTCCACACAAAACCACTCTCCTAATATAATACCCAGAAAATCAAATTTTGAAGGACTCCACACAATCTATTTTAAGTATATTGTACTCATTCAATATTCATTTCTTTTAGACATCATCCTAAGAATTGAGTAGAATGTATTTTAGCTGTTCTCACCACTATGAAGCAAAATCATCTTTGCAATCCCATTACTTATTTACTTTTTAACTTCTGTCTCCCTAAATATGTTGTGAGAGTTCGACAAAACCCTTCATATTATATTGTATCTAACAAGACCAACAGCTGTTTCAGCCTCACATTAGCTGTCTAAATTGTTGTTCCATCAGATGCCTATAGATGTTGATTGAAAATCACACAAAAAATCATATAATTCAAAAACACAACACAACACAACACAGAAAAAATCATATAAATCAGATGCCATCTTATTTATGACAGCTTTAATGTAATTTTGATATAATTTACATATTTACAGTCATCAACATGCTGATGCAGGCCATTGTTGCCATATGCTATATTTTTGTTACTGCAGGACTAAATTTTACATTGCCAGAAGGTTCTACTTTGATATGTTGGCAGACTGATAATCAACCATTCATTTGCTACAGAACTTAACTTTTTGTTATACTTTACTATCCCATTCCAAGATATATTGAACTGCATGCAAATTAAGGACAAACAGCATATGTAATTGAAAATAAAAAACAATTAAACAATGTAATTGAAACAATTTACTTGAAAAAGAAAAACTCCAATAAAATTCTATATGTAATTGAAAAAACAATCAAACGATTACATAGAAACTTATATGAATGGAGTAACCATGTAAAACATCAAATCCTATCAATAAGTTGTCACATCAAAGTCTATCTTCCGTATATTAGTTCATCAATAAATTGTGTGTTACCTCAGGAACAGGCTTCTGAATAACAGATTCAACAGCAACAACCATGGCTTGCACAAAGTCATCACCACCGGTACCAATTGCTGTAAACCCTCTAACTGTTGGGTACGAGTTAACCTGGCATAACAGTATCACCATTATGACAAGATAATATTGGCAAAGCAATTAAAGAGGACAACACATCCTGCAACCCAGTTGCAAACCCACAAATCGTAGACTACACTACATTTATTTAAATTCATAGCAAAGAAAAACAATAATTATTATACCTTTTGATCCAACGCAAGCCACTCATTAGTAGAATCATCAGCTACCGTACCTCCTATTACCACATTTGTAGTCTGTCCTACCCTCCCTTCTGCCTTTGATACCTCTAGATCCAATATCAACTCCAAATCAATAAATAATGTACATCAAATACGATTATATGAGCCAGTCATCATCTCATTTATTAAAATTGTTAATGACTAATAAACGAAGAGTCAGTTTGATACGCCGTCTCAGTACAGAAAATTGTTTCTAAATCCAAGGACAAAACAAATATAAAGAAACACATTGATTGCAATTTTTCAACAGCATTTGTACACAATCCTGAAAACTAGTTTAAAATTTTAAAACAGGAAGGAATTATTTCAGCTGTTTTCTACCAGATTGTATTCAAAATATATGTAACAACTCTAACTTGTATCTTAGACTTTGAGAAATTCTTTCCGCTAAAAACAAACACTGTCTAAGTAAATACACACGAAATTAACTTCAATTAATTAGATAATAATAATATTGAACAGACTGGCGAGAGACGAACCTGAAATGGCTTTAAGAACCGCTTCTTGAGGCGGACCTTGCTCACCGTCGTCCTCTGATGGTGATTGGATCTCGTTTTGCGAGCATCTAAGATGAGTTCGTCTTGCAGAATGGAAGTTCCAAGCCCTAATTGTTCCATAATTACGGCAAATCAAACTAGCTGAGGAAGACGATCCAACGGTCGTTAATGGAAGAGAAAGGAGAGCTCGGTTCTGATGCAGAGGTCGATATGGTTCCGTTACGAACACCCAATGCGATACTGTCCTGCAAGCCATTTCTGGATGAATAATAAATTCACTCAACGTTATGCGTTCGAAATATTTATAGCCCTTGGTTGCCACTGTCCATTCAGTCATCACAGATTTTTTACGGAATCACAGATAATGATAAGGAACGTGGCGAGCGCTCATATGGTAAATGTTAAATGAAAAGACGGTTGTAGACACACTTTAAAATGCATTCCATCTATTAAGGTCTTCTTCGTATTTTTGCAGGGTAAAGGGCGTCTTTACATACCTAAACATAGGAACGACACCGTATCGATCCACTATCATGAATAGAAAAGAGTCTTATATGTTCTGCTTTTGTTGGAAAATAAGGTTATTATATTAACATTTTCAATAACAAAATTCCGGTGGCGCTTTGTTAGTCTTATCGCCCCATTCCGGCGATCGATCGCTAGTCAAACCATACGCCGATTTACAATCCCTTTGTCAGTTGGTGTCGCATCTTGATGGGTATAATGGTCTTTATCTCGTCAATTTGAGTTAGTTTTTTAATTTTACAGATGTTTGAGTTATATTTCCGTACGTAGTTGTATTTGGGTCATTCACTCAGCACCGGCTGCCCGCTAACGATTCGTTAGAAACCCTAATCAAAACCCTGATGCCGGAAATCGGCAAAATTGCCCCTTCCTTTCCGCAATTGCAATTTGAATCGTCGGCTTGGCCAAACAAGTGAGATGTACAGAACAGATAAAATATCTGACGATGCAGAGCGAACAGCTTTCAGGAGAGCAGAGAAGAAGTACAAACTTTATTACGTTGACGCCTCAAAATCTTCGAAAAAGTAGCTCACTATTAGCCCTATTCCAATCCTTGTTCGTTTTGATATTAACACATTTTCTCATGTTGTGTTTCAATTTCACAGGAAAAAACAACCGAAACAAGTAGATTTGTCTGAGGTTTTGGATTTCAAGTCTGTTCTAGATTCTTACGATCAGAATGGTCAACTTCCTCAAGGAATTCTCGCTCTCCAATGTGGTTTCAGAAGTCCAGTTTTCTGCTTGGAAAATCACCATGGTATCAATTTTAAATCTCTTTATATCGGTGATCTTCAATGTGAAAGTCAGCGATTGAAAATATTGTGGGAACTTGGATTAAATGGGTGACCATGAATTCTGAATGCAAATAATGAATATGGCTTAAATACAGTTTGCTGTTTATTTGCTGGTATTAAATTCTCGATTGATATATACATCTAGTGGATGCTGTTCAACAGTGTAGTGTTTTTGCTACCATTTTCAAACAGATTTTATGTCTAGAATTTCATCAATAATAAAGGGCTTTGTTCATTGTTGTTAACAGTTTGACATCTTGCGTTTGCAATGCAGGGTTTTATTTCATTCCGGGTGCTTTGAGTATAGAAGAACAATGCCAGTGGATAAGGGAGAGTTTAACGAGCTTCCCGCAGCCTCCGAACAGAACAAATCACAATGCAATTTATGGGCCTATACATGACTTATTTGATGCTGTAAAAGAAAAGAAAATATTGGTTGAGGAGAGTTCACTTGCTAGTTCAGATCTAGGCGCTAATTCTTGTGTTAGCAACGGAGATGCTAATAGATGGAAATTTTATGAGGAAAATATTGCCAAATTGAGAGGTAAGACATGCAAGTCAGTTACAGCCAGTGTTCTGCTGCGGAAGTTGCGGTGGAGTACCCTTGGTTTACAATTTGAGTGGTCCAAGGTAATTAAAAACTAGATTTTTGTCATTTTTTTTTTGTAATGATGACTATACTACACCTATTTTGTTTGATTCGAATTTTGCTGTATGTAATGTCTAATAGCACGAATCAAGTCTTTCTCTTTACTGAAGAATCTTTAGCTTGTCTAGAGCCAACGCACTATACTCAACGAGGTTTAAGTTTATGGGCACCTAGGATTTGATCCCAGGATCTCCTGCTGAACTTTTATGCATGATGTACAATGCTTTGTGCATTTAGCTGGCAAATATGTGAAATCCATATTACTATCTGAACGTAATCAGCTTATGTATTTCAAGTTATTTTCTAAACCTATGTATGCTATGGTGTAGCGAAACTACAACGTGTCTCTTCCACATAACAAGATCCCTGATGATCTCTGTCAACTGGCTAAAAGACTAGCTGCACCTGCAATGCCCATTGGAGAAGAATTTCAGCCTGAAGCTGCAATAGTAAACTATTTTGGATTGGGTATTTATTAAGATAAAAGTTTGCATCTTGACAAATTTTTTATTATTTATTTTACTTTACAAAATTTTCTATTGCAAAATGAAAGATACTTGATTGAATGAGAAATGTAAATTAAACATTACTTGTGGTTCTAAACTCTTATATTGGTTAAAATGATTGGATATTAGTTAGCTTTAAACATAAGAATGGACAAGCTAATAAACTTTACAACTACGCTACCGCTTTACTTGCATTGTTAAGGCAGAGTCCTTTCACCCTCTTTATGGTGGAACAAACATGTTTTTCTTTTCTCTTTTCAGGGGATACACTTGGGGGCCACCTGGATGACATGGAAGCAGATTGGAGCAAACCTATTGTAAGCATGAGGTATTCTTATCTTTCACTCCCCTTCCCTGCACATGTATATTATTTGTGATGCAAAAAGTGGAAGAAAGATAAAGAGAAGTTAACATATTTTTTCTTTTTTATAATTTCTATTCAGTCTGGGTTGCAAAGCCATTTTCCTTTTGGGAGGTAAGTCCAGAGATGACCCACCATTAGCAATGTTTCTCCGAAGTGGTGATGCTGTCCTTATGGCTGGAAAAGCAAGAGAATGTTTTCATGGTAAGTGTATTCTGTCTGGTTATTTTATAATTGATGATGGTACATACGATTCACATTTAGATCATAAAATCATATGTATAGAACTGTGTTTCATAGGCACTTTTTTTTTGGTACTATCTGTGCTGCCTTTGTGTCCATAGATAACGGTCTCAGTGAAGGCTAAATGTGTAAGGAAGATTTTTGGTAATAATGTTCACAAGTCAAAATTCCTCGATCAAAGGCATCAGAATCTTATTCAGCAGGAAAACATGCACTTCTAAAAGTAACTCTTCATGACGCAGAGGTTTTCAATGGTTTTATGACCCTTGTACTTTATGCCAAGACAATGTCTTGTTAAATATTTATTTTTTGACATCTTTTTGCCTAACTTTTATTTCATCAACTAACCTAAGTATAGTGTCCTATTATCAAATAGCAGTTTGAATCAGTTGTGATGATGTAAACTGATTCTTGACTCTTGAAAAGGGCAACTTTCATCTCTCTACAGCATAACTTGACATGGCTGTTGACTATTGGTGTCTAATATTGCAGGTGTACCCCGGATTTTTACAGACAAAGAGAATGCCGATATATCCCCTCTTGATTTGCAGTTCTCACATGAAGATGATTATTTTTTCTTAGAATATATCAGAACTTCAAGAATCAACATCAACATCAGACAAGTTTTTTGAGTGTATCATTCATCTCAGTATAAATTTAAGAATGTCTCAGTACCCCTCATCTTAGTGAATCAACATCAGTCATATGAAACAGAGAACAATTGCTCAGGTTTAATCTACACTTAGGGATTTGGATTCGTACAGCTGAGCAGAAGATGACAATTGAAGATATTGCCATGGTAATCATACCATCATATCGGTATTGGTTTTGTGACTTTCAAGATCTGCAGGAACTCATTTTTGCACTCAATACCTAGATGAGATTGTATTTCATGATTTTTCTCTTAAATTTCCATACCATTTTGTATTCATGATAAATAGAAGTAGTAGCCATTGTATTCCGATAAATTTTTCCAAATCTGAAGATTCCATTTTCTAAAGTCATAGCTTCTTCAATACCTTACATTCCTTGCGTTAAGTCTTCAATTCTCTCTGTGTCTCAATGGTCAAAAGTGACTGCAGTAGTTCGCGAAGGTTGGGCTACATTCTGAAGGCTGCGTCAACATTGCCGCCAGTCAACGCTCACCCAACCTGGAGTAAAAGTATAGTTGTAGCGGGAGTTGGAAAAGTCAAAGCAATCTGATTTCAAACTTCAAGCCTAAGTCTGAGCAAGGTCAGTCTATGCGAATGCACGCTGTTTAACGAATTGACCGAGTGTGGCCGTGAAAGTATATCTTTCCTGGTGTGCTGGAGTCATTCAAACCGTTGATAAAGATTTGAGGTCATATCGACGATTGGATTAAGCCACTCTTGCAAGTTGAATTGGTCTTGCTGTAATGTTCATAAAAATTTGTTCTTTTGTGCCACTACAAATATCTATAATGGGTCTTGTGCGTGCGATAAAAGCAGAGAAAAATCAAATGATGGGTTTTTCAAACAAACCTTGTCGATTCCAAAAAACGTGTCAATTAGAGATTATGATCCATTTACAACCGTTGATATGACAATATATAGAAAGAAGTATGTACGCACAAGAACCACGCGAAACATTCTCAATCTAGAATCTAGAGAAATCCCACTAAGACAAGCATTCAATCAAAATCCAAACACGACATATTCACTAAATCCCCAAAACGACAATCCCCACAAACAACTAACGCTTAAAACGACTACGTGTACAAATCCATCACCACTTTTTATATTCCCGCAAAGCATAGTCTACGCCACTTAAATCAGCCCGAAAGCTCTCACACGCTCTTTCTCTCTCTTAATTCCTCGTCTCTGTTTCTCTCTGTAGATTCATTTCGCTGGTTCATCAACCACATGGGTCCGCTCGTGTTGACTCAGCTCGCGACGGGTCTGAGCGTGTTGGCCGGGGCGGCTCTGGTCAAATCGGTCATGGACCAGAAACCCATGGCCGGCCCATTTTCCAGATGTCCCAGTTGCAACGGAACGGGTCGGGTTACGTGTATGTGCACGCGATGGTCTGATGGCGATGTCGGATGCCGAACTTGTGCCGGGTCGGGACGGATGGCATGCAGTAGCTGTGGAGGTACCGGTACCGGTCGACCCATCCCGGTTCAACTCTCTGTGCGACCACCAAACCGACCGTCCTGAAGCGTTTGTGGCTTAACTACAAGTCATCATGTTATTTGTTATTCGGGGAAATTAATTGATAGCATTTAAGTAAAATATAATTTGGTAGCGATAGTTGAAGAGAGAGCTGGGGGAATTACCTACCTTTCCTGATTGTAATTTGAAGTCACATTACTCTTCCTATACAACTTAAATTGTGTTTGTTGCTTCTGCTCAGCAATTCTATTGATTCTCTAAGTTTAATCTATCATTAAATTACTAATTACTACTTTGTTGTTTATAATCCTTGTAGCCAATATGAAAAGTGATTCTTTAGCCCGGAAAAGTGCTTCTGGAATCCTTAACAGACTGACAAATAACATGGTTATAGCATGAAATCGATAAACGATTTAAGTTATGATTAAGAAATAATAACAATTAATATAAAGAAATTAAGTACACATGGTGTACGGAATTCTTTAGTTAAGTGGATTTGCTACCACCCTTCTGTCTGATGCGCGATAGCTGGGGAGCAATTACTTTGTTGATTAAAAAAATCTTAATATGTGTTATCAACCACCCCTGTGCTTTTAATGCTCAATAGCTGTTTTCAATTACTTGATTAACAGTGAACTTCCATGCCAGAAGCACTTCCAGAACCAAAGACAGCAGACAAAAGAAGTAAACTAATTTATGCATGGAGAAGCGTCCTCTTTTTAATTTTATATTATTTTTTAAAATTTTATTTTTTTTATTAATTAGATAAAATTAATAATTTAATTTATTATTCTCTCTTTATTCTCTTCCCTATATTTTCTTCTTTCTTATTTTTGTTCAATTTTTTTCTTCTTCATTTTTTTTAATAAATTATTATTCAAAACGAACGTAACCCGTGACATATATATGTGTGTGAGATGTGATTGAAATTTTTTTAATTTTATATACGTGTGTGTGAGATGTCATCGAAATTTTTTTAATTTTATATAATTTTTTATATTAAATTTTTGATATTAAATTAATTTATTTTTAATGATTGAAATTTAATTTATTTTCAATGATTAAAATTAAATATATATATATATAATATATTATAATTAATACAAATATAAAATATATTATTAATTATTTAATTAAAAATTTTTATTATTAATTTTATTTAATTCTAACAGTTTAATCTAATAGTAAAAAATGCCTTAAAAAAATTGTATTAATTTAAAGAGGCTCAATTTAGATATTATGGTGTGATTTTATAGTTGAAAATGGCCGGATTATTTATAGACAATTTAGGGTTTCCACCTGAATTTATATATTCACGACATCAGCATCTAAGTGATCACACAAGTATTTGTACATCGCAGTAAGACATAGATAGAGGCCATTAATACAGAAGATCTGATTACACCAACTTCCCTGACAAAAAAACAGACAACACTCTTTTCAACTCCTCCGTCCGAATTTCCCAGCGTTTCTCCCTCGCTTTACAGGTAGGTAGGTACTTGTCTCCTTGCTTATCTCACTTAGGGGTGAAGGCCTGAAATGATCCACAAGCACCGGTTGAAACAAATTGCATGTATTTACTCATTTTCTTGCTACAAATTATAAAGATGCAGTAAGGATTTTGAATTTGTTCTTACAGCAAAAACGGTGGCATGACCAGGATCAGCAAGGTGAGCAAAGAGGTTGTCGATAGGACCAGTGCCTGTGTAAATATGTTGGAACCATGCTCCCATCACAGCCAGCATGGCCAATCTTCCATTCTTGATCTCCTTTGTCCTCAATTCCTTGACTTTTTCAGGAGAACCACTTCCCCAGCCTAGTGGGTCAAACCATAGCCCACCTGGGTAACCAACGTCGGTGCCGGTAAGCTTGTTGTTGGGGAAAATTGGGTCCGTGTTTACACAGCCTGGCTTGAGAATGTCAGCCCACCGTCTGCCCTCGGCCCAGCCGATGAAAATCAGCTCGACGATGAAGAGGGTGGTGGTGTCTGTGAAGTATTCCAGCTCGCCGGCAGTGTACCAGGAAGGAGTATTCAAGATTCCAATCTTTGTCAGGAATTCTGGAATGAAAATTCCAGCAGCTCCTAACATTGCCCATCTGCAGTGAACGAGTTCGGATTGCACGTTCCACCTCAGAGTCTCAGGATCGGATCCTGTTAAAGATCAGTCATAACATGCATTATAATCACTGTTTTACATAAAACTGCGTGGTGACTAATCTGAATTAGCTTAATATCTTACCAAGACCGAGAGGATCAAAACCAAAGTCTCCAGGGAGGCTGCATGCAATACAATGCGAGAAATGTTCAAATGAACTTCTTTGAAGCATGGTATTTGAATCTTTGCATCGAATCAAAGAGAGATTATAGAGGGAAAAGAAGAGTTTCAGATGATCGAACCTGCCATCGAGCCATGGAGGAGGGGTGCTGCCAGGGAACCAGAGAGGCCTGTTGGGATCAGCAGCGGCTGCACTCACTGAAACCGATCGTGTTCCAGCTGATGCTGCATACTTTCTCAATTTCAGTTTCTTCCCACTAAGGAAAGAAGCCTTTGTTGTTCCCACAACAAATCCACTCTTCTGAGAACTGCAATGTTAACTTACATCGATTATTACTTTCACTATGTGTGTGTGTGTGTGTGTGATTGCATGCACGGTCTCATCTCATTTCATTTCATCACAAATAATTCTCTAAATTCCCACGATTGGCTATGAAAAATTATATTCTGATTAGCTGTAAGATTGCTCTAGAATGTGATCAATCTACATTCGACAAAAGCATTACATAGTTCAATCATGAAATAAACTTGTTTGAAAACGGTAGTGGGGTGTTAAAGAGAATTAACTTGCCTGGGGGATGAGATGGAAACAGTTGCAATAGCAGAAGAAGCACAAACAGAAGCCATTTTCAGGCTTTCAGCTAATCTTTTCTTTGCAAAATTTGACTGGCGTGGATCCAAATGAAGAGATACCAACCAGTTAATGTTAAGGTATGCAGGGGCTTATCTTAAAGGATAGAAGAGTGGATGTCTAATTGGCTTATGCACTGCCATGTGGCATACAGAATCTAACATCATGCTCCTCCATCTCGTATTTTTTGGCTGGCTTGTATTCATCTCGAGTTTGTGGTTCACATTTTAACTTCATTTTGTTCATGCATTAAAATATCTCGTTGCGACCAATGAGACTGCATTTTTCGATCCCCTGGGGCACTACTAGGAGTTACATAAGAGTATCCTATGGTGTGGATTCGGGTGGTCTTTCTCATTTTCTTCATATTGAGCATTGTATTAGCCCACAAGATTGTGGATTGATTCGGCTCTAGCCCAACCCATATAATTTCATGGTGGACTGCATTTGGGCCCGAAGCATAAGCTTGCAGCCGCATTCTTACTTGAGAAAGGGTGATCCTGAAAAGGATATATCTTATGATTATAATAAACAAAAGAATCAGATATAAACCATTTTCTTTAATATTTTAAATTTTGCACTAAGGACCCCTACTTGGTTTGGTAAGAAGAGGATGTAAAAATCTGAAAACTGGATACCCACAACTTAGTTCTTTTCTTCATTTCTGAGGCAAAATCATAACCCCCATTTGCATCACTTTGAAGTAGATAAAGTTGAGGCCCACTGCCGCAAAACTCTCGTGTCTTTACCTATCCACTTGTCCTAGCAATTCCTGAAGAAAATCCAACACATTTTGCTCTTGTTACCCACTTCAAAGCTTCTTCTTTCAATATCCATGCCAATATCCATTTATTGTCCTTCTCCCAACTCCTTCAACAGGCAAACTAATACAAATTTTCAGACCCTAGGGGTTGATTCTTCCTCTTGTTATTCAAATTATGCCTTTTGATCCTCGTGATAAGTCTGTCTCAATGTTGATCTTACACATTAGTAGACTTGTTATAAATAACTTAGCACAATATATATATATATATATATTAATGCAAACGGTTGGTGATTGCACAGGTTTTATACGTCCAGCTATTGGTGGTGAACATGATTTTACAGTGCCATAATTAAGTAGATTCAGTGAAATTATAGACACAATCAACGAACAATTTTGTCTACCGGGTAAAGCACCGACCAGAAGATCGAGTTTAGCAGCATTACCAGCAAGATTGTCACATTATTGGCTACAATATATGGGTATAGTTTAACCACTGCACTAAGCCAAGTTCAGAGATTTATGGAAGCAAATTAATTGCAATTGGCCTTAATATCTGCGAAGCAATTAGTGAATGCTTCAGGTCTAACCACAACATGAAAGCATGTTTGATAAGATCCTGGCAAAATCTTTTGCAAGTGAGATTAAGTATGCTTTGGATTCCTATTCTACTTTATATTCATGCAGCAGGGCATGTGGCTGCTATTAGTATGGTAATTATGTCTAATGAGAATTATATCAGAGAATTATTAATTAGTCTGCTAATTAATAATGTCGACACGAGAATTATAACACACAGATGAACAGACTCAATTGCAGCTTCAAAATTGTAACATGATACAAAGGAAAGTGGGGTCAATCAGCAGATTTCACCATAATCAATGAGGTTTCTTTTGTTTTGCAAACTTCTGGTCCTTCTTTCCATCTCTCCTTTGGTTGCGGAGTCAACAAGCGAAGACGCAGTCCTAGGCATCATTGACTTGTGAGGCTGAAAATAACTGCACTCCTGTTGAGTTTTTTTCCCTTTGTTTAAACAAGAATTGTTCTGAAAGTACTAAATAATGCGACGTTCGGTTGCCATAATTACCATAACAACTTTGCCAAACCTCAAAAAGAAAGATAATTGTGTCGGATTCTCCACCTGCTGGCCCCCAGTATCCGAATTATAGTGCTTGTGTTCATCAGTTTCTTTCTTTCCCCCCCTGTGCTCGTACCACTCATCATATTCCCACATGCTGGTAGGTTTATTACACACAAAACTTCAACAATTTCGTTTTGATTCAGTCCCTGTAGTGGCAAATCTTCAGATCTACGAATAGATTGCAAGATCTGTTAAAATGGGATTGTTGGAATCTCATCAATCTTCACATATTGCCCCAAAGCTAAGAGGACATACAACAGATATTCACCTAACTTGTAGGGTCAACAGCCCTTAAATCAGACATCACATCGAAATCAAAACCTAGTTGAAATTTGCTTAGATGTATAATCATTGTTTACTGCATTGAATTTGCAATTCTTGATCAAACATCATCAGCAATTATCACTTACATCTGGGACACTTAAGGGCCTTAGATCTATCTTTCCAAATCATAGACAAACCATCAAACACTTTCTTGTACAATAAGCATCCCATCCCATCCCACTGCCCCGTCTAATTCAAAGTTGCCAGATGGTATAGATATGAATATTATTCCGTTGACTCAGAGTATCATTTCGTCATACTGAAAAGGATTGGATTAATGCATATAATTAAATAAAAATAAAATAAAATAAAATAATACGATTAATACATCATTAATAACAAATTAGCACTGCATTATTATAATTTGAGATTGAAATGTTGACATTTTCTTACCACAAAATTGTTTAAGATATGAGGTGACAGAAGTTTAAGATTGGGATGAAGTCAAAATTGTAAACAAATATAAGCAAAGAAGGGAGGAAAAGCAAGGACAAGTTCGAATGTACGTCATGATTTCGAAGCCTGTTTACTATAATTATATCGTGATAAGCTTTTGCTTTCAATTATAATCATGACGACCACCAGATTAGATACAGCATAATTGCCCATCTGACTATAATTATGTACTTATTATGGAATCGTAAGCAGTATCACTAATTCAATTTTCTCACTACTACACCTAAACTCAACCGTCCATTACTTTGTTTAATTACATATTTTTTTAGAATTTTGTATCTTTAATTATTGAAATAATTAACTACTAAGTGAAGTGTTTATTTATTAAACTATATAGTTAATCACTTTTTTAAAAGTGATTCCATCGCATCATCACTTTCTTACCAAGTCCTTTGATTAAGTTTCCAAAAGCTGAAACATGCACATCAAAGAGCCAATATATATATATATATATATTTTAAGTGGGGAAACCTTAAGTGGGTATACCTTAAAATTTTCTCGTTCTCAATATATTGACAATGTGTGGTTCATAATGTCTCTTTCTTTCTTTTACTACCTTTTTCTCGGCATCCAAACAGAATAGATGCACTGTAATCTATTAGGGTTTCTTTCTTTCTTCGACCAACTTGCGCGGGTGGGGGAACTCGATGTAATGACCTTTCATTTGAGAAAGTGGAAGCAGAAAAAAGAGAAAATATTCGGAGAAAACTAAATTGGGGATTGATTGATATACAGTCCATTACCATTAGGTGACGTTCAATAAGATTAGATGCCGACCAAGCATCAGGATTTTGTTTTTAATACATGGCATGATGCAACACGTTGCTTGCTAATCCAAACCTAATCCCGACCTTTTCCAATTTTCTCTTACAAGAATATTGGCATGTCGGTTTTCTGGACGGCCAGATCCCATCATCATGTTATGTATGTTCCATCCAGTTAACCTTTTTTATTATTATCATGATCATTTTTGTTTATTATTAGATTATGCAGCAGCTCTTCAATTCAATGTCAACTGGAAAAACTACAAAAGGAATTAAGGAAGGTAGATAAAATGGAGCTCTCAACGATGACGTCTTGTTACACCAGCTTCTATCGAGATTCATGCATGATTCTTAAGACTGCTGATGGGCTGCAGCACAGCAATTGCAGTTTCGATCCAACCCATGCCCAATAGTTAATAGTCACGCCTTCTTTCTTAAATTATATATGCGAATGATTGTGCCATATGTTTCAGGTTAAGTTGTGCTTTTGTATTCTTAATTATAATTAGCCTTTCAAGTTTAGGTTGAAAAGAACCCTGTCCTCTTTGTAAAATGACGTTAACTGTTTTGTTCTACAGACGCCATTTTCAAAGAGAGAAGTTCCATGAATAATTAATATTAAAGTTGCAATTTTTGACAGCTTGTACCATGAGGTAATTAACTTTGTAACCTGTCACATCAGGAGAAGATTTTAAAAGTGCAATTAAATTTAATTTCAGTACTTTACTGCTTCGTATACAATGTAAATGCGGACATTCAGCGATGATTTGAATTGGGTTTATGTCCAAATCAATTTCGTAATGTTAGAATTTGACTTAATTTTAGATTAATCCCTTAATTATTGATGCTTAATTACTTAGTTTAGTCCTTTGGGGTGGGTGGGGCAATCTGGAACAAGGATATATATATATATATATTTTTTTTTGGGTTTGATGTTATTTCAGACAACTTCTTGGAGAAGTAATTGGTGTGTAAGCACCTCTCCGAAAAGCAAATATCAAATTTTCAAATGTTCTTCGTCTAAAGTGATTACAAAAGCACTTTTTACAGAAACACTTTTCCAACGTAGTTAATTTAGCGGAGGATGAACAATAATAACCCCCGCTAAGGCTTATAGCTCGTGTTGCGGTTAACTTCACTTGCCATGCACGCTATGGCTGTCCCGAAACTAGCAGGCGTTAAGCAATCTTATGTTATGTTAATCTATCCACTTCAACACTTTGATGTCTGAACAAAATTTTCACCGAAGCCATACTCAATTAATTGAGATTGTTCACTAATTAATACAATTTTTAAATTAATGGTTATTTAAATATTATTTTAAAACTTGAAGCGAAAGGATAAGCACCACAAGTGGGCGTAGGAGGGGAAATAGCTTTTTTGGCGTAGACTTTGACAAAACACGACTTGTATGCAAAGGTAAATAAAAAGGTTCTAATGAATGCCTTTTTTTAATTTTTAATTAAAAAAATAAAAAGAATAATGGGCAGCTCAACTTTGCCAATTCATTGCGTGATTAAATAATGGAAGTGAACAGAGAATGTCAGGATGGCTTGAGAACCACTCAACCTCATTGGGCCAGCACGTGTGCACGCCCACTGGGATTTTTTACACGACAAACGAAAAGCCGAAAGCAAAAACAAATCACAGTTCAGATGCCAAATGCGTTAAGCAACATCCTTAGTTCCCTCCCCTTAATCCCATTTATGGTTCGTTACGCTAAATTCTCACAAATCCCTATTAATTAATTCTTAAGCAAATTATACTCAGGATTTCTTAACTGACTCAATTTTACGCTACCCGGCTGCCATCTACTTCCCGTTATAACGGATGTTACATAACGGAACGGAGGTTGAAACATGTTTTGCTCGGTTGTAATAAAAGGGAGAAACGCGAAGAATGAGACAACAGTAGTTAGCATTGTGACATGTTTTATTTTGGTATCGTTGACTAAGTAAAATATATTGAGTTAAAAATAAGAATTTAAATGTGATAATTAAATTTGAACAAGGGGTAATATTTAGTTCAGAGTTAGTCACCGACCATGCAGATTGTGACAAATCACAAGTAGGATTAGCATGTGATTATGATTGTAATCGACCTGTAATTTGTTTTTATTCCTAAAATCGCTGACTTTCTTTGACTAAATTACAATTCGCACGTCTAATCATCGTAGATCATAATTTTGTCATTCTCAGATCAACCAGTCTGTTTTCATAAACGTTCACGTTTATTATTCTATATTATATGAGTGTGTTGTCCCAGTCCACTTTGGCTAGTTTCTACCTCAACGAATCCATCCAAGCTTTGTATTCCACCCACTCCACATCTCAAACCTTATCTCTTTCATTCATTTTCCGTCCAATCTTGGTCCTTCGAAAGAGAGGCTTTTTAAATACGACACTTGTCTTGCAAATTAATTTCTTAAAAATGAGGGGTGATTAATAATTCTTCAATTTGCACTATGCAAGTTGGCGTTATTCAATTGGTTATTGAGAGATATTACAGAAAATCCCAGAGAGGAAATTGATTGCTATTTTTAGAAATATGAACATATACCCTTTGGTTTATTTTTGCTGAAGCTTGAAGCTTACGTACCATGCACGTAAAGGCCAACTCGAATTTGTCTCTGGTTTGGGAAGCAGAAAGAAACCTAATTTTTGCTAGCACGGCCAAGCAGTAGAGTGAAAGTTCAAGAGAAACCCTAATATTGTTGATTGAAACTGTAGTTTTCAGAGGATGTTTCTGTCATTTGAAGAGAGAGAGAGAGAGAGAGAGAAGGAGTTTGCTTTACTGCCATGATTCATTAATATTGGTCATGGTGGCAGAGACAGCATGAACGGATATGCACAGAGACAATCACAGCGACGGAACAGAAGCGAGGTGGCGTGTTCAACTCAATCCACTCGTAAGCCGAGGTAACTGAAAAGATATCAAGGAGTTTCACATGGTGTAAAGACTAGTCAACCGTCTGCCAGTCTGAACTTTTTGAGAACCCGGCCAGTCAAGTGCAATCGAGTAGATCATGTGCAGTTTCGATCAACGGTTCATATAAGCCATAGTCTGCAAACTGCACGGAAGATTAGGATTATGTTGGTCATTTCTGCTATGACCAAATCTGACTGTTGTACAGATACGGTAGCCTAGTTTCGTGATTTGTTTGTGCTCCTTTGCTTCACATTGACGGAGGTCAAAAGATAATGAATAAATTAAGGTAAAATTGAATTAAATAAGTGATATTTAACAGCACAGGTTACTCAGGGAAAAATTGGCTTAATCCATACTCAACAGTGGAATAGCATCGCGTGTGTACGCATGCAGCTCATTTCCCACATCGGTCAGAACTGACTGATCAAAGGGCCCCTAATCAATGGCAAATGCGTTAAGCAACATCCTCTGCATTGTCTCCTTCAAATTCTCTGTTTAGTCAGTGGCCTATATCTAATATTTAGAATTATAAACGACAGATCTTTTAAGTTAAATCCTTCCAAATCCCAACGCAGAGAATCAGGAATGAGATTGACATAAGTCTACGTTAACCACTCCCATATCTTGTTGCCAACTGAACTGCCTCAAACATTTTAAAAATATCTCACATGCTTCAACTAATAATTTATTTGAACATTTCAGTTTACTCCACAGCTCTTGGGATATATTAATTTCATATCATGGCTGCATGTCCCTTGCTTTTCTCTTCAATTTTTCAGTTCCTTGTCATGGAAATTAGCATGGTGCATTCTTGCTGGTACCACAAACCAAACATTTGCCTGACAATTTAGCACCTAACACCCACCTTAAAAACGTACAGTGGGTCGCAAATGAAACAATATTTGGCACGTAATAATTAGAAGCTGAGAATATATGTAGGGTGATTCGGAGATGGTGAATGAGTAACAAACGTTCTCAATAATTCCTTGCCCTTTCCTTTCAGGAATGTCTAAATTAACACATTCGACGTAAAGTTGCATGTGCAAGAATGGCCAGCCAAGGAGGTGAACATTGAGCACGCGAACGAGCCAAAAACAAGGCAACTGCTTTGTGACTTAGGAGCATTCAATTTTTGCAGTACTCTGCTGACTGCTAATACGTTTGCAACACCTCGTGTGTAGGGGGGTCCACGCATGTTGTTGGTCTTACGTGGCAATGGAAGGGAGATGACAACACACAATGAAGGAGAGCCGAGGATTCTGCCACGCGTTCCATCCAGAGAAGAGCCGTGCACCACTCGGAGGGAACAACTCAACTGTCTCTAAACGTCCCAACAAAAGTGGGTCCCTTTGCAACAGCTTGCGCAACTGATTCTGTCCAAATTTAGCTGAAGGGATTTGCTTTTGCTCTCTGTTGGAGTTAAATGGGAGCCCACCTCATAAGTCGCAACTCTCTTAGCCCCATCCCGAAGCATGCTTACACAGAGAGTTTTTTTTACACACACAACGATTCCACTTGGTTTGTAACTTGAAATTTACTTCAAGGGGTGAAAATTAACGAAATCACAGGATTAATTAATGGGGGTTTTGTAATTTAATTAGATAGCGTGGAGTGAAATTTTAGTATACATAGTTACCGTTTTACTTGTACTTTCCCCTGATCTTTACGATTATCTAACGCCGCTAATTAATCTAATGACAATACCGATAGACAAAGCTACCGTTTGACGGGGTTGGGTCTTGCTTTTGTCTCTTGCATCTCGTGCACCTGTTTAACGCTTGTTTTGAACTTTGAAGCAGTAAGTAAACCCTTTTCCTGTTCTTTTCCGGTAGAAATTTCTGTATTAATAATTCAGAAAAAAATAATGATAATAGTTAAAAAAGCAAATGAAATTTAAAAAAAAAAAAAAAAGAAGAAGAAGAAGGGCGGATTGGCCTTTTCCAGACAAGAAAAAGAAAAAGTAAAAGAAAGACTGAATATATTATCTTTATCCCTAAACGGGAGAAGGAATCATAGAGGGGAGGCCACTTAGCGCAGCTCTCCACCTTTGCTTCCAAATCCAATTACCTCCCAAACTTTGATAAGGGAACAGCCTCTATCCCACCACCACGTGTCAGTTGGTGAAATGCCCAATCCTATCCATATTATCGCCGTATGTATCTCTAAACTTTTAAAATATCTATCGAGAAGTGTCCGCGTCAGAACGACACTAATACGTGGAACTTATTACCTTAAACGTCCCATTAGATATCTCCCGATCCATGATGATCTCAACCGTTGAAACTATCGGCTTATGTTTGCACTCGCACGAATCACAAGATTATACAGCAAATTGCCGGATTATGACAGGAGATTTTCTCTGTCCCATTGCGATCTTCCATGATTAGCCTCCTTAATTTTTGGATAATATTTAATGTGAAAATAAGTTAACAATAAAAATAAAAATAAAATATTTAATAACAAAATTACGAGGAATATATACAATTGCCATAAATAAAGAGAATGAAATAATTGTATTTCCTACGTATACATGGGACCCAGATTACTAAAAAGATGACAAAATATACTCCGTGAATAATAACATGTGCTTTGAAACTCAATTCAATATTTTTGAAATATTGCTATGGTGTGGAATTTTTAATACAATTAAATGTCAAAATTATCATTCATTTAGACTTGAATTTATTTAATAGTCACTGTATTTTTTAAATTCAAAATATAAGAGTTTAAATTTTAAAATAAATAAATAATTATATAAAAATATAATTAAAAAATTATATAAAAAGATTTTAACTTTTACGATTAATTCTGACACGCACAGGTTGGTTGAGTTGGAAAGCAAGAGATAAGAGATAGGGACGGGGAGGAGGAAAGCAATTGGGAAATGAATCAATAATAGAACCACATATATAACCAAAAAACGATCCCATCGACGGGACATAAAACTAAAACACGATCTAGGCAGATCTTCTTTAGACATTTAAATACATAATTTATTAATTAAGAAGATTAATGAAAAAGCAGGTGGATAGCTTTAATACGTCTTTGACTCGTCGATATAAATAGATACGGAAATCGCCCAACTCCTCATCTTTCAAGTTAAGTAACTAGACAGCCAGCCAGCCAGCCAAGCCAACAAAGTTAAAATGCTAAAGACCACCCCAAATGCATAAATTTATCGGTTCACAAACTTTTGTCAACCGCATCAAACTATATATTATATTAAATTAATACCAATTAAACCCAATCACTAAAGTATATTATTTAATTGTCAAATCACGTTCTGCTTGTTTTTGCCGGCTTGGTTTTAATTAATTACATCAAATTCTCTCTATGCTAGTATTGATACAGCTGTCTTTCTAATATTCATGCACCAGGATTATAATGATTCTCTAACAATATGATTGTTGGGGTTGTCGCGTTGTTAGTGTTTAGTGGATCTATTAGTGCCGTATTACGCATGAATTATGCAGGAAATTTAAATTATTAATTTGTTTAAGCATTAAAAGTTAGATTTCATTGTCATAAATTTTATGCATCTTTCGTTTAATTTTTAAATACACGATATATACTAGTCGAGGTTTTAGAAATTGTATGCTCTCGGACGTAACTTTTTCGACGAACAGAGTATATATACCCATCATACATCTCCTTTGGCTTACCTCTTTCGCTTACAAAAATAATTCAAATCAAATTTCTTTTTCTTTTCAAAAGCTAACACAAGATCATTTATATGAATTTCTTATCCTACTACAAGAGGTTAGTGCTTGACGTTATGCTAATTAAAACACATTAGAGAAAGTGAAATCTGTAGGAATCTTGACATATTATATTCAAGCATATATGTAAATCACGTTGGAATATCAGAACAAACACGTTATTCAGGAAAATGCGATCAGAGACGGTATTGAAGAAGGGTGAATAAGATGCCATTGCCAGCCAAGTGTTTGACAAATTGATTAAAAGAAAATGAAGGCCAGTAAAAAGCCAAAACTTCAAAGAAACACGTTGGGGAGCCAATGTTTCACCTTTTTCTCGTTTCCCAGTTACCACGTTTATAAGTTTGCACGCAATGCAATTTGATTTTTGAGTATATACTAATAAATAATTTTACGAACAAAATCGGCTACGCTGATTGCGGGGGCCAGCAGCCAGCCCCCATCCCATGGCATGCCGATTCAAATAAAGAAGTGGACCCCACAAGGGTCCCAGAGTTTAATAAGAAGGCACTCCGTCGTACCAGTAACGCATTTTCATTTCTTTCTTCCCTTTTTTTTTTTTTTTTTTATTTCTACTCTTCGAGAAGGTAAAGGTAGAGCAGCCCTTCTTAAGAACAGAACACGTGGGTCCCCCATTGCATGACACGAGTGGTCGACATCACACCTTGAGATCCACGTCATACCCCCTACTTATCCAGCTCTCCTTCCTGGCCATGATATCCTCACCCATTTGTTATGTACAATTATCTACCATAGCTGCTCACCTTGCCTCCATTTGTCTCTTGCCCCTCTGTGAATTAACAATAAACATGAATATTTAAGGAATTTTTTTTTTAAAACTGTGCTGCCAAAAAGCTGTCGGTGACGGGTAGAATTTCACGATGGGGTAAATTGAGAAATGTCTCTTTAAGAAATCACAACCCTATAAAAATAAATAAATAAAAAAAATCTGATCGTGAGATCATAAAACGACGCACGTCAATGCGTTTGAAAGGACAGCAATAGTTTTACGTTAAAGGCGACGTGACAGGACAGGCGGAGGGCGTTTTTTAACATTCCTTAAGCCACCACAAACCCTTGCGAATTCTTTATTCTAAAGAGTGATAATTGAGTCTTGAGTTTTGGTGAGTTAATCATGATGATGTGGTCAGAACTTAACTTTGAGCATGGTGACCGAAATTTTTGACCATTCGGGTTAGTATTGGCTTTTGCTTTATGCAATCGGGAAGTGCTTGACAAGATGATGAACTTGTTCCATTAAAGACCAAAGACAAGCCATGCGCTACTACAGTAACCCCCAATTTTGGACCATTTCCTTGAACTCATACCTTCTAGTAATATGCAACGCTTTTCAAATGGAGCAGCAGCTTAGCCTTGGTACTTGCCTGATTTTCTAAAGCTATATTTTAGGTAGTGTATAGTTGGGGGGCTATGGTCCTATAACTTCATCTCAACCGTTCTACCAAAAACACCCTCTTCTACTGATAGCTAGAAACTTATTGTATCTTCCATTTCGTGATCTCGTTACTTCGTTAATTCCAACCACCAATTCTCGAAGTTCCTTTACGATTGTACATAAATCAAGCCACAGATTGGACGATCAAAAGTTACAATCGATCAGAACCGTCCTTTACGCAGGACCCACGGCCCATGAGAAAATGTTTGCAAATTGAGAAACAAAAATGGCCGTAAGAGCGGGGCCGGTGAGGTCCAAAGTTGACTGGAAAATGCCAACAAAAATAAGGAACATCACAAGGAGTGGTTGATTTCCTTGGCTTTGTTGGCAAGCTTTTGCATTCCTGATAATTGCTGCCCTGCACTGCAAGAATGTGTGTAGTTCCCCATCAGATTACAGCGTAGCTGGGCATGCTGTACACAACAAGTTTTGAAGTACAATTCCACCATTGACCATAGAAGTAAAAATCATTTTATTCATTTAAACATTTAACACGAAAAATTTACCCTTATTTAATTTTATTTATTTATTTACGTTTTAAAAAATAAAATAAAAATTGTGAAATTATGTCAGATTTTGTTTGTTGGGGAAGTAAGGACATAAAAGGAAAGACAAAATCATAAATAGAGCAAGTAAAAACAACTACGAGTAACTGAACCTTTTGTTAGTGCTGATTCATACGTTTGACCTTATTTGGTTAAGGTCCTTCTACGACTGCCCAGAATTCGCTTCCCGAGTTTGTTATCTCTACGACCGTTACTCCATTCTCGTTCCAAACGGGTGTTTACCACGCGCCTGAAATTCTCGCACATATATTTAATCAATTTCATCAAAATCAAGCAATTACAGATTTACGAATCTCATAACAATCAGAGAGACGCGTTGATGTCACGCGCCGGGGTAAATAATAGAGGTTGATTTAATTTACCCGGTGAAATTAAAAGTAAACGCAGTTAGTTTTTTTAACTCGCAACAAATTTTACCGCTCTTAGAGAGAGAGAGGAACAAACTTATCACACCTGTAACCCACGGACATTAATTGAAAGAGATGAGGATAGCAGATAGCCCTTCCCTCTCTGCCTCTCATCTTTCACAAATAAAAAATTAAAAAGGATAATAGAGTGCTTAAAAGCTTTCGCACAAGAAAGAAGGATTTTGCAGTACGCACAAAAAATAAAATAAAATAAAATAAAAAAAGAAATAAATATAAAAAGAAAAGCAAAGCAAAGCAAAACCGACGACGAACGGGCGGATCTGGGTCAACGCCGTCTGACCGTAAAAAGGAGAACTTGAGGGTTTTGAATGTAATTATACTTACGGTTTGTCCATTGGGGTTGGTTATTTATTTTATAATTCGGTTCTGTCGTTGTTGTTGTTGCTCTCTTTTAAGGGCTTGTGCTTCCCTCTTTCATGTAAGCTCTGCCTTTGCTTTTTTTTCTCTTTTTATCTCGAAACGGCGAGACAAAAAAAACAATATAGCTAGCGCTAGCGAAATATATACGTGGAGAGAAATGAGAACGAAGAGAGGACTTTGTTACCCGAGGGTAGTAGATGTTTGTTTAGACGAGAGAGTAGCTGTAAAGAAGAGGAGAGTTTTCTCCGGTGAGCAGAAGATGGGTTACCGGAAAAGACAGAGATTCTCGCCGGAGGTTGCCGGAAAGTCTGATTTATTTGATGCTTTACCTGATGATCTTGTTGTTTGTATTCTCTGTAAACTTAGCTCCACCGCGCGTTGCCCCGCCGATTTTGTCAATGTTTTGATGACGTATGCTGCTATTCCTTTCTTCTTTTTCGCTGGTTCATTTGCTCCAGCTTGATATTGTTTGTTTCAGAAATCTAATCTAACTCACGTTGTTGATTTTCGGTTAAACGCAGATGCAAGAAATTAAATGGCTTAGCTTTGAATCCTCTAGTACTATCTAAAGCTTCTCAGAAAATGTTCGCTATTAAAGCCAAAAACTGGTCGGAGTCGTCTCACCGTTTCTTAAAACTCTGCGCCGATGCCGGAAATGTTGAAGCTTGTTACACTCTTGGCATGGTAAATAGTTAATTCCTTATGACAAAATAACAATTCTCTAATATTTGTAAATTTCCAAAATTATATTTTTAGTTCTCAAGCGAAGAACATTCTTCGAATGATGCTTGCATGGTGTTAATGTTCTTAATTGATTTTTGATTTTGCAGATTCGATTCTACTGTTTACAAAACCGAGGAAGTGGAGCGTCTCTCATGGCCAAGGCGGCGATTAGCTCCCACGCACAAGCACTCTATTCGCTGGCAGTTATTCAGTTCAACGGTAGCGGCGGTTCCAAAAATGACAAGGACCTTAGAGCCGGCGTCGCTCTGTGCGCACGAGCCGCTTTTTTTGGCCACATCGACGCGTTGCGCGAGCTGGGTCACTGTCTCCAGGACGGATACGGTGTGCGCCAAAACATAGCCGAGGGACGCCGGTTCCTTGTCCAAGCCAACGCTCGCGAGCTAGCTGCCGTGCTATCGTCAACAGCTTCGCAAGGAATTCTCACGTGGAACTCACTCTCACACCCTCACCCAGTTCCCCAACCTCAAAATGCTAATAACGGTCACTTGACTGGGATGGGGTGTCCTTTACTCAGTGATTTCGGTTGCAATGTACCGGCGCCAGAGGCGCATCCCGCGAACCGATTTTTAGCCGAGTGGTTTGCTGCTCGCGACGGGACACCGGGATCGGGATTGAGGTTATGTTCGCACGTGGGATGTGGTAGACCGGAGACCAGAAGACACGAGTTCCGTCGTTGTTCGGTTTGCGGTGCCGTAAATTACTGCTCACGCGCCTGTCAAGCGCTCGATTGGAAGTTGCGCCATAAAGGGGAGTGCGCACCGGCCGAGCGGTGGCTGGACGAAGAAGGTGACGGCGACGTTAATGAAGCAGAAGGCGGTGTTGGTGGGGATGATAACGTCATAGCCGATAGTTAAACGGAGGTGGGGGATTTAGACTGACGGTGATAGGTAACGGTAACGGTAACGGCACAAAATATGGGTTTAATTGGCGTAGAAAATGACAAAATGGTACCCGGGAAAATTGAGGCCAGTTTTGGTGGAAAATTAAGTAAAAAACTTTTATTATGGTCGTTGGAATTTGCAAGGCAGTCGAGGGAGAGAGCTTTGTTTGCCCCCGTTTGTATAGAGGGGTAAATCCGAGAAATCAAGGGGCTTTTTTTTAATTTTTAATTTTATTTTTGTAACATAGAGAAACTTTCAACCTTAATTTCGGTAAATTAAGATTCAAAATTCCGGTAAATTTGTTGTGTTGTTCCTGTCTTTGATTCCTTCTCAGATTCGTATAATTATTGACAAACAAGGCATGTGGTATAAATACGAAATTAGGTATGGGAATGAGATGAATGAGCAAACCCTATAATATCAAATTCGTTTGTTGTTTAATAAATTGCGGTTTAGCTTTGGGGTAAAGGCAAGGAATTCCCTTGTCCTACATCTCAAAAAAAAAAAAGTGAAATTCAAAGCTCAAACACAGCAACAGTTTAAATTAGTGGGAAACTGTGAAATCTTATGGCCATGGCAATACTGCTACTCTACGTTGGGGAGGGATTGTAGGCATTGTAGGCACTCAATGAGTTTGAATACCTCTTACAGACTTTTTGTTGCTTTTCCGCTGTCAAGCAGAGAGACCCATCAAGAGATTTGACCCAGAATTTTGAGAAAATAAAAAGTAAGTGGTGTGAAAGTAGTGGGAGAAATTTTGCATTTGTTAGTGGAGTGGGAAGATTTTGGGTATTTTCAAAGCTTTATGGTATGCCTAATACCGATATCTGTGTGCCCAAAAGGGCATCTTATGGTGGGTGGACACTTATTCTTTCTTTTATTATGATTCCTTTTTTTTTTTTTCAAAAGAATTTATTATCAATGTCATTATTTTGTACTCGAAATTGGATGCCCGCATTGGGGTGGTCCAAGCCCAACCCATTTAAAGCCAGTGGTTGGAATCTCCGCTGTGCCTGAAAACAATGTCATGCAACAAAGTAGTAGTTGCAGGGACCAAAATGCTCATTTCTGTTAGCAATTTTAAAAGGGTTGACTTGTTTGTGGATTCGTGTACGAGCAATAGCATAGGCATAGCATATGTAGTACAAAATCAGCCTTCAGTTTTGTTTTAATTTCATACAAAGTACAGTTCAGTTTAAGCAAGCTCATAATGTCACATCTGACCAACCATTTCCGCACCAACTTTCTTCTCATTAATCTTAAGCCATTGAAGTTTTCCGCCGTCTGCAGAAATTTTGCTCCCAAGGTTCATTTGAAAAGGCTGTAAAACACTAGCAAATTCTTCTTTTAAAGCAATTATGATTCACTGAAATTAAACATACAGGCTTTTGAGGACTGGAGAAGTATGCATCATATCAATTAGCCTTTGGAAGAAGAAAAAAGAAGGCATTATTGAGAAAAAGTGCTGCCGTAGAAAGCACTTTCAGATCACACTTTTAAGTTAGCTTTTATCTTTCCTCACTCCTCAGTCCACAGTAAGTTCTTCACAAGAAACCTCAAATTTTTCTGATCTATATCTTGGGTGTTGCCTCAAATGCAAGTGTTCTATGTTTTGTATTGCTTGATAGGCCGATGATGAAAAAGAAAGAAACAAATAAAATAACTAGCAATCTTATGTCCAGTTCTTGCAACAGAAGCAAAATAAGAATCTTGCAACCACCATTTTAGCTCCATATACGCATAAGATTCCAGGGTTTCCATCTCGCAATCAATCAGTTGCAACAGTTTATACATCAAATAATACAGGCAGTGCTTATTTGTGCATTATTTAATGTTTCTCTAGTGAATATGAAGCACAGTTTGATTTTACAAGTGACTTACAAGTATATCGACTGTAGCATTTCACTCTCAGCAGCTAACGTAAGATCTCCATTCACCAAGTTTCTGTTCATGTCCGATTAGCAGTCAAAACAGGGAGCTGAATGATTCCAACAAGCCCAATGAAAGGATTTGGGCCAAGTCTTCTGGCCCAGTTAGAATTAATTACGGGCCGGAGCTGGGTTTAAGTCTTCTTTTAGCTTCAGCTTGAACATCTTGCCAAATCGAGGACGCTGCTGCTCTGCTTCGAGAGTTCTGAGTTTAAAATCAGGCGAGTTTTGTTGTTTATTGATTTACGTATCAATATTCGCACTTATATTTACTCTTCCATTTCAAAGATCACTGGAAAAGAATATCGATTCTTGTGTGGATTATTTTTCTTGGATTATATTTCTGTAATTATTGTGTAGGGTTTTCCATTTGAAAATACGTGATGCTGTTGATACCCATTGAAAATTTGTATTAATAAAGGAAATTAGGAATGTAAAAAGTAGATTTATATTTGGATGAATAATTTTGGGTGGTCTGTATTACTGATTGATAGGAAGAGAAGTGAAGATGGGATTTATAATGGAGTTTGCGGAGAATTTGATTTTGAGGTTGATGGAGGACCCGAAAGAGAGGGACAGGAAATTTAGGGAGCGTTTGTATGAGAGGAAAGAAAGGTGCAAAAAGACAAAGGAGATGTGGAGCTATCCTCTGCGTCCATACGGGTTTTGGACATTCGAACGACACAATGCCCAGCTCCGTTGGGATGCTCAGATCAGCCAGGTGCCTGGCAGAAGAGACCCATACGACGATCTCCTTCAAGACAGCTATCATACCACCTCTACCTCCAAATGAATGCCAGGTTTGATTTTCGGCATGATTTTGATCCAGTGAGTTCTATTTGGTGTTTATTTGCTTGATGATGTTTGCCGTGCTTCTTTGATTTTTGAAATTTGGAATGCCTATGTGGTGTTTATGTGTTGATTCATGATCTGTAGATTTCATTTATGTTAGATGATTTTTGAATTTCAGTGATTGGTTGTTTTGAGTAAACAACAAGCTCCTTTTGTGTCACAAAATTAGATAATCTAGAGCAATTAAAGACAAGGTTGTGTAGTTGTTGGAAGATGGTGCCTTTTGTGGCATAATTATCTTAACCACAGACATGGTTAATGTAATCTCTTTATTTTCTTGTGAGTTGTAAGTGTTTTTTTATTCAATTTTATCAGTTGCATATTTATCCATATCTTAGGATACCGAATTGTATGCTTACATATTTGATAGCTTGACAACTGAGATTAAAATAGTGGTGTCAACTTGGGACAATTTATGATACAATACTTTTTAAGTCTTTGAAGAGGTCCTTATATGCATGCATGCAGACACTTTCTGTAGCCGAAGATTTGGATGCTCTGGTTGGATGCATAACATTCGCTGTAGAAATTTGAAAAGACTGTAGGAGAATCCTGTGTAGCTTTTTCTTTTTCTTCCTTTTCCTCCATTGTTACATGCACTTTATCTTATAGGCTAGGGTGGAAATTACGTCTGTGTTGATCTATAAATTCTTGAAATATAAAGATATCTCTTTAGCAAATACTATTCTTGTCTGTTGTCAAAGTGTCATTTCTGTGATCTTTTTCTTTTATTCTCCTGTTGTTTCCGTGATGTTAATATAGCAATTTAATGATTCACAAGATAGTTGCCACTTCCAGTTTTATTTCATATCATTTCTATTAAATTAATAACGATTATGGAACCACAAGTCATCCAAAGAGCATTGAAGGCTATAGTTCACAAAAGAAGGCTTTATATTACGTAATTTTAATTACAATGTCTCAATAATGACTATATGTTTTCTTTCATTGATGCAGAAAGCCGAAGTGAAGGGAGAATGATTTAGTGCCTTCCCCAAGGAGGATGGTGTTTCGAACTCACTTTATTATTCATTTTTTACCTTTACTTGTTGAACACTTTATGTATGTTGCCGAAATGTTAACTGGGTTATAATGGCTCACTGTTGGAGACTGGTTTTATAAGTTTGAATAATTGTCCATGTAACTCTGGCTTGTGGAATGAACTGTATCTTTTGACCGAGTATCCTCTGGGTTTGCCTGTTATCCTTGTGCTTGATTTAACAAACGTACCTGCAACACAGACATAAACATGGTGCTTTTGATTCTTTCAGTACAGGTGGTTATCAAATCAAATCCATACTCCTCATGTTCCTGCACCGAGAGCAGTTTGTTTATGCACGGAAATTTTAATCTATTGTTGCCCTGAGATTCACAAACTTTCAGGTGTGCTGGTTTAACCATCACCAACGTCAAATGGGCAAAGTAGCAACCGTTCTTGCTCCAAAAGCTGGCTTGGAAGCCAAGTGATCACTTGAAAAGATACCGTTCTTCTGAACCAAAAAAAGCTATTGTAATTATGAACCATTTGTACCCATTCACATATTGAAAGAGTTGAAAAGGTCTTAAAAAGCCATTTACAAAGTGATTAAATTCCACATTGCACGACATTACCTAGCCCACAAAGTCTACTAAAGTGTGGCAAACCAGACAACTAAATAGAAAACCCGCAAGGTGAAAAATAAACTTTTATTCTGAATCTGAGCTTGAATCCTCTTCGGTTTTATCTCCTTCCTTTTCAGCTTCACTCTGCTTAAAAGCCTTGGCTATCTCATCAGTGGGAACCAAAGGAAGATAGCCAAAGACCGTGTAGCCCTTCTTGTTCATGTTCTGAACAACATGGTTATACTTCTCAGACCAATGTGCAGCTGTTGGAACAGTTATATCTGCCACTGTGTGGAACAATGCATAGCGGTTAAGTTTATCCCATGCTTTCACAGAACTTGTCAGCAGTAGATGCTTGGATTCTTCAATGGCATAATGTGCAGCTGTACGAGGTCCCCCAGTCTGAGCCTCGCTTACAAGCTTTTGGCCTTTCTCTGACGCCTTTTCAATCAGACTGTGGGCTTGGCTGACAACCTGTTTAGCCAACGGTGGAGCATGCTCATCAAACTTGTGACAAGCTTCATCTACCTGCAGCAATCAATTAAGTTAATTACTACTATCAACTGGGTTATTTGCTAAAAGTTCGTTACAAAAATTAAATCAAACCATGCTCCAAGAAAGAGACTTGTAAACACAGAGAAATCAAGTAACATCCAACACAAATTATAGTCCCTTGTGTATGTATTATTGAATAATTTCAAGTCCGAATTCACTACTACCCACATAGACAAAGAACCCACACACTGCAGAATATCATATTAAGAGATTATCAGCTAACATGTAGCTCGGAGATCCTTTTTCTTTTTTTAACGGAGTAATCAACCATTTTTTGAAGACAGTCCTGAACCCAAATTATAATAAATATAAAATAAAAAAAAAGTGTGACAGAACCACAACCAAGAGTTATTAACGTCATTTTTTGATCATAAAAGTAAAATCTTATACATAAATCATGCACAAAGAAACAAATCAATGAATCCAAGATCTAAAAACCGCGAGAAATCCTTAACAAGATGCAAGCTTTCCTCCATCAATATTCAAAAACAATAAAACCACGAATTAGATTCCGATCAAGCAGAGAACTGAAAATTATTTTTAGAAACATTTCATCTAACGAAAAGAAATCAAGCAAAATTTGCAATTACGAGACGCATGTTATTTGATATCTCGATATAACAAAAAGAGACTAAAATAATCAATTGATCCGAAAAGAAGCAGAGTAAAAAGATAATACCTTCTTATCAACAAAGACGAGCAGATCATCAGGTACCCCCTTGAATTTTTCATAGACAGGTCCCACGACGGCTGTCACGGCACCTTCGACGGTCCCAACCGCCGAGCGTAACGGCCCCGAGTTGCGCTTCGCATAGTCGTACAGACTCGACACCAACACTAGTGCGTGAATCGCAGCCAGCCTCACAAATCCTAAGTGCTTCAGCTCTTGTCTCTTGCTCTCAGTCTCCATATCTTACCCTAAGAAAAAACAAATTACCTCAGATCACGAGAAATAACAAGCTCGAGGTTTGATTCAGATACCAGCTTCTAGCAATGCGTAACTGAAAAGTGATCCGAGGAGTCGGGGAATGATCTTATTTATAGCAAGAATATGTGAAAGAGACGAAGCATCATTAAATCGGACCCGTTGGTGTGATCCGACGGTCGAAAAGAGACCTATCTTTTTCCTGGTGGTTCGGGTGGTGAAACTGGGCTCGGTTGCATCATTAATGATGGAAATTCTGATTCCGTGGAAGTGGGGCCTAGATTTGAGACGCTTTCTAGGTGAAACTAGAGGCATCTAGAGAGACAGGTGGCAGTTGATGACATGTGGAATGCTTGGAAATATCTGGAAGCTTCTTTATTGTGCGGTACTCCTCGTTGGAAGCATGTAGACTAGACTGCATTTGCAATCGTCAGTCGTCAATTGCTGGCCGATGAATTTTAATGAAAGCTTTGCCATTATTTATTTATTTATTCATTATTTTTTAAATTAATATATCAACTATAAATGAATCAAATCGCACCTTTTCTCTTCCAAAATGCAATCAAGCTGTGACGGGATGAGACGACGACGATTCAGGGGCTTCGAGATCACAAGTTAAATCTTATCACATCGAAAAAATTATACTCATGAAAATTGTAGATGCCAAAACCGGGGGCGTCCGTTGACTTTCGCTGCAGTTTCTTAAATATCACAAATGAAGATTGCGCTTTGTCATCCTTCTGAAAAAAAAATTATTTTTTTATATATATTAAAATTATATAAATAATTGAAAGATTGCGCCATTATCATTCTTTTGAAAAAAAATATTGTTTTATATTTAATTAAAATTACATAAATAATTAAAAGATATTTTTAAAAATTGATCAACGAATTCGATTTGAATCCGAACGGTTGTCGAATTAAAAAAAAAAGTTAAAAATCAAAATCGATTATTTTTAGTTCGATTTTGATTTAAAATTTTAAAAAATTAAAAAAAATTGGGTCAGTATCGATTCTAATTATTGGAATCAGAACTGAACCGATCAACCCCCATTTTACATTTGCAAATCACAAGTCTTGATTTTTATATTTGGCTTTTCACTCTTCGCTTCCCTCTTTTCTCGACATCAGCTTCGAACCATTGATCTATCTCTCCTTTGCAAAGTCTTACATTTCTTTTAAAAATCAGTCTTTGAGCCATTTATGCTTGTAAAGATTGAAGCTTTTTGAGTTCACCAGTCAGTAATAATCCTATCCCTAACCGTAGTTTTATTTATTTTGACTCTTGTTTAATTCGAGTAAGAAAAACATATTGTTTATCATGTTATTTTACATATTCATCCTTTCTCTATGATAGAATACAGAGAATTGTTGGATCTAAAGCGCCAAGGGCATAAATATTTGAAGTTTTAAAATTACACTCACACTTAAAAAACTATTTAGGTATGTGTTTGTGTTTGTTTTCAATATTTTTTTGAGTTTCTTACAATTTCTACATTTGATGCCTGATGATGATGTTCATTTCATTCATAAATTGAAGGATATATGTCATTGTAAAGACATAATTTATGTTACAGATTAAAAAAAAAGGTACAAACTTAAAAACTTCAAACCAATTTTTAACTCTAATATGAAGAAAATATCTATATCGAAGAGATTTGAATATAATGTAAAGAGCGCTTTTTAGTGGTGGATTTGATATTATGATGTGTCTAAGGGTTACACCTCCAAAATTTGAGTTCGTGAATTAAAATTTAATAAAATAATTTAAAATATAAAAATGAAGTTGTTGAGATTTTAGCAAAGTTTTCACTGTACATAATTAAAATCAATAAAAATTTACAAATATTAAAATTTTATAATACTCCCAATATTTTTCATAAAATTTCAAATTATTACCACAATAAAATCAATTATCAAAACTTAATACATTTATTTAACTAAATATAAGCAGTTTCTTTACAATGTTCTAACAAATACAATATACGCTGCAAAATATTCTTCTAAAATATATATAGTAAAAGAACATAATTTTTTCCAAATTTACATATTTTTTATTGCTCCAAAAGAACCTAAAAATTAAGATATGAGCCAAAAGTAGATATAACATATAACTGAAATTTTTTAAATAAATTTAATAATGATTATAGTTCCAATTAATTAAGTCAAAATAAATGTAAATAAGTATAAATAGACATAAATAATGATAATACATCAATAATACAATTTAATTATCATTGTATATAATGCATAATTTTGGGATACTATTTTCAGGGACTAATGTCTTAAAAATGTGAAGTTTGCGTATTTTAAAGGCTTTATACTTAAAGACAACCGCCTATAATTTCAAGTTTATTGACTTTCACTGTGAGACTAAAATAAGGTCTATAGTCATCGGTGTTAAAAAAAAATTACACATTATTTCGTCATCCAATCACACGTTAATAACAAAATAATTTATTGATATTATTTTACAACATTGTAAATATCAAAAATATAATTTAATCATAATAGTATTACTAAATTTTTAAAGAATTTATACAAAACGAGATAGAACAATAATCATGTCACTAAGATATAATTTTTTGTTTTATAAAAATTTAATATAAAACCTTTCTTTTTAGTTTTTAAAATGTTAAAATACTTAATTATATATAAATGACTTATCTAGATCAAAAGATGCTCGTTCTTTTATAGCTTTCTTGCTCTTCTTTTTTCTCTCTCTATTACCATATATTATTATTTTTTAAATTAATATATAATTGTTAAAATGACTAATAGTTTATACTGCTTATAATAAAATACATATAAATTTCCAACCTAAAACCAAACTAATGTTCGATCTAAAAATTCTAAAATTTTAAATTTTGAAAACAAAAATATAAATAATGATAAATTATAAAAAGATCCCTATAATATAAATAATTATAAAAATACTCTAAAATATTTACATACAAAACTCACAATTGTTAGAATTTTCTAGTTTACTTTAAAATTATAAGAATTTTTATTTTGATCTTAAAATTTTTAATTGTTTACACATAACACTTTTAATTTATAAAATAGGATAAAATTTTTTACAATCTTTGCAATTTCACCCATAATAAAAATTTCATAATTTTTTATCTAATTTTTAACAATTTTTAAAAAGAATTTTAATCCAACTATCAAATTCAACCTAAAATCTATTAATCTGGAGTTCAAGAATTTAAAAAATAATAGTAATTTTAACTATTAACCTATTAAAATCAAATATATTTATTTTTTTAATTTTTAATAATTTCTATGCTAAAATAAATAATTTTTTTCAAAATAAAGAAAAATAAAATTGTTATCTTCACTTTCTTATTTTCCTCCTCTTTATTCTTTTTATTCTTCTTCTTCTTCTTTCTCTCTCTTTTCTTCTTTTCTTTTTTTTTCCTCTTTCTTTCTTTTTCTTTCTTCTTTCTTCTCGTGCATTCTATAATCTTCTTTCAATTTCGCACGTTATCCACACATACCTATATATATAAAGATACATGGGCCAAAATTAAAAGATTTGGGCTTTTAAAAAAATTAGGCTTGAGACATTACGTGAGGAGTGTTGTCATTGTAAATAGTAAAAAGTGTTTTAAGAGAAGCTAATAGACTTGGAGTTTCTGTTCTTGATTACAACACCTTCTTTAGCTTTTGCAATAGCCCTAGTGCCAATCCCACTATCCCTCATCTTCAATCTTTATTGTGATATCTTTCAATTTCTCTTCTACTCTTGATTCTTCTACATTTACACCTCTTGTATGTTTCAGGACAAAAAAATAAAATGGGTAGGACTCAATAATCATTAGATGGGCCTTAGGAATAATTCTGATTCTGTAGTATTTATCTTTATAGCATAAAAGAGTATCACTATAATGAAATCCCATTTGTCGAGCCTTGTGTAAAATTGGACTAAATATTTTAACATAAAGATTGTGTCTGAGTTTTAAACCCAAGTGCATGGTGGGAGACTGCAAATAGTAGGTGTTTTCTCTAGAAATATAGTGTATATTGCTCAATCTTATCTTACAGCTTTACAATGCTCTAAATGTAAGGAATTCTTTTTGGACTAAAATACAAAACAATTAGTTTAAATTCTTCAAAATAACATATAAGTATTAAGGCTAAAATAAAACAATTAGTTGAAGTTTTTAGGTCTAATACAAGTATTTACAACTCTTCCACAATTAGTTTAAATTCTAGTACATTGAACAAAAAAATAGTCTTACATCAACTTTCGATATCAAAGTTATTATGACCTTTATTACTTCAAAATTGCATAACTGGAGCTTTATAACTTCAAGTGATGCAAGACCAGTGCCATATTAAAGGTAATTTAATCAGGTTTTCATTCATATAGGTCATAACTACCAATTCATAGTAGATTAATATAGTTTTTTTTTTATAAATCTGAGACAATGCATTGCAATTTTTTTGAACCTGACAATAGTTAGTATAATGGCCATAACTTTTAGTAGAAAATTCCAAATTTTAGCATTATTTTTTCTATTTCATAATTAAATTTTCTTTACTATATTAAACTTTTACTTTAAAATTAAATCTGAGATGATAGCAGTGATAATTTAAAGTTGACTATTTTTATTTGAACTTGACTGTACTTTCAAAGAAAATAAAAATATTTGATTTTCATGCACATTTATAGCTTAATATGCGTTCTATATTCAAATTATACATTCATAACATTATTATTAGATCACTTTTTATTTAATCACATAGATTTTCATAGTGTAGATCACTTTTGACTTATGGTTAATGACTTGTGAATACAACTGCACTTATGTCACCTAATTTATGGCCATTTTTGTTTGCTCCTTAACTATTTTAATAAGTTTTTTGTAATGAACCACTTTATTTTAGTTTTAGTAAACAATCTTTAATGTATTTTTTTTTTACAATTTTAAAAAATTTACAAAAACAAAGATGGATGTCAATATTATAGATAATCAAGTTGAAGCTACTTTTAAGGTATCCCAAATTCATAAAAATACTTTTGATGTGTGGGATCATTTTGAGTGCACAAATAATCAACAAATTAGCATTATTGAAAATACTAACCGTAACTATTATGTAAAAATATTAACGTACAAGGTTCAATAGGGTATTTTTGTGATGAAAAAATATATTGATAAATGTCTTAAATATCTTTATAACATGGATAAGAAGCAAAGATTAATTGTAGCCAAACCCTGTGGTAATGATGCTAATAATGCTCTTATTACTTGAAACTTTGATCAAGAATATTGTAGAATGATACTTGCTAAAATGATTGTAAACGGTGAGTTGCCTTTTGCTATAGTAGAGCATGAAGGTTTTAAAGAGTTTGTGCATACCTTACAATCTAAATTTAAATTGTTTCTCGCTTTACTATTGCTAAAGGTTGCAAGAAAGTCTATATGATTGAGAAAACTAAATTGTGAGAATGGGTATTTGGACTCTTGTTCAAAATTTTAGTTATTTATGTCTCACTACACATTTTATTAATAATGGGTAGAAGTTGCACAAAAAAATTTTAAATTTTATTGAAATGCCTAGTCATAATGGGAAAGAAATAGGAAAAATGGTAGTAGCATGCATTTAAGAATAAGGTATTAATAACAAAGTGTCAACACTTACGGTTGACAATGCTAATTTTAATGATATGGCAATTGCATATTTGAAAGATAAAATTTCAAATTTAGTTTTTGGTGGGGACTATATCCATGTGAGATATGTAGCTCATATTTTGAACTTAGTTGTTAAGGATGGGCTTGGATAAATTAAAAACTCTATTAGTTGAATTCAAGATGTAGTGAAATATGTAAGGAATTTTCTGACAAGAGTCTAACAATTTAAATTATGTGCTGAGAAAGAAAAGATTAATAACAATAGTAAGTTTTGTCTTAATGTTTCAACAAGATAGAACTCCATTTACCTTATGTTAGAGATAGCTATTACATTTCAAAAAGCATTTGATAGGATGGAGGATAAGGATCCAACCTATAAGTTTGAACTTGAGCATGATAATGTGTTCTAACTTGAGAAGATTGGTAAAAGGCAAAAGCCTTGGCTAGATTTTTATAAAATTTTCATGTTGTCACAAAAAAATTGTCGAGATCAATGTATGTTACTTCTAATGACTATGTTCATGATATTGCTTCCATCTTCACTTGCATGAATGAATGGGTAAATGATACAAATCCATATGTTAAAAGTATGTGTTTTAAAATGAAAAAAAAAAAGTTTGACAAATATTATTGTAATGTTAATAGGATAAATATTTTAGTTGTCATTATAGCTGTGTTAGATTCTAGATATAAGATATATGTGGCAAAATTTTTTTAACAAGAAACTGTTTGATAATAATGGTGCAAAAGTTTACGAGAAATGTGCACATTTAAAAAATGTTTTGTAAAGTTTATTTGTATTTTATAAAGGTAGTTGTAAAAATTTTAAATCAAGTCATGTGTCTTAAAACTCAAGTACAGTAGAAAAAAGTAGTGGTGTTGGAGCCAATGTTAATATTATTTCTATTAAAAATGAATTAATGAGGTTTATAAAAGATAAAAAAGATGTAAATTCTAAATCATAGTTGAAAAAGTATTTTGAATAAACTTGTAAAGATGGTGGGCAAGATTTTGATATCTTAGTTTGGTGGAAAAATAATAAGTTCAAGTACAAGGTTCTTTTTTAGATTGCAAAAAATATGATAACAATTTCTGTATCCATTGTTGTCTTAGAGTTAGCTTTCAGTATATTTAATCGTGTGTTTGATCCATTTCATAGTTGTTTAACTCCAAAAGTTGTGCAATCACTAATTTGTACTCAAAATTGGTTACAGGTTATACCAATACTAATAAATATTGATGAATTATTAAAAGATATTAAACAATATGATTCTAGTAATGTTAATTATATAGTTTTAGTTTTGATCATGTTGCTTGAGTTTTATTGTAACCTAACTTGTTCGTATTTTTTTTTACTTATTTGTAATAGAAATGAGCATGATGTCATATTCAAAAAATGCAAATAAAAATGACATCGAAGTCTAAAAAATAAATGACAAATCACTTAACTTGTTTGCTTGTAATATTTTTTGTATTACTTGTTGAAATAAATTATTTATTTTCAATTTTTATTTATTGATATTGGTAATTGTGTTGGTATTGCTGTTGATATTGCTAGAGTTGATATTGCTTTTGGTGGATGGGTGAATATTAGGTATTGTTGTTGGTTGTTTCATTGCTGCTGCTGGCTGTTACATTGGTATTGGTGTACTTTTGTCATTTGGGTTTTATTTTGATTTGTTGTTTGAATACATTCTTGTGAATTTAGTGAGTCATGGTTTAATTTGATCAACTTTTGTGATATAATTATGTTTATATTATAATATTTTAAGTTTTTTATATACAAATATATCTCTTTAGTTGGTTTTGCTTTTTCAAAATGTTGAATTGAAATGGCATTTTCATGCTTATATATATGTATTCTTTCTTTTCTTCTTTTTAATTTTGTTACGATACTTTTATTTTTGCCAAATATTGTATATTATTACTCTTTGTAAAGAATGATTGCATGAATGAGCATTTTGTTTGTGATTTATTGCAAGCAATGACTCTAGTAACTATGATATTCAATGTTTATAATGTGACATCATTGATTATTATAAGTATTGAATTACATGTTAAAAAGTAGGTTAATAAATAAAATATCTTATTTTAGAATTAAAATCAAACTCGAATTGAATCAAAATCAAAAAATAAGATACCCTATTAAATATAGTAGGTTTCAATTCTAAATTTTAAAAATCGATTTTATTTAGGATAAATTTAATTTAAAGTAAAATTAAAATCAAACTTTAACATACACACCCCAATATTTTTAATTAAATTTACTTATAATTAATTTTTTATTAAATTTTTTTTTACACTCATAAGAATATAATTTTAGTTTACTTTAATTGAGTGGATAAACAAACAAATAAATGAAAGTACTGGGGAATCTCTCTGCATACAATGGACATTTGGGGACGAAGGCTTCTGTCGAAACCCAATTCACGTTACAAGCATTTTGTGCAAAGCGGGCGAGGATTTTAGTTCAAACCTAAGAGCCATGTAAGTAGGAAAGCATGGACCTAGACAAAATTGTTTATAGACGTTTGTACGTATTTATTTATTTGTTTGCTGTATGGCGGATAAATAAAGTAATTCAGAAGAACTGTGCGAAGCAGAATAAGAAAGCCGATAGTTCACTGTAAATTGTGATGCGCTGCTCACACAAAAATTGGAAGTCATGGTTCCGATTTGTTCAATGGCACTATTTGCAGGTGAGAAGGATTGAGACTAAAAAATTTAAGGTTTTTTCGTAACAATGGAAACGGATTTACTTTGTTATGCATGGAAACTGATGCTTTATTCCTGCTCCCATGTCAAATTCAGAAAAGAAAAATTTGCAATATAAAAGATTAAAAAACGTTACTCATATCAAATACCTGGCCACCATAATTTTGGGTACTTTTTTTTTTATTTTATGTGTATAAAATTTAAAATATTTTTTCATAAAATTTAAAATAAAAATATTAAAATATATAATAAATAATACTTAAAATATATAAATAAATAAAAATATTTAAAATATATAATAAATAATATTTAAAATATACATAAAAAAATTTAAGATGTTGTTTAGAGGACTTGGAAAAAAAGTAATTCACCTCCTGAATCAAATTTCAAATTAGACAGGCATTTTTTTTTAACATTTTTCTCTTTCAAATGCACAAATTCAGCGTGTGAAATGCAAGTCTAAGAGGAAAGGCGTTCCCCGAAAGCACATCAGGCTTAAAAAGAGCATAATCTTTCGTGAATATAACATTTTGTTTGCAGCTGTTGACCAAAGAAGTTGCTTCTTTAAATTCCATAATTGTGAGCAGGAAGTTCACAAAACTGAACGAAGGTCGCCTAGTTGCTTCATACACTCCAAGCCTTTCAAATACAAGCTTGAGATTTCTGACGACTTCGAATACTGAAGAATGGGCTCCTTAACCTGTAAACGTAATAAAACAATATCCCCAAAGTTATTCGAAACATAGAATTTTTCATCGTTCCTGCATATTTCATCCACGCAGCTAACTAGTTCTGCACGGTAAGAACTTGATCCATACCGTGCTCGTTTTCCAGAACCTTTTCTCTTGGGTGGATCTACTACAGATAGCATTATCTGCCTCATCACAGTAATTTGTGTTCCCATTTGCTCTGATGTTCTCATTCTCCGGTGCAAAACTGTGTCTTGAACCAACTGGCTGCACAATTCCAATTGTCAACAATATATTAATTTCCGGTCAAATGCTGAAAATCACAAAGAGTTAATATCTGAAGTCCAAAAACTTCAACATTATGCTAACTTCAGCCCCGCTTGTACGAGTGTTTCCAAGTTTTCTTGCCTCAGAGATAGACTGCTCACTCCTGATAGAACCATTTTGATGAATGCCCATAGTGCGCGTGAGATCAGATCCAATAGAGTGTAGAACACCACATGTCGACATGTCCATTTCGTTGCTTCCCGATAACGGAAGAAACATTTTTTAATTGTCATGTACATCAATTTCAACCATTTGCAATAGAAAAAGAACCCCAGGCAAAATTCCAATCTAGAAGGAATTAATGGGGTATCCATTTTCTGGAATTCTTGATGGCTAGACTTTTTATGTGCTTCATTAGTTTCCATGTCCTGTAAGAATTTAGTAAAATTAGAGGAGAATTGTACAAATACATGAGAAGATGTAATTACTTAATGCCCAGGAAACAAAGATTGTAATTATCACCATAATATCAATTCCCAATGCTTTCTTGACTTCCATAAGCTTTTTCGCAGTCAGATTGGAGTGAATCACTCTCTTTCCTGTGTCCAAATTAAGATAAATTTCAAGTTGAAATAATTCGAACCACCAAACCTATGTCGAGCAATAAGGTACTAAATAAGACTGTACAGACCTACACTGTGGCTCCCTTTGGCTCAAACATAACCATCTTGGGTCATTTTTTCAATTAATTGGCGGACAGTTGATTGATTGGCTTCTCCATCTAGCATGTTCTGAAGCTTTGGAACAGTCACATAGTTCACTGCAAGTACATGATACAGAGCCTGATATTTCAACAATTTCAGGACTCTCAGGAGTCAGGATATATGCCATGTTAGACAATCAATCTCATTTAATATTCAACTTCTAATTAGGTTAAAGAAGGATTGCTGAACTGTCAATTATTTGAAAATAAACAGACTTTCAAATACACTACAAGCTTAATGGGTTTGTTGAACTGCAGATTTGAATTCAATACCTCTTAGAGTATAACAAACACTAGAGAATGGAAGGAATGGTAGTTTAACATAAAGTACTCATTTATTAGGACACGGACTGCTTCAATGAGTTAAACACAAGTCAGGGAACAGCTTAAATGACCATACGTACATGTCACCTCATAAACAAAACTGTTAAACACACTCACCTTCAGGTATATGCAATCCTCTACTTGGGGAGTTTTTTCACAAAGTGAGACACCATCCGTTTCCTCTTTCACCAAGGTGAATTCATAATCAAATTTCTAATATTGTGCTTTTCACAAAGCAAAGAAGAGAGCGAAAAACAGGCAAATAAGGATAGAATTTTGATTGATTAATAACAATTAATAGAAAAGAGATCTAGAACACATGAAGAGAAAGAAAAACCTCTTGCTTGTTTATAGTGTATGTCTCCTTTTCAGCTTTTGACAAGAGACCTTCTTTCACAAGCTTGTCCATTATTTTTTAAATGCAATCAAGAATTCAAAACAGCAGCAAACTTGATAGGGTTTAAAGATGCTTCAACATAATTGAGAACCTCCCCTGCATTAAACCATTAAAAACTTGTACCATTAGAGTAAGAATTATGAAAATAAAGATCAACTGAAGCATATACTGATTTACAAACTAATCTAACTGATAAACTTTTTTGTCAAAATATGCCAAAAGTGAAACTGGAATGGGTAAAATAGAATCTCTTACCACTGAGATGTCGGGAAAATATGATAGAATGTCAGTAAGTTCAACAGTATCATGGTGATGACAGTTGATCCAGTCCTTGACCCTGACCAATTGTTGTTCATTTTCCTCTGGATCCTGAGCATTATCTGCACAGCATATAACAGATGCTAGTTTAAACCCATAAATTAATCTAATGCCCAAGAAAACATAAAATAATTTAAAAGCATTAGGAGGAAAACTATTGTATAAGAGGAAGAAATATTTTCATCCATTTTGTCATTCTAAAGAAGTCATTTATTGTGTCTGACTCTCATTGTCACACAAAGATTGTTCTCTTTAATGTCATACTGTACCTTCATCAACCATTCCATTATTTTCTTCTTGCTGTTGCTTATCTGCCAAGATAACCCGTACTGTTACTTTCAGCAGTGATTCCCTCCATAAAATATTTGTTGGACACAAAAATAATGTAGAAGTAAAAGCAGTTGTTGTAATTACCAATTGGTGCTACTATGTACTGATCTTCTAGTGATTGGTTATCCTGAAATAATAAAATGTTTTCCATATAACTCAATAGCTGTACTGTAATTTGTGATCAAATTTGTCAGAGAAAGTCTAAAATTAGATGGTTCTACCACGTTAGCATTATTGACATGATGAGACCATCTAATCAATGAGGTGAGAGAAACATATTCATTGATAGTGGATGAAAAAAGTTAATAGAGAGTCCTATTATTTAATTAATATAGTGAGAGAAATTTATGAAATTTTCTATTGACTTTTTTCACTCACCATCAATGAATATATTTATCTCACCTCATTGATTGGATAATCTCATCATGTTAGCAAGTAGGACCATCCCACCTAATATTCTCTCAGTTTGTAAATGTAAAATAAATTGTCACTCCACCTCACTGTCAGATTTAGAAGACTCTTCCCTTTGTACAGAATCAGCTCCTAAGCTCACTTCATCTTCCTATATATCATCATTTTCATCCTCACAAAGATCAAGCACACTCTTTACCTGTAAAAATCACCGCTAAAAAACATCACTTAAATTTTTGGAATAATGGAACTGAATCATATACCTTCCCAAAATCTTCATTCTTACCTTAAGTGCTAACACAAAATGCTTGCTGTTGACATTCCCAACCTCCATTTTCAGAGGACTTTTGGTCCAAAGATTGTGAGCTTCTTCTTCTGGGCAGCTTCTGAAGAATGGAAGCTCATAATCCACTGGCTGTGAGGTCAGATAATCATATCACCAACCTTTTCTTTGTTAAATGTATTTCTTACGGGGAAAGATGAAGAGTACAAAATGTCTTCTTGAACTACAAATGCAGAAGATGCAAAATGATTTCTTATGCAAATAAAAAAATCTCCACCTTTTATGCATCACTAAGCAACGAATCTGTATGCAAAAAATTTACATGCACCTTAAATGCATTACCAACATACTACTCCTCTATGAAAACTCTCTCCACATGCCAACTCAAATGAGTGCAGGATAGCCTGCTTAACAGTTCATATTGAATCTCTCATGCAGTCATGCTTCATATCTAGCAAATTAGCTACTTTTGTAATGATAATGACCAGAATAGCAATCCCAAGTACAAGAGCAGCAAACCAAGAGGCAAGAGATCAAATAAACAGGGCACACTGTCACATTGCCATAATAGAGGAGCTTCATCAATATAGTATGCTAAAACCAAAGAAATGGACTGTTCATCAGTTAATGTACCATCATAATTCAATCATCTGAAAAGACAAGCAAAACAGGTGTTTATAATGCTTGCAATATGTAAAATAACATGCCTCCAAGTCAGTACCTCTTCAGGCATCCTATCAAGAGTTCTCATCAACTGAACGAGTGCACGGACCATCTTACAAGCAGAGCTCCTGAAAAGTGGCAGAAATTAACAAAACACACTACAAGTTTTAAAACATAAAGAATGGAAAAACAAATCATTTTTGACATAGGATTTTGATTAAACTACCTCATCTGAGTGGGGGTAATTTCTGCCGCAGCATTACACTTGAATGTTCCTCCCTTTTTCTTGCTTCCCATCTGATTGATATTCATTGAAACCTCTTGGCTATCAGAATTGGAGTAACTAAAAGAAACTAAAAAGAGGTAGACATGTTCTAGTTTATCAATCCTCTCAAAATATTCCAAGACCAAACGAAGAGAAAAAATGACAATGAAATTCATCAAGCACGAAATAATTTTTGCATGGTGACAAATTGGCAATAGCCAGTCATCTGCTGTAAAATGTTCAAAACTTTATAACCAATCAAACAACCAAAGCACACTACAGGATAGACAAAGCATTACTAAAAGCCTTACAAGCATATTCCTCAATCATTGGCCCTTCTACTGCTTCACATACACAGAACAGAAGTGTTTTCAGCTACTTTTTCTGCAGTGCATCATAAACACCTGAAAAAAAAGTTCTAAACAACAAGTCAGATTGAACTCAGTAAACAATTGGATGAAAAATAGATAAACTTATATAGATGATGAAATTAGTTTGCATACCTTTCTCCATCCAATCAATCAGTCTACGTGACTCAGCATCCATTGGCATCAGCTTCTTAATCTTCATCTCTATAGATAATTTCAAGGAATCTTTAGCTTCTGACATTCAAAATATCAACAAAATATAAAACAAAATCTGATACAAGAATAGAAAATAAGTCTACCTAAAGCAGGAACTGAGTTGTCATTGAAGTACTTCTCTGGGAAAAGGCCTCTTATGTAACTAATATTGAATATGGCAATACGAAGCAAGTTCCTTGTCTGTTCACATTGAATTCATAAAAAACGACACTAATTTTACTTTCACATAGTTGTAATTGTTTTCACAAACATTTAATAAACTGGCGGTAAATTTAAGAACTCCATCCCTCATTTTTCCATGATTTGAATGAAGCACAAAAAGCAGAGCACGTTTTTCTCACGAAATAAACCGAACAAAATATTAATGAACAAAAATTAGAGAACAGAAACGGCAAGCTTCATCTCCTGTCCACATTCATCTAGTATATGCACAATTAGCCAATGACAATGTTGTCCTAGATAAATGGCAAAGCAGACCTTTACTAATTAATTTAAGCCAGCTTAAAATTTCTAAATCTGATCTATACTTTCTATATACGACACGTTTCTTCTGAATTTCGTACCACTTATTAAACACCAATTAAGAGATATTTTGATGTTTACAATACGACATTTAAACGGAGGAATCCAAAATTAAAGACAAAAAAGCACCAGATCAACTCAAAAATGTATGATTATGAAAACAATATACAATCATCTAAAATTTTGGCATGAAAAGCAACAAACAAGTTCGATTCTCTCATCGAGCTAATTAGTACTAGAATTTCTAAAAATCAGTAACAATGCATACTGAACCGGTGATTACCAGAAGAAGCGAGTCCTGTTCGGTGATCTCAGCTTCCTTCACTTGCTGCGCAACAACCTGAAACAAAAAAAAACAAACGGAAAATGAGATTAAGAAGCCATCGTTTGATTAACAACTGAACTCGAAAGAGACGAAGAATATGTGAAAATGAAAGACAAGTTATGGAGTTAAACAGTTCCAGGCTCACCATGGCTGCAGACTTTTGAGAGAAACAGAAAATCACTGGGAAAAACAAATTGAACTGGAAGACAAAGCGAAGAAGGCTTGATTTGAAATTTCGAATTGGAATTAAAAGAAAAAAAAGCGAGGGAGTGACGCGCTTTTGGGGTTACTTATAGACCGTTAAGTAAACTAACCATGGTTAGAATGGGAATCTACTATGGTTAACTGAGAAATGCGTTGTGCGTGATGGGAAAGGTCAAAGGTAAACTATCTATGGCTTCATCAAAACGGCAGGTGTGTTCATGTAATCAAACGTTGACGTGGCGTGGCCTCTGGGAAATTGTTACGTACCTGAAAATTGTAGAGGGCCCCACTCGAAGTTGACGATCAGAAGAAGTGAAGGTACACAAATTCTTTGGAGTCGGGGGCCCACCCTAAATAGATGCGTTTGCAGGGCCCTTTGAAGAAATTCTCGCGTTTAACGTTGAGATAAATCAAGTCATGGTGTTAGTGAATAGTCCGATTACATTAGTTCTGCTCCTTGAATTATATTTCGAGCCGCAGTAAAAGCCAATGTGCCGCACCCTTCAAGACTCGCATACAGTTTCCATATAATTTAGTACATGAGAGAGACAAGCTTAGCTTCTTTCAAAACTTTAGGGCAAAGTTACTACAAAGAAGTGAACAAGTAAATTATACGCTCATATGCTAAAGTTGCCGCCATTATCCAACCATAAATATAAAATTGCCACTACCATCTAGCAACAGTAATTTCTCCAACGAGGGCAATTGGTAAACAAGCTTCCAAACCATAAAGTAATACACGTATTCTTCAATTATTAGAAAGAAAATTATTTCCAACCTATCCTCATCTAAAAATTACATATAAAGCACTTATGCAGTGATATTCTATGTATAAAATGTTTTCAACTGTTTATACATGGTTACAAAGTTGGAACATGTTTTGCTCTGACCAGTTGAAATCACGGGCATTGAACTTCAAACTTTAAGTCTTGCAAAGATTTATCAGCAAAGGGAGTTTTAGAAGTAATCATCTTAACATACAGGACAGAGTCAGTCCACATATCTCGACAATTCACATCCTGGCTCACCTTTCGAAAGGATCTCCTCTATTTGAATTTAGTGGATAAACAGCTGCCGCTATTTTCTCCCGAAGATTGAATTTCTTTGCAATCAGTGGCCTAACATCCTCCACCCCAACCAAGCTCTCCAAAAATGGTAGTAGTACAAGTAATTCTTGATCTGAACGATCATCAAACCAGCTCTCAATTGGAATTCCATTGTCCACTTGGAATCCGAATGCCTAAGAAGAAAACAATTTGAACTCGTTAAGAAAATGAATGTTCAACAACTTACATAAAGAACTAATATTTTCTAACGTGTGCAGAATACAAGGAAACAATTTTCCTTGACAATGGACCAAAAGACAGCTAAACTTCAGTTCTGGAGAATACAGTGATAATATCACCAAAACAAAGCTATCTGTAAGACCCACCAAAACCAGGTTTACTAACCTACACATACACCACCTATTTAAGGAATAGGATGTCCTCAATGATACATATTCATATAAAATTCTTTACAAAGAGGAATTCACAACAATACCTGTGGAGAGTTGTCAACTATGATAACACGTGCCAAATCACGGCCAAGAACTGATAGATCTTTGAGATAATTACCCTCCACAAAAACACAGGATTCACGGTAAACACGATGACGAAATAATTTTCTCTTGGGATCAAGAACATTTAGAAGCTGTTCTGCATAAATACTTTGACTAGCAGTGAATATAATGATCTCAAAAAGGCTGGAAACTCTCTCCAGAAAATCTTTTAGGTGAGGACGGCATCGAACATGAACTTTATGCTCTTGGAGGTTAAAATTTACGGGGAATGAGAAGTCTGCATCGTCACATGGTTCAAGTGTTGAATGCACCAGAGTTTCTGCCAGATCAAGCTAATTTAATCAATACCTTGAACATATATATACACACTTAACGGAAAACTATTTGCCATTATCAGTGTGAAAGAGAAGCACTTCTTAAAACACCAAGGTTAAATTAAATTTTAACATTAAACTTGGATAAAAATGAGAAAAAAGGGGAATGTGGCTCTTTTTGACATCTGACAAATGTGCCAATAGAAAAGCACAAATCATAATTCAAAAGTACCAAACAAGTGGCCAATATTCACTTTTCAGTAAGACAATACTGCAGAACCAAACATCCAAATACAACATTGCATCTCATTATTCACCAAACAGGATGAAACTGAAGCACCAAGTTTATACCAATAATCAGCAGAACTCATTCACAGCATTTCTATATATGAAAAGATATTAACTTATTTTAAAATTTCTACTATTGATATATAAAAGTACAGACTACTATAAAGAGTTTATTTTATATCTAAGAAACTGAAGATATGGATAGAAAACAAAGAATCACAGAGTTCATCAGGAATCCACAAATCAGCCAAAAAAACACCATAAAGAGGGGAACCTAAAACTATATAAAAGCATTATGAGTATTTGTGTGTGCGAAAAACAAAAACAATTCCTGCCCCTGCAGCAAAACTGGTATAAAGAGTTATAAGAGCAGCTGAGCAGGAAACACCATAAGGGAACTAATGTGAAAATCCTTATTGATAGCTATGGTTCCAGCCCAAATAAAGAGACAGATTGCCTCTGCATATTAAACACAGCAGCAGAAAAGCCTTGATAGAACATTCTAAAACATATCTTCATCTAGTTGCGTGAATAACCAACTATGGAGGGAATATCCTTGTTTGATAAGCATTTCCAAAGTCACTATCATATGAACGTAAAAACACTTAAACAGAAATACATATCCAAATTTTCTTACCATCCAAGTCCAAAACAAGAGTAGTAGGAGGGCAACTCCGAGTCTGCTTAGGTAGCAGCATAGGCCGAAAAGTTGGGACCACTGATGACAATTCAGGCAAGTTCTTTATGAATAAATAAGGATCAAAGTCATCCAATTCCTCATACTCATCATCCTCCATGCAAACATCGGTCGATATAGACTCTTGACCATGCTCATCAACACACTCCAGCTTTGAGTTCTTCATAGCAAGATATATAGCTGAAACTTCAGAGGACAGATTGGCTCCTTCAGAATCTGCATATGAGAATTCACATCATTGGAATCTACGGTAAGCATCTGGTCACTAAAAGTCAAATGATAGATCATTTATTTGTATTCCCTTCCATATTACCAATACACATTGCATCTATTGAAGTCAATGTGCTCCCACTATAATTCTTCTCTCCCCCAAAAGTGGATTCAGAATTTTCTCGAGTAACATGATCGTCAAACATGTCAATTCGTGAGTAATCCACCCCACTTTCCTCATGGAATTTCCGGTCTCCGCTCCGAAAGAATTTGACAAAGTCAACTAGATTGGAGTTACAAATAAGCATCAAGGGGGGAAAAAAAACACAGATGCTCTAGAAACTATCCTCGTAACAATCAATTATATCACTTACCTCCACCAGCATCTTCCCCATTTGAAATTTTAGATACATGAAAGGCAGGAGAAAATATTGTTTCCAACACAGGAGGGGTATTTTCCTCATTACAACCCTGCAATACAATTTAAGAAATCATATAGAAAAAAATCTAGAGAGCTACATAAAGTAATGTTTTCTTTCCTGACGTTTGACATTCGATCCAACAATTCTTGCAATATAAATCCTCTGCTGAGATATTGGAGGACAAAATAGCAGTACCACTTCAAGTCAACATAACATGCAAATGAACCCAAAGGATAACTGGAAGAGAAATGTATACACAAAGATAATTGTGCATATGCATGCACAACAATGGGAGCTCCAAATTTGTACGGTACATGCAAGGAGCAAAAAAAATCACTGTATTTGACTTTGGCAACCGTTCATTGTTCATCCTGCCTCAACTACACAAACGCCTGGTCCCCCCAGAAAAGATGATCTCTGAATCATTCTCTTCCATTTATACTCGGCAACAGAGAAAAATTCAAAGATTGAACTACCAATGCTTGACAATTACCTTATGATCCATGGAAGCTTCATTAAACGAATCATATCCCAAACAAGCACCGGAGTTCTCATCATTGACACAGCCATATCTACTATCTAAATTGGTTGCTGCAACAGCCTCCCCATGTTTCTTTGAAAGAATGTTAACTGTGATTTGTTGTGATAAAAAAAGTCAAATTTTCTTACTTAGAAAATGAAAATAAGGTACTGAAAATAAAGTGTAAGGTTTAAATTGATGTTATTGTGTATCTATGTAAACTATAATAAAGCACAGAACTGGCAAGATGCCTAAGCGTGCGTAACACAAAATCCAAAATTTACAGTTATTTAGTCTTAACACTATGGCATTTTCTCAGCTCAGAAACTAAATAAATAGAACAAAACCAGGAACTTCGCTGAAACAAAGAATAATAAGTAGAAGGACAAAAGGATACCAGATTTCTGCTTTCTAACTGAAGAAGTAATTAACTCTGTAGCTTTCTTTTCTGCAACCTGTACATTTTCAGACGCCTTCTTTGCAGCTCTTGAAATCCTAGGACTGACATGCCCTCTCGAAGCATTTCTCCCGTTAGCTTTTTTCTTGGTTTGCATTTCCAAATGGAGAATGTCCCAATGTTCAGAAGGCTATAACTTCCTACTTGACTAAAGAGAACAATTTAAAATAAATAACTCAATAGGAAAAAGAGTGCCAAGTATCATATTCAATCAACTGGCAATAATTTTTGAAATATTGGTAGTTCAAAAACTCAAGAATGAAAAAGGTGAGGAAAAATGAATTTGGGAGGAATTCAAGATCGGTCATTGATGGGGTAGTGGATGGGGCAAGTAAGTTTCAAATAGAAATGGGATAGCAACAATAAAACTATGCGTCTGCCAGGTGTATAATGGTAGAAAGGAAGACACAAAATACCACCAAGGTCAAAAGTGTAGACAGCATATGCGTGGTAGATATCATAAATCGTACAAAAGCGTATAAGCAACAAAGAAATAAACTAATTATCAGGCTATTAATTCAACCAAACATACTCAATGTGAAAGACAACAATCGGCCCTAGAAAGACTCAAATAGGAAAAGGAATCGGTGAGAAATTTTTTATTGTGGATTTGAGATGACTCATCATACTGAACAATCTGAGCTCTAAAAATTTAGCCAAAAACAAAGAAATTAGCTTTATCTCTTAGAGATCCTATTATGATAGTCGTAGTGTGGGCTTCAATCAAGAACCTACGAAGTCTGCAACCCAAAAATATGGAAAAAGAAAAAGATTGTATCTTGTCTTCAGTCAAATTAAAGCGACTAGATTCGAATTTTACAGATAACCAACAGAAAACAAATCTTTTTTTCTTTTATTTCAACGAAAACGAATGCTTCTAGCCCTTGTCAAAGGCTAAAGCCCAAACCCTAGACCCTCCATTGAACACTTCAATACTACAACTCAAAGCACACAAAATCCAGAACGACAAGAAACAAATCATTCTCCAACCAAAATCTCTAGACCCGCTCCAAAAATTAAGCATTTAATACCAGTTAAATCAAACATGCATTCCCAAATAATCAAATCCAAAAAACAGCTCACCCTATCACAACTGAACTCTGAACTACTAATCGTAACTAGAGTTAAATCAAATTTACTACAAAAATTCTTACTCTCACTGAATCGAAGAACGGAGCAATCAGAAGCTGAAGCCACGGTAGCTGTTCCTGAAATTAAGCGAAACAAGAGTAAACAAGTTGAAAGGTTGAAAAGATGGAGTGTAGTGAAGTGTGAGTAGCTAAAGCCCTAGATCTGTTACCACCTGCAAGATGAACTCTTTTTTTTTCGGTGAGGTTTTTCCCTCCAAAGATGGAAAAGAGAGGGAAAGTGAAAAGGGATCGAAAATTATTTTTTGCCCGAACAAGGGGCTGTGATGATAAATAAATTGGAAATTTTCTCGGAGAATAATCATCCTATTTTCAGTGATTTATTGGTGAGGTGTTTATCCGAAGACCTTACTCGTACTGCTGACGAAAATAAATTTACTCGTTGTCTAGACCGTAAACGTCACGTCAACTGCAACGTGGCAAATTATAACATCGAGTATAGATGGATTTCTGAGGTTTGAGAGTAGGGATTTGGAATATCTATTTTATTCTCCGTCCTTATTCCCTGAAACGGGGTCGTATTAATAATTTATGTTTTTAATAAAAAAATGGAAGGAACAATGATAAAGATGTAAATTTTAGATGTTGGTTTGTGCTTTTTCAGCCCCTATTTGCAATGTTCCATTTTTAGGTGCCCCAACTTTCTAAATTTATAATATGACCCCATACTATTCTATATTATACTCTGGCAATACTGTGTTGGCCTTTGGGCTATTAACTACTAAAAGTTTATATTTATATTATAATAAACAAAGTAATCCTTAGTTTGTTCTTATAGTTTTTGTCTTTGTTTTGCCTTTCTTTTTGTACTGTAGTGTTTCTCGTAATTTCTTTTTGAATATTTGTGCACATGCAAGCGCGCGCATGCATATATATTTTTTAATGCAACATTATATTTGTAAAATTAATATAAATTTGTAATAATACCAAAAATTATTGTAAGATAAATAATGTTGTAATATATTATATCATCATCAATGTTATAGTTTTGAATGAATGTCAACTTACACATCATATTAATTAGGACATTAATTTTGTGTTTAGTTTTAATGTAACAATTTTAGATAATTAATTGTTTATTTTTGTATGGAATTAAACTCGTTATTTATCTGAAGATCTAATAATTATATTTTTTTCATCTTTTAACCCTCATTTATTGTTGCATAGTATTATTAAATGTATAAGTAGGTGATGGTTGAATTGTTAAATAAAATTAAATATTTATTAAATACTTTTGATTGTTATATTTTAAAATTATAACAGTTTAAACTAAATGACCAGCCGTGAAGGTTTCTATTCCCATAATGCAGGGACCATTGGGATAAAATATGGGGGTAAATTTATAAATAACAGAAAATGTAAGGGGCTGTTGTAAAGTTCCCTGTAACGTTGTCAATCTTCCAAATAATGACAGTGCCTCGTGGGGAGAATCTTTTTTGAAATTTTGAAAATTGAACTTTGCCTTGTGAATCGCACAGAAGCTCTCGTCCCGTCCTGTCGTTCTCAAAACGATTTGAAGTACAGCCAGCTGACGTGTCCACACGTTTCAGAGCCGCAAATTAATGAATTGGACTTCCTGATCCGTTCGACACTAGGCCGGTTTACAGCCCAACAGCCCTCCGAGGCCAACCGGTTCTTGTATGGAACTCAAGCCCAAGTATTGCAATTAACGGTTTTAAACATTTTAGGGGTAAACACTTTTGAAAGAACCGCTTTAAATCCAACCGGTTTAACGATTAAAAAAAAAAATTATAGATTCAGTTTTTAATTTGAATTTAGTTTAAATTATAAAAATTAAACTAATTTAATTATTTTAAATTTTATATAATTTTATTGTTATTATTTTAATAAATAAATATAATTTATTCAAATTAAATTCATATAAAATTTTAAAAAATAATTTTATTTTTTGTTTAATTTAATCTTTTAAATCAAATCAAATTTAAAAATATTTATCAATTTAATTCAATTCAATATATTAATTTAAATTCATTTAATTTTAATTAAATTAATAATTTAAAATTAATTAAAATTTTACCTGAATCCAATCAAAGTTGATTGATGTTAAATGAACAATAATAGCAATTAATATATACCAACTTTTTGTAAATACGTCTCGTCTAATGCATCAAATCAGTTACCTTTTATCCTTCAAATTTGCGCCAAGAATACGCGTGAAATACACTTAAAAAAATAACATTAAGATTAATATTTTAAATTTTAAATATTATTAATTATATATTTTAAATTTTTTATTCATATTTTAAGTACTATTTATTTATTTATTTAATATAATTTAATATTTTTTTGTTATAAATTTTATAAAATTATTATAAATTATAAAATAATATATATATATATATGATAGTGGTTCCCCGCACTAATCTCTATTTTAAAATGCATTGCTCTTGTGATTTGTTTGTATTAAATCATTCAACAACGTATTTGATAATGACTATGATGACGTTGACACACTGATAACGATAACGATTTTATTTTGGGCACTGAAACGGGTCCATGTTTCCATATTCATTGCATGTTTTCTCCCATTTAAATATCTTTATATTTCGTATAAAAATAATGATTTTATTATCATTATTTTAAAGGTGAACCTCCATGTATATTGCTTTGAAAAGGCATGATGCAATTAGATTTGCTATCCCCTTACCTCGGGATATTGTGAATTTGAGGATTTCTTTCATCACAGAACAAATCAACACTATGAGATTGTAAAATTAAGAGTCCTATTGGATGACTTAATCGACAAGTATAATCTAATATCTGCCACACCCTTAATTCTAATTATGTTATTTGAGGTGCAAACAATTAGTGCAGTTCTGGTTTTACGTGCGTAGAGTGAAAAAAGGATTGGACCTATCCTGATGTCATCAGGACAGGTCAAAATTAATAACGAGTTGTTGAAGGTTTATTCTAAAGTACATTCATTTAAGAGGAACTATGTGAATAAGAAAAAAAGGCCCATAACAATTAGTATTACTGCAAGGATGAGACTCTCCGCATAGTCTTGTTGATACATGGGAGAAATATACATCAAAAACCCTAAATAAAAAAAAGCCCACTTAATTAAATAAGATAATGCAAGGTGTTCTTCTCCTCAAACTATCGCTGTAATGATCGAGTGCCTTGATCATTTACATTAAATACTGTTTTCGGGAGAAGAATGGCATGTAAAGTGGAACCATAACGGTAACAACTCATAAAGTTGAGATCTAAAAAAATTGCCCTATAAAAATGCATAATTTTTCGATGGAAGTAATTTGTCACAACTTTAGTTCCAAGCACGGTATTTAAAATGTAAATAACAAGTGCGATTCGTAATTTTATCTGTATAGAGTAATAGGAGATTTAACTATTTTTTATACAAAACTAGTTGAAAATTAGAGTTATTTTTATGATAAAATTAAGATAAGTCAAAACTAATAATATGCATGTTGTTAAAAATTGAACCTTGAATACATCTCATTTAAAAGGGGCTAATGACGCCTATCATATAAGGGTTTGTTAACGATCGAAAAACTACATTAGTCGTACAATCACAAATTACGTTACAAAGGGATGTAAGTCTGTGTAATTGTATATCACTTCAATAACCACTCATGATTAAAAAAAATAATTGTGACTTAATTACCTATAACTGTTTACCAAATTTTATATAAAGGGAGGGATAATTAGTGACAATGTATAAAAATTAGAAGTAGAGGTTATGCTATCAAGAATGCTCTAGAAATTCTTCCTATTTGTCTTCAACGAACACTTTATTTATTCACTTAAATTATCTAAATTGTGATTTGTTTGACTTATCTATTAAAGGATTATCACCAGTGACACACCATCTCTTTTACAGAGACATTGAAAAGAAGAATTGAGAATATAAATTTGCTTGTTGACGTTGAGAAGTCCAAAAAGTAGTATCAAGAAGATTTATACTCGTTTTTAAGTGTAAGAATTTGAATACAATCAAATATGTTTTTCAAATTTATTTATTGAATAAAATTTAATTAAATTTTGGTTATGAAACACATGTGGTATTTTAGAATCGTTAAAATAAAATTATTACATCAAATAATTTGATTTGAAATTTGGATGAATGGTAAGATATTTAGTAATGCTAATTTTATTAAGAACTTATTTTTTAAAATTAAATTTAATGTTTTAGCTTTACTTTTACATACAAGTTGCAACTTAAAAAGGCCATTACACTTTAAAATTAAACACAGTTTTAAAATAAATAATTTTTGAATTAAAAATTTAAATTTAATAAAACTCAATTAGTAACTCGACACAAATACTCTGATGGGAAGAATATGCTCGAAATCCACCAACAATGTAAGTATTACTTCTCTAATAATATAAAATGCGAGATATATTTTCAATTTAAATTTAAAATTTTATAATATTTTACCATTCAAATAATGTGATATATTTACGAAAATTTATTTAAAATTTAAATGTATGAAAAAGTCAATCCATATATTTACTATATAAATATTTAAAAAAATTAACATCTTAGGTGTAATGAAATCTCATATAGTATAAAATAGGTGTAATGAAATCTCATATAGAATAAAAAAAAAAATTTAGAGGTTCATAAGGGTAGGTGGTATATACCATATTAGATCGTTTTTTGAAAAAAAAAATAATTTAATTAGTAACAAATAATTTTAAAGTCAAATCCAATTATATTTCGATATTTTGTCAAACACTTACAAGTAAGAAAAGTATATCTATAAAAAATTTATAAATTTATAAAAAGATAAAAAATATACTCCACTTATGACAAGTTTATGAACGTTTATAAATTTATATAAAAAAACAAGCATGGAGTTTCACTTACAACGAAAGGAGTTATAAAATTAAATAAAAAATAAAAATAAAATCTTACATCAAATAATTTTTTTTTTTTGAAACTTATAAAAAAGTAAGCACTGCATATCATATTAGACAACTACTTTAAAAAGACCGCAATGATCCTAACTTCTAAGGCTGAGGCGGAAAGGTGGATATGAAATTGATTCCAATGACGTTGAACTCGTGGAATCTAGAGAAATGGTATGGCATGAGCACGTCTCAAAAGATGCTACGTGGCGGGTCCCAGATCAATCAGATGGCAGATACGTGGGAGCATTTGCATTCCCTAATTGTTAGTTAAATAAAAGCTGGTTCAGCTGCTGCGTTGGCGTGGCAAGGAGTTTGCCTTTCAAGCTGTAAGGAGAGAACAAAAGCAAAGGCAGCAAATTACAATGAGATTTGGATCTTCAACAAAGCCAAAACTTAAGGGGCATGCCTTTAGTTTCGTTTCATATATAAGGAACATATACTTGCTTTTATTTGATAAATAATATTTTATATCATTTATTCACTTATTATATATGATTATTTTATAATTTTATAATAATTATGCATCCAAATTAACTACACCCCAATTCTTAAACTAATCGTTAATTATCTCTAACAATCTTGTTCTCTTTGTGGTGATTTTGAGCTCGTCATCTTGTTAAAGTGTAATAAGGTAAGCAAGCACTCCTAATAATAGGTTAAAATAAAATAACTTTAATTCTTCTTTTTTTTATTACATGAATTTTTTTATAATAATTTTTTAATCATTAGATTAGTTTAATTTTAATAATTAAAATTAAATTTAATATATATAATTAATATATTATAATTAATATGTATATAAAATATAATCTCAACAACTGAAATAAGATTAATCTAATAATATATTAAATAATATAAAAAATTGTATACAAGATTTAAATTCTTGAACTTTTCATGTCGTTAAAGGGTAATAATATAATCAAGCACTCATAATAATGGGCAAAAATAAAATAGCCTTGATTGTTCTTGTTCTCTGTTATATATATTTTTCTATATTAATTTATTAATTGTAATATCAATATATTTTTAATAGTTAAGATTATATCTAGTATATATAATTAATATATTATAATTAATGCGCATGTGAGATACAATATTAATTATTTAAAAATAATTAATCTAATGATATATAAATGATGTAAGAAATTGTACAAAAAATTTAAATTTTTATCTCAATTCCTTTGTATGTGTGTGTGTCTCTCTTTATATATATATATATGATATGTGCGCACATGTATGTTTTTTTTATTGTCCGAACATTCATAACTTATTTTTACGATAATTGCTGAAATTATAGAAATTTTTTTTTTAAAAAAAGTTGGGAACATTCTTTGTCAATATCTAATTACTTTTATATATTTATTTTATCAAATCACTTCACTCCTTTACTTTTCTCTAGTAGTTTCCTTTTCGTGATTTAACAATGAAGGCTAACTATAAGAGCGTCTATCTAGTAATTACCATTTCATGAATTGATTAATTTCATGAATTTAAAATTGAGACTAATTGTAAGATTACAGATTTATTTCAAAATAATTATTATTTGAAAATATTTGTTTTACACACCTTTTCAACTTAACTGATTTAAACTATCTTTGTAACTCAACAGTTGTAATATAGCATGATTGAAATTTAAAAAGCCTGTAATAATAATAATTCACATGTTTAAAAATTCAAGACCCACGCCATCAGCTTGGTTGGAGAATATTGCTGACATCATCTGTTAATATTATTGTTGAACTAAAAGGTTGGCGGTGGACCAAAAGATTACAAAGGGTCATTTCTTACTGCCCCCACCATCTTTGTTTTGGAATATCATCATCTCCTTCGTGCAAATATAAAGATGCCCAACTTTATTGCATTAAATACTATAAACACTACAACTATGCAAACCCAGTAAAGTATTCTCATTCAAACTAATACCATAAACTGGAAACAACATTTCACAGTGGCTAGGATCCTTCGTCCACTTATTTTTCGATTGAAGGTTTAAGGTGACCATTTCTCTGGTCAATAGTTATTTGCCACTTCACAAAATTATCTTGCAAATCGGGGAACCACCCGGCATACCAGTGGTTTCTTCATCTCAAGAGAAAGTCTCAGCCTCTCGGAAAGATCGATAGGCTGTGCCGGAAGCCACCTGAATTGGCGGAGAAGCCGGGCGAGCCACAGGTACACGATGGCTAAGCCAAGTGCCTTGCCGGGACAAACCCTGCGACCGGACCCAAATGGTGCAAGCCTTAAATCTGAGCCCATGATGGGGACATCGTCTTCGATGAACCTTTCGGGCATAAAGGCCCATGGCTCTTTCCAGATAGCTGGGTCATGAGTTATGGCCCACATGTTAACCATTGCGGTCGTGCCAGCTGGCACAAAGACCTTGTCTACGTGGCCGTCGTGGATGGCCAGGCGTGCCCAGGAGAGTAACGGACCTGGAGGGTGCATCCGGAGGACTTCTTTGACTATGGCTTGGAGGTAAGGGAGGTTAGGGATATCAGAATCCTGCAAGTGACTGCGGGGGCCAAGGCAGGCGTCAATTTCATGTTGAACTTTGGTTTGAATGTCTTGATGCAAAACCATCCTGGCCATGATCCATTCAAGAAGTATAGCCACTGTGTCCGTTCCTCGAAATATCATCTCCTTTCATAATCGAGACAAAACTTACTAACTTCAGCAAACAACTAAATGAAAGGCTGTAAAGCTATCTATATTCCCTTGATGATCAGCTTAATTTAAATTTTATTTATTTGTTGTCTTTATTAATAAAGAAACAGACGTGTTATCGAAATTTGTTGGAGAGGATAGGGATGAGATAATACGTTAAGACAAGGGCATGTATGGTGGAACATAGGAGGGGAAGGTCAATTTATTCGAGACTAGTTCAAAGTTTCGAAGATATTTTAGTCAACCTTCGAAGCATAGAACATTATTGTTATTGTTACTTTTTAAATTTAAGGTCAATAAATAAGTCAAAAAAAGATTGACTATCTTGTCAACGAATTAGAGTTTGGTGTGAAGTCTACGTGAAAACTGGAAAATATGTCTGGGATGTCTGTGTCTAAAGCCGAGGTTACTTTTTGCCTTAGGAGAACCACTCAATTTTAGTGTGAAAAAAAAAAAAATTGAAAGAGAAACCTGTCGAGAGAAGAAAGCAAGAAAACAGACAAGAAAGAACACTTACCCACAAAATAGCCACCACGTCCGCATCGGTCAATTGATCCTCTTTAGGCAAGGATAACAAAGCACACAGAAAATCATTTCCTCCATAATTTCTCTTCCTTTCTTCAACAAGTTTCCCTACAACTGTTTTAACCTTACTCACCAGTTTATGGCACCTTCTTCTTACTCCACACAAATCTAACAACCTTACGGGAAAGTAATCCTCCCAGTTAAATTGTGCAATTAATTCATATCCTTCTTTCACCATAACATCTAGCTCTTCCTTCTGTAAGCATATTGAACTCCCAAACACACTCTCTAGGATGTTACTCAGAGATCCTTCCTGCAATATCTCTCGAAGTTTGACAAATCCTGTCTCTTCCATCTGTCGGTTCACTTTCACCGACATTTCATCAGCTACACGTTGTCGAAGCTCCTCCAGACCGGAGATTCTCCTAGGGGAGAACATGTAATTTGCGGCAATTCTGCGCAGGTGGCGCCAGTATTTCCCCGAAGGTGCAAAGCCAATGGCGCGTTCAAACATCAGCGAACGAGCTGATTCTTTGATGGGACGGTCTGAAAATGAAGACCCTGAAAGGATTTCTTTCGCAGTTTCAGGGTGGCTACTGATGATAACACGTGTGGGACCGAGACTGAATGCCATGAGTCTGTTTGCACCCAATGAAGCGGCCATTGAAGCTAATTTACGATGAGCTAGAGAACCCATTTGAGGCAAGGAGCCAAGTACCAGCCAGCCAATAGGGCCACGAAGTTGTGCAGAATTTTGACGATGGTTTCTCCATGCAAAGCCTCCAGGGATCAGGCAAAAGCTTAGAAAAAGAGGGAAAAGAGAGAAGAATGAAAATAAAACGAGAGTGAAAGGCCATGGAGTTTTGTTTGTGTCTGCAAAACAAAGGACCAAGAAACACAGGGTGAAGGCCAGCATGCAATAAAATTTCATTATGAAAATTGAAGCAGGGGCCGATGGATGATAATATAGAGCAATTAAGATAATCAAAAGCTAGTAGAATTGTCTAGAGATTGACGTCTGTGGTGTGAAGATCGCACGGGTGGTGATTTGTATATATAGTACGTGGAAAGTGACCCATAGTTAAACTTCTATCGTTACTATGCTAACCATGATTAATTATTGAGGTTCACGCGCAAAGCAAAGCTTAATTACAAGGCTTTCCTTCATGAAATTGCACTGTAAAATGATAATGGAACTTTTCAAGTCAATGCTACCATCAATGATAGTTGATAACGATCTGTGAAAACTTCAAATAAAGAACAAAATAAAAAAAAAATAGCATGCCGTTATACGAATCAATATTCTATTTGCCCACTGAAATCCCACCGAAGTATGTATTTTTATGTCTCTCCATCCTTGTCCTATGAACAATTTTGGGCAATCAAATAATATGATCACTAAAGAGGGGAAAATAAGTGGACCGAAAGTTGGCTTCGCTCACCATCCATTTACAAGCAATACGAATCAAACCTCCAAACAAACACTAACGATACTGGTTCAGTTCTGTGTAAAGAACGAATCATCTTCTTTCAAACATGAAACTTTTGCATAACATAACAAAATAACATTATTTACTTCTGCTCAAAATTTCATAGCAGCCGTGATTTTAAAGGGGTTCAATCATAATACAGTGAATAAAAAATATATTTAATTTTTTTAATTCTCATATTAACTATTTTATATTTTATGTATTTTAATTTTTTTAAGTTATTAAATTTAAATTTTTCGTTTCATATTTAAAATTTTATATTAAAAAATATAAAATATATTAAATATATTTTAATCTAGTCTGTTTCAAAATCATTACAATCTTATTCATATTCAAATTCAAACACCGTGAAAAAAATGCTATTATTTTCCAATCGTTAATTTCATATAAGTAGAGTGTGTGGGTTCAATAAACTTTGTTTGCCGATGGAGAATCAAGCAGAATGCTGTACCCTATTGACCATCGTTAGCATTATTGACAATAAAGGGCAATATTTTACAAGAGCTAGTTTTCCAAAATTATATATTCTCTCTGTTACGTGTCCATCTTTAATGGCCAGACCTCTGCAACATAGTTTGTGTTGGCATGCAACTGGCAATAGAATTGAATTCATGCATTTCACGGGGCGGCTAGACAATATCAATGGGATGAACAAAAAGACAAAAGGCTTGAGTTTTGAGAGGAACACGGGCTGCCGCGTAACAGGCTGGCGCGCTAGATGGGTCGTCGTCGAACATCTCTCACCCAAATCTGAACCAAGCAATGTGACACGGCGATCCTGTTGTTGGGCATAAATTTGGAAATCATGTGATGTGAACATCACTATATTATTACACACTGCCGTATCTGTCCGTCTTCTGTTCTTTTTTTCTCCCTTTCGTTTAGTTTTGGCACAAGATTGTTCGAAGACAACCTCTGTAACAAGACGCGTCATATTAAGATGTGTAAAATTTTGCATACACATTGTGTTCCCCTGTGTGTACAAAACATCAAGGAATCATTTACAGTAACCCTCTAATTGGATTTCTCGAGAACAGTGGTGTCAACACGTCCGTACATTAAAATGGTCGTGATTATCTCACGTAGCTTTTGATGTGCACGTGACACGTTTGTTCATATGTCTGAATGGCCGTATCTCTTGAGATCTATGTTGATAACAACAGGGAAAAAGACATCGTAACCTACGAAACTTAGTTACCTAACTCTAGTAATCCTAGCTTCTTGTTTTTCTGCATTTTTATTACTCAAATACAGGGCTAGGAGACATGAGTCCTATCAACTCCTAAAGTCGTGAAAGCACTGTAATTTCTCACAAGGCAAGTGGGTCCAAACTTATCTCATCTCGGTCACATTGATCGAGAGAACCCTTGATCAACGCCTGAATTAATCATAATGAGACTGTATTCTGTAACGTGTTTTGTATACCGACAATCACAAACCCACGTTATAAAATCTACGATTAATGATAACAATGACCGGAGGGGGTTCAATCCCAGTCGGACCCCTTGCAAATATTCGACACTCGACCGGCAACCAATGAACGAGCTCAAATCTGCACACAGCTAACACTCCCATTCTTATTCACAAAATATCCTCAAGTTATCAAGAAATTTTGGGCAGCAGGAGCACTACAGTGAGATAAATTCAGTAACTTAATCTGCTTATCATGTTGCAGAACCATGTAGTATGAAATATTTAATATAAGCAGAATGCGTGGACATCTCTTCTCCCGCAAAATCTCACCGAGTTTCTATAATTATAGGATTATAGAGACCCTACTTTGCGGAAAGCATGGCTATAAGAAAATATTAAACACAGCACCAAGTCCTATATTACTGGAGCTTAACAACTAGTGGAGAAAAAGACCACAAAACCCAGGGTTCCTGTAGAGTTAAATTACAAGAAACTTTAGGAATAAAGCAACATAAAAATATAAAAGACTCACCCAACGGGAACCAATTGAAGAACAGGAATTTGCCAGCTAACACACTACTGCATGCCAAGATAAGAAGAAAGTGGTGGGCTTGCCGCAGCAAAATTATCCTGATTCTGGCAGTGGTGTTTATTTAGACGCAACATATTTGACTTTACATTGATGTATAATCTCAATAATATGCAGCCTCAAATGTTCCATGCCACCCTGTATTCTTTAACTAGTTGAGCCTATGGAACCCGAAACTTTTTGAAACGGAGTACTGCTGCCAGCCAAAGCACCATAAAAACAGATTCTAAATACACTTTCAATGAAAGCCCGATTACCAAACAGCAGAGCTGAAATAGCAGAAGTTATCTAAATCCACAATATTAATCACTGCAATACAATAGGCAAGTTGATAATGTTAGATGCTTTTAAGTGACAATGGTCTGAAATATTAAAATCAAGTAAATACTAGACATTTTCTAGATCACAAGAAAAGAAAAATAAATTGAGGAGAAATGTGGAAGCATAATAAGGACAGGAGTACCAAAGCAACCGCAAGAAACAGACCATCTAAAGAATCCAATAAATAATTAAATGAGAAAATTATATCCACGTTTACTGATGGATGTAATCAATAGATTATATACATGGCAGAAACATGTGTCATTCTAAAAGAGGAAAGAAGCAATGTTGCCTAAGGGACTGTATACCACAAGAGGAGAAGCCAGAAAGAAGGCAAGGAAGATATAAAAGCTTTACTTTACTAAATGGCATTCTTTATTCCTAAAATAGTTTTTCAATTTTGTAGGAAATCAGTAGATATGCTCTAATAAATCCTAGTACAACTAGGTTGAATAATTGCTATGGTAGCTAGAAAAGTTTCTCCAGATGTTCAACAAGATTTCTTTACGAAAAGAGGGGACAAGATCAAACACTAAAAATGTTAAGCATCATCAGGTTCAGCCACATACAATGTTATCACCAGATATTTAACTCCATAATTGAATTATCTTACACCAAAGTTCACAGCCTGTCACTAAACATGCATTATCTGTTTTACCTATGACTGGCCTAATCTAATCAAACGCATATCGAAGACATGCAAGAAAAATCCATCAATAATAATACTGCAGAAGAATATTAGGTTAAACTTTCCCAACAAGATAACATAAAAAATTTTAAGTATATGCAATCACGACCAATGCAAGAAATCTAGCATGGTCCACTGTTCAGATTCACATGCCTACCATTACACTTCTAGATAAATCATAGATGTGCATCTAACACAAGCACATAACAGTGCATCAGCCCTGCTTACTGTAAAAAAAGCCATCATTCGAGGACACCAAAGGAAAAGAGATTACAACACAGAAACATAGCATATGCAAATTAAACAGCAGGGATCCAATATGTCCACACCCAAACCATGTAAATGGTATAAATATGTGTTATTTATTGCATAACATGTATGACGATTGGCATTTAGGATAGAGGTGAGATGAACAGCATTCACATTGCAGGCAGACCTCTGATTTGTTGGGCCTACGAATCTTCAGTATTCCTAGGAACTACTCTTTTCTGATTGGAATGAATTTATAAACACTCTGTCCAAAAAGAATTAAAGACATTTGTTTTTTTCCAGTCGGGGGGTGGTTTATTCACCATATATCCACAATTTGGATAATATGATACAATACAGACAATATATTCTCTTAACATGAGGGAATTAGTTTAATATCCATCATTCTTTAATGAGGGAATTAGTTTGATATCCATCATTTTTTAATTAATCCACCATCTTGCTCAAACATTGGGAAGCAACGAATTGAAAAATTGGGAAGAAAGGCCCAAATAAGATAAGTTAGCTGACAATACCAGGGGCAGGTAACATGCACACAATGCTGTAAGAAGGTAAACATGAGGGACTAAAATGCAAGCATATATGCTTTGAAACCAGACCTGTGAGGAGCTATGGAACAAGAACTTAATTCTACACCTTCACATCCCCATCCTAGATGTTACATTCTTGCACTCCAAGCCAACAACTATGTACCTATATTCACCTTTTTCCCAAAAAAAATCTCTTCCTGTTTTAGAGATAACATCATAACGACAGAGAATCAATACCTCAGACATTTATGGAAAAACTAAAAGGTATCATTATAAAGAAAATCACAGGAACTCTATAAGAAGCATAATAGAAATATAAATCATAGACCAAAGCCCCAACTCATGACTGTACAGAAGTAATTTATTTCTGAAAATCTAAAAAAAGGGAGTTGTTCATTAAATTGAAAAAATAACCACAAACAGACCAAAAGTGAGAAAATTTGCTTGATGCAGCCAGAGTCCAGATCTCATTGGATGGAACTTACTAAATTGCAGTCGACTTGCAAAGGATTTAAAATTTAGATGTTCATCTAGTTTTATAAAATACTGGATAAAAAATTCATAAAGAAATTTTTGATTCAGCATTCTTCTAGCCAAAAGGAAAAAGGACATCAAGAACTTTCTTTTCCATTTTCTTTGTCACAGGTTTAAGTATATTACATTAAGTTATTACTCCATAAGAAAACCAGAAATTGTTCCAGAGTTTCCATCTCCGCTGAAGGGATATTTTTTTAATTTTAAAGCTTAATGTGAGTAGAGAATTACAAAGGATACAGATCATCAGCATAGATGAAAAAATTCATATTTTCGTTTACTTCTGGGAATTGCTTATTAAAGCATGGCAGAAAGTGTGTATCTCCAGAATAGACCAGACTAAATGAACGTTTTTCACCTACATTATCTAAGAGGATGGACAATTGCATGAAAAAAGAATTATCCTGCTATTCAAACTTGAGAAGAATATAATGATTTCAAAAATAATTATCTAGTTTAAATGAAACCAAAGAGATTTCACTGTTTAAAAGCCACTAAAATTAGTGTGACTTTAAAAGAACCAGCCATCATGATTAAAGAAATGGCAAACAAACTGACTACACATACCTATCACTAACAAAGCCTACAAGGCAAATATTTGCAATTGGCAACTCTTTTCAATTAAACAAGAAGAAGACTGAAACAAGGTGTATCAAAAGTAATCATCCTAACCAAATGAATAATGGATAACATAATGGAGTAAAAAACACATGTTACCATTCCATGGGCACTAGTCAATATATCATATATCTTGGCAAATCCTTCCCAAAAAGACACCTATGATTATCTAAAAGTTGTAATCTATTAAAGTTTATCCTGCAGGAGGTGGAGGAATGTGGGACTTTGCCATTCCCACCCATGCGACAATTCCAACTGCAAGGACTATCCATCCAAATATGTCATACTTTAAATCACTTCACTTCTTCTTGAAATTCTGAAATAAAACAAACCAATTTAGAAAAAAACTCCAAGGGAGACAAATATGAATTATTTCAAAATTAAGCCACTCAAATGCAAAATCATATGTGCATAAGCTCTCCAACATATCCTCTCATTTTTACATTCCCAGGATATGACAATGATGTAGAAATCAATAGATGTGCTCCTTTGCCTGTTAATAGCATCTAATGTCTCCAGTATACAGTTCAAATAATTTTACTTTTTCTTTTAGCCATAATGAAGAAGAGTTGCCACTTGTCACTGCAGAGATTAGAACTAAAGACTGATGGAATACGTGTATGGGAGTCATGTGACTTGGGAACAAAAAAATCTACTTGAGTTCCATCATCAGCCATAAGTTTGAATTTTAGAGAAATTGTACAGAATGCTTTCTACCCTGTGATTTCCCCCAACTTTTTTCCCTCCTTTTGACTTAAAAGGAGAAAATAATGGTTCAAAGAACAACTTCATATGGAAGTGTTATCCACATTTTACCCATTGATGAAAAAAAACCTCCATTGCAATCAAATAAAGTGTCTGTGACAGGTAATCAATGCTCAAACCCATATATGCATTTAGTTACTATGAAGTAATTCCATCCATCGAGGAAAGATCCTAAATGCTTTCTTGGAGAAAGAAATGATGGACACAAGAAAATAAATAAACAATTTAAGAAAAATATACAGATTATAGGGGGAAAGCAACAACAAGAACATCATAAAGATGACAACTTGCTGTGTAATCAGCAAGAGATTACTCCTAATGAAGGCAACCACAATGACATTTTCACTTTGGTTACCATGTATGCAAAAAGTTGTCCGTAAAGATGCAAGAAATTAATTTAGGTTCCACTAGGAAAACCACAATATTCCAGAAAGCATATCTGTCCGGTAGAAGAAGCAGAAGATCCTCCACCTGGGGCTTGCTGGCTAGATCCTCTATGAATCTCAATGTGTAATTCTGGTGCCTAAGAAGACATAATAATTGATGACTTCAGTTCGTGAAGAGGTATAAAAGACTGTTTATTTAATCACTAAATAAAGAACACATATGCGATTACAACACTCATCCTTATGATTCAACAGTTCATTGAAGTTTGCAGAGTCTGAGGTTGTGGCAATCACCAACCATCCTCCTTTTACCCATGTCCAGTCTACTCATATTATACAGGATAAATGTTAAGGTGGAAACTAGTGAGAAAATCTCAAAGCTTTATGCTATAAGGTGCCATGATTTTCAAAATTTTCTGACAAACCCAACCTATTCAAGTAAGATGTTGACATACAACACCGGTTCCCAATAAAACATTATTGATTCCACAGAGTTGACAACATCAAGTAAAGACACTTAAAACCCAAAAAGAAAATGTTCACCAAGCCTCTAATTTAACTTGCCAGTCAATTATTAGATGAATTCTACTAGATTAACTGTCCACTTATAGGATTGGCATTAGAATTTCTATCTCAAAACCAGCACTTATGTATATTCAAACTGAAAAATGAATGAGTAGGAAAACCATACCTTAGTGCTGATCTCTAAAGACTTCTGATATAGCTCATTAGTAGGTTCCTACAGCAATTGATTCTACCACTGTTAAACTTATAACAATCAAAAAGCATAAGCATAGTTTTTCAGAGCTTGAGAACTTAAGAGATTACCTCCTCTGCTGCTCTTTGGAAAATCTCTGATGCATTATTAAAATTATCTTTTGCCTCAGCAGGATCAGGAGTCAAAAACCCATAGGAGGTGTAGGCATTTCCCTAGCACCATTTCGTGTAATGCTTAGCAAGATTTATCATCAAAGCCTCTTCGAATTTCGAAATGGCATCTATAAACAAATATAATTCAGTCCATCAACAAGATTGAAGGAGAGAATGTCACATACTGCCAAAGGATAATTTAAATCATTAGCATGAAAAATACCATTTATCATCTTCTTTGAATCTGAGGCACTTTCTAATTGAGACAATTCAAGCAATGCTTCTCCCCACCACGTCAAATTCTGCATATTATTGTGAGCAATAATTCATTAAAACTACAAAGAAAAACAGTGCAAAGAAAGGATACTACAATAACACTAAAAGAGAAGATTTTGCACCTAATTAGTGGCTAAACTTAACAATATAATAATAAAAAAAAAGCTTGAATGAAGAATTAAAAAAACTGAAATTGCATATAACAAACAGCCTTCTGCATTGTTTGAGGTGTTGTGGCTGCTATGGGATGAAATCACTAGAGCCTCAATATTAGCGGAGGAGTGAGTGAACCCAACTAAAAATCAGTGCTTACCAAACACTTCACCGGCTGTGATTACACAGCAGTCTCAAAAGAGCACTAAGTAGTAGTATAAAAGGAAATAAGAACACGAAGAACTAGCAGGGGAAGAACTGTAAAAGCACATAATCAACGTTATAGAAACAGTTAATGAAGTAAAAAAGAGAGAAGAACTAACGTCGGCATCGAGAGGGTCTTCGGCGTAATAGTTTTCAGCAGTTTTTCGATAGTGTTCGAACAACAAGAGACGATCGAAATCACTCTGGGAGAATTCCATACTTGAGTTTTCGAACAAAGACGGCAGGTTTTGCTGAAAACAGCAAGCGATTATAGTGGCCTCCCTGATGTTCCTTCTCAGTTTACCTCGTACACCCCGTACTAATTTGCAAGAGCTCGTAGTTATTGAAAATTAATTGCCAGCATAAGCATGTAAGAAGAAGATTTAAACAATTTATGCAATGGTAATGGTTTGGGGATAATTTTCCATTATGTGTAAAATTATAAAATTCTAGGGACCCAAATGTTATTACGCCTTTTTCTTTTTCTTTTTTAAAACTATTGTCGTTTCTTCTTTGTTTGTCGATCGTTTCAATGAACCGAAGAGCAAAGTTTTACGCGAACATCATTTCTATTTACTTTTCTTTAAGTAAAAAAGATGTAGCGTTTTTGAATGATAATCAACAAAACAAAATCGTAAACACGATACGATACACCACTCACACTTCGCCACGTAAGACGAACATTTCTGGCGCGGAAGGCACCTCATGGGGCGGGAATAGTTTTACAGGACTAAACTACCCTAATAGGACTTTAAGTAAAAAACCAAGTTAGTCCGACGCGGACCCCTCTTCTCAAGGGTGTATTTGTCCATCCAAAGACTTGGAAAAGTCCAAAATCCCCAATTTTCCCGCCAATGTTTTTTTTTTAAAAAAAAAATCATAACTTCGCATTCCTCTGTCGGCGATTCTTCTCACATTTTGCAAAACAAATCTTACTATCCATCCATGGCAGAAGCAGAAGAACAAAACAAGGAAGCGACCCGGCTCGAATTCCCCATAGGTCGGGTTAAGAAAATAATGAAACTCGACAAAGACATCAACAAGGTGACGTCGGAGGCTGTATTCGTGGTCTCGCACTCCACCGAGATGTTCCTCCGATTCATCGCCAAAAAATCTGCTGAAGTCGCGATGGAGAAGAAGAAAAAGACCGTAAAACTAGATCACCTACGAGTCGCAGTTAAAAGACACCGGCCAACAAGCGATTTTCTTCTCGACTCTCTCCAGGTGCCGACTGAGTCACTTGATCGCCCCACAACTGAGAAAACGTGTTCTCGTCCCATCGTGGAAAAACCGTTGCCGGTTGGCACTCGTCGCATCGATGATTTCTTCCATAAACCGGCAAGTGAAGCTACGGTACAGATCAACGATGACTAGGTTTTGAATGATTAGTTGTATTATAATTCGGAATATGTTCTTCATTTTGTGACTCTCACGCAATCAACTATGGAAGATGAACGTGTAGTTTTCTGTTTCCCCAGTGATCGATACTGATGGAAAAGTGACATGTACATAAATATAAGTCGATTAGATGAATCTTCTTGCTTCATGCCTTAATTCCCCTTTGCATAATTTTACCAGTAGTTTTACCGTTTTACTCTTTTTCTTTAATCGTTTATGTTCATGCTGATGATCTCTATATTGAACTTCTTGATTTTTATTTGATATTGTAGGAGGCATAAATTGAAGTAAATGTGGCAAAGGCTTTAAGAACAACCTTGGGGATTTTGCAACTGGCGATAATATCCATAATAACATGGTAAATAGTTATGAGATGGGTATTATTGCAATCACTGTGTTGTGGACTAAGGGCTTGGTTTTGTTAATTGCAAAATTATTCATGTTAGGATTTCTTCTTGAAAATGCATAGAACCCTTAAGATATGCTTGATAATATCATTGAATTTTGAGATTGGAGCATTGCATAATAGGTAGACGTGTAAGATGTTGTCCGGGTATGAAGAAGGAAGCAACTAGGCTGCTCTGGTGGCTCGGAATCCGATCTGTGCAGTAGTTTAAATTACAGGTTATTTTCCTTGTCTTGTTGTCCTAACATAATAAGTAGTGCGGTTCATTCACCTAGATTATAGTTTTCATTTCTGCGAATTATTCTTGTAATCTATCAAGATGACATGTGCTCATTCATTGCTATCCAATAATTAATGAATTTATACAGTTCAATTAACTTCTTAACTTGTGAATGTTATGAAGTTGGGCACAAATATCTATTCAATTTGTTGGTCATTAATTCAATCCATCAAATATTGAAATTGAAGCTTGCAGATTACAAGCATGATGCTTTATAATACCTTCAAGCAACTACCTATTCAGTACAACTGACTGCACTGCGTACGTCTACAGTAATAAAACAAGAAATCAAGGACTTAATAACCTTTTATTTTTGCTCGTAATCATGGTTGTCCTGAGGTTCTAGATTGGCAACTGATAGTCGGATTCACAATTTCAAAACATAAACACATTCCCTGATAGACACAACAAACTGAACTTATTCTCCTGTTTGACATGTTAAATTTCTTTAGACAACAAGATTTTCCTAGTTACTTATGATTAATGATTTCAACAGATGTTAAGATCCCCAAATAGGAAATTCAAGGAGATAAGGGGCCAGAAAATGTTGACACCACTGAAGCAGTTTCATCTCTAAAATGAGAAGCGAAGCCAGGGGGAGTAAACTTCTTTTGTCCCTGCACTTTCCTTCCTTCCTTAACAAAGGATATGCCTTGATTTGCTGAATTGATGCTGTACGATCCCAATTGTTGGATACCCAGAGAAAGCCTTCTATTTAAGGGGGTTACATTGCTAAAGCCTCCATTCAAGCTCCTGTTTGAAATACGCCGATTGCTGGTGCTTGGTCTGGACCCAAAGACATTTTCTTGCTCAACTACTACTTGGCTTTGCACCTTCTTCATTTCCTGTGGGAAAAGGCCATCTCATCAGAGAGAAGGTATGAATATAATCAACATTGTGGAATGAGAAGCTATTGACTAACAGAATTACTAATTATGAGAAAATTTGATGAGAGAATACTTGAAATTTTTTGCCATTGAATATCAAACAAAACTAACCTTTTGTCTTTGCTTGTCCTCCTCCTTTTTGTGCCTTACCATATTGTACTCTTCCAACATTGCCATTAGGGGTACCTATATGACCACAGATGTTGATTGCCATGCATGAATATGTGAGCTAAGGAATGCTTGACACAATACAGGGAACCATACAAGATCATTATATGGTGGAAATTTAATCTTGTAGGGATTTCTAACTGTCAGACATTGATGCAAATAGTGTTTGCAGTTTTACATTGTTGTGCAATAATGGCATTATCAGAAGTAATAGTTTTTGGTGCATCAAAATAGCAGCTTTTTTGAACACTAAACGTAATTCTACAGTTATGAAAAACTTGGTTTTACAATAAATGCAAAACTTGGTTTTACAATAAATGCAATTCACTGTTAAATCTGCTATTGATCTTGATGACTGAGTAACAGAACAAAGGTAATCATGGTGCTGCCTGCATCATTGCCTTATATGTGGAGGCATGGCTCAAGATGCAGACAATTTTTAACAATAAAGTATACTTGGAAGAAATTATTGGGTCAATAATTTGTGTAATGTTTTATGAAGCATTTGAGATGACGGTGTTTGTGCATGATTTTATGGGTATTATAGAGATGGAGGCTGGGTCTGAGGTTCCATTTACAACAATTCCACGGAAACAGAATATTTGCAGAGAATTTGGAAATCTAAATGGACTAGTATTTGGTAAAAGGGGTCTGCAGTTTAGATAAAGCATTTAATTGCCATTAATCTGTAATGATACTGAATTTATATCCTTCTACTATTCTGATGAACAGTTTTTGTGGCTTATCAATACTGTAATCACATGTTTCCTTTTTCACTTTAAGGGATACTTCACACAGATCAGTGTCATATCAATATATACTTTCACGCAATATGCAAAGTTACCTCATCATACAAGAAAACCTTCTTTCTTTCTTCTTCCCAACTCTTGGTCATTGCTATAAGTGAATCCACCAAAGCTGCATTGAAACAGTGAGTGGAAATATGAATATATACCTATTCATACATATCCTGGGTTGGTCATAATGCTACTGATAGAAAATTTCTAAAATTTTTTGAAGTCGAATGTAGAAGACTTCCTATGATCTTGTTAATATTTTATATTTTATGATTTGGTTATACAGAGTAATTCTACATATCTTCAGCCCTGTGCCTTTTAATGTTCCCTTGTTTTTAATTTTTATTTCCTATGAATAGTTAATGCAATTAGGCTCTTGGGAAGTTCGTACTTCCAATTGGAGATATTTCTGATGCTGAGGGACTTTCTCATGTTACCTTGAATTTTCTTGACTGTTATTCGGGCCCTTTCAGCACGTCTCAGGTTTCTGTGAGCACCTCTGCTGACTGAATATCTATTCTCATCCTATAGATATGCATAAAGTAGGAAACATAAATAGATGGATCAAAGTTGTGCTAATTAATCGCGTTGATGAATGGTTGTGGGATCTTATACCCTGCTATATTCTTCCAACCAGCGTTCCTCATCACGTGCTAGCATCCACCTTTCCACCTTCTCCATTATTGCCTTCCTGCTAGAGGCTTCTTCTTTAGCTCTTGATATCTGTTCATCCAGGCTCATGAGGAGATCAGCATGATCAATCTCCCCTTTTGTATTTTAAAGTCAGTTTGCATGCCACCTTATTTTGAAACAAGAGAAACACTAAAAAGAAGAGGAAAAATTTCTTTCCCACCTGATTTTATAAGGTTTATTATTTTTTCCATCTCCGATTGTGAGGGAATCTCCATGTGTGAATTATTGCATATCTGCTCTAGTTCATTCTGTTTCTTCAGGAAAAGCTCTTTCATCTTGCTTGCTTTTAACTGATCCAGTCTCTTGACTTCAGCCTCAGCCTTGAGACAATTTGAATAATTATTATGTGTAGTTGATTGAAGTTGAAAACAAATTAACTGTTATCTAGTTTTTTCTGATAGTTTGAAGTACAGTACACATGCACAAACCTGCTCGATTATATTCTGGGTTAGACTTCCAGGCTCTGATACTTGTTCTGACGACACTGATAACAAACTAGTGACATGGGAAAACTTTCGGCTATCATTATAGGGAGAGTCCATAAGATTCCACAGGTTTGTCAGTGCTTTGCCAAGATGGTGAAGCTGCAAAGTTAACGGAGGAATTTTTCATCCTGGTACTTTATCTAACTAGTGAACTGTTTTTCTAAAATAAAAATGAAAGCAAGAGAACTGAAGCAGAAAATGAGATAAATCACCAGGAACCATTAACTTGTGTGTGATTTTTGCCACGATTTAGCGTTATTTCATCTTTCGTGTTTCAGGTTCTTGTCATTTTGAACTTTTAGAACCACATATTACCAAGACAGAATAGCAATCATGTATGGTATCCACGGATCCAGATATAAGCTCCACCAGTAAGATCTGATCAAAAGAAGGAAGGCATGATGAAATATTTTTCACCTTCTCAAGACGCTTGTGCTTTTCTTCTTTGAGAGATTCCAGAGTGCTGTTGAGTTTTGCCAAAATGTTGTCGCTTATGTTTTTGGATATTCCATACAATTCATTCAAGCTGGGGTGGACCTTTGTTATGATCATGGAAGATTCCATTCCTAGTGTTGCTGACAAATTTCGAACTGCATCTATGTACTTTTCTACCCTTTGGAGTCTGTCATTCTTCGAAGTCAACAAAAGAGGATAAAATTATGAAACTAACTTGTCTGTTGGGTATTCTATACAATATCCCCGAAGCAGATCATAAAGACTTGTTACGGTACCTTTTCGTTACGGAGTCTTTGAAGCTCAATCTGATATTCCTCGAGTTTCTTCAATGAAAGATCGTTCTGGTTCACTATGACGTTTGTTGAAGAGTCATCGTATTCTGATAGACCTGCTATTTCTGCAGAAATTTTCTGAATTTGTGCCTGCACAGCTCGGAACTGGTTTACTCTTTCTTCTTTCCTCAATCGCATCTCCCTTAGAGCTGGAGTGATTGAATCTAGCTGCTCCTTTAGTGTTCCTGTCATTTTCTCTGGCTGCATACAGTAATGAGTCAACACTCGCAAGGAATTTAAGGTGAGCAGATTCTCAGTGTAGGATTATAACTTCCTTGTTCTGGTCACAGGTTAATAGACTTGCCCAGAACATGTTTCTGGCCGTATTTTGAGCTATACAGCAGGCCCAATTTTGAGACTAGCAACGGAAATTACTAGTCATTTGACCATTGTCACGAAATCTAATGGAAATGATAATTTCATAATTTCATCCGAGCCTATTATTATTTTTTAATACTATTTGAAACTAACATGCATTTTTCTTTCCATGTAGACACGTTGTTACGTTCTATATCTTGACCGCTTTTTACATTGTACTGTTATGCTATGCTTTTGTATGCAGAATTTGAAGTATTTTTCCTAATACCGGATTTCCTATTGGACAGAGAATGATGGATAAGGTACCCGTCCAGGGAGAGATCTTTCACCAAGTGACAAAAGAAGATGGGTGAATTCAGCTTCAGATTCTGCCAGCTCTTGATGCAAGCGAGCTCTCGATATGTTTGCCCGGTCAACTTTTCTCCTGTAAACCTCTAAACACTCTTTTTCTAAATCCAGTAGAACCTTCTCTCTTTCAGACTGATCCTCTCCAACTTCATCCCAAATCATCTGTTACGTTATAAGAATCAGTAGACGGACTGTGGGCAATTAAAACCATGGTGTACATTTAAACAAAGAGCAAAGAAAATGAAAAAGAGAAGTCTTGCCTGCAATTCTTGCAGTAAATATCCACATGAAGTTTCCAGTAATGCAGGGCTTCTCATTGTGATTGGTGATTGGAAGGAAGCCATCTGGTGGCTCTTTCAGTAAGAGTAGAACTCGGAGATATGACTACTAGAAGGTGGAAGGAGCTTTAGCTGGGATACTTGGAGAACTAGAAGTTGGAAGCTTTGTGTTTGAATGCATTGATACTAAAACCAAGTACTTTTGAGAGACAGAAAGCGAAGTGCTGTAAGCTCTGGTTCTGGTTGTGAGTGCTGTGGGTGTGAGTTTTGCTTAAAAGACAGGGTTGGCAGAGGTTGGTAATGCCGAAGCTTTGGGTTCAAGGATCATCCAGGTACCATCTTTCCCTTCCTTATATTCTAGAGATTGTTAAAAATGGAACAGAAACACTCTTCCTTTTTCTTTCCACCTGTAGGGTTAGCGTTTCTCTTTCAGGGAAATACAACTTATTTTTCACACCACACTTTTTGCCTTAGATGAGTATTTAAGAGGTAATCTCTTGAATAAGCCTTCAAAAAGGACTTCACTCCTAAGCAGCCTGTACATGGCCCATGGAAATATATTTGCATCCTTTTACCAAAGCTATAGAATCTGAACAAGAATGGCTTTCCATTATTGATCCTGCTGCAAAATAATAAATATCAATAACACCACGGTGATGGGGACCATACACAAAAAATCTGGGTTATGATGTGCGGTGATTATCATTGATCATTCAATCCTTATTGCCAGTTCCTTGTGATGTTTAATTCATGATTATATCTCATACCATTTTGCATTAAAGATGGATCAGATTAGAGTTGATTGGGATTTCAGATCCAATTTCATTGGGGATGATAGTGTGTGATTTGAGGCAAAGCCAGTGAATGATTTTTCAACAAAACATTCTACCTGATTCACAATTGGATTAGAATTAATAAAAAGTAGTCATGTCTCTTTCCTTGTCATAAAATTTGGACTGAATTTAGGCTAAGATAGAGGGAGAATCAGGTACCTAAAATTAGAGTTGTGCCCACGGCTAATTTAGTTTGATATTTACCGAATTCACCGGATCAAAAAAAAAAAATTCGGGTTTTAGATTTTTAATGTCAGAATGGATCGAATAAATGTTTAAAACTTCTAGTGTTAATTCTCTAATTAGATTTTCATTCAATTTATTAATGAGTCCGTCTCTCACGGTTCAACAGTTGAGTTAGTGGTTCTGCTCTGCTCATCTCTTTCTGAATTTGGGTTTATCTTTTAGTACGCTAATCAGATTTAAGCTTCTCTACATGAACATTATTAGTATATTCTCTTTACAATATTGTCAGTTTTCTGATAATCACATCGTCTCTTTTCAAAATAATCGTTTTGGGTGGGAGATTGGATCAGAGTTAGATTTTAAATCGAATTAAAAATTTTAAAATTAATTTAATTTAAATTAACTCAATTAATAATAAAAATTAAATTAAATTGATATTTATTAATTTAATTTAATTTGAAGTTCCTTTAAATTTAAATTAATAAAAAAGATAATAAATTTAATTAATTTGATTGGTTTAATTTAAATTAAATTAAATTTAAAAGTTGAACTATAATTAATTTAATTTTTTGAAATTAAAATTAATTTAATGAAATTTTTTCAAACCGATTCAAGCATGGGTTTGGATTGGTGGGGCATGAATTTACCCACCCCTAATAATCACACGACAGGAGAATGCTAGCTCTTCAACAAGATGTGTTGTGTCTTCAAAAACACCCATTCGCCATTGATGTTTGCTGAACTTAATTTTATGATCGGTGATGTGTTCGAGCTTTGAATTCATAAGGTTTCTAATTAAAATGATAAGGCATACATTGAGGTGTTGCCGGGAAAGGAAAAGATCGCTGTCCTGACTGACTTTACAGACTGTATGGTCTTCTATCCGTAGTGATTTGCCAGACTATTATATTCCGAAAGAATCTGTCTTTCTAATCCCCATATTCAAAGCTGACATTCAAATTTTTGCAGGGATTCGGTTATCTTTTTGATCCAGATTCTTCAATACAACGACTGAGATGGCCAAAAGAGTAGAAGGTACAGAAGGAACAACTAAGCTAGTAGAAATCTGAGCCTTCATCTTCACTAAAAACTTCTGAAACAGAATAGGAGACCAAAAACTATTCTTATAAATTTCATATTTGTTGGTAGCTCCAACCCCTACATACAATTCTAAAATGGAAAAGGCAGGATTGGAGTGATCGAATTCACCAGGCAGGGAACCCACCACATATTCAGAATAATAAGGTCATGGATTCATTGATGAGAGACAAAGTAAGGATTTTACAAGTTTAAAGTTAAAAATAAAAATAAAAATTATATTGAACCAGAAATCTAACTTGGTTATTGCTAACTGAGAAGACTGTAAGAAGGCATGTCTTCAATCCGTAGAACATCATCCATGAGAAGTTCTCTCTCCAGCTGAGCTCGAGTTGATTTCAAAACATCCTACTCGGGAAATAAAAAATCTCATCGGTAAATTCAAGGCATGGATGCTGATAAGGTGTAAGAATTACGAGCCCTGAAATTAACTTGAAGCATGTGATCTGTGAAGAAGAAATGAGGACAAGAGAAGATTTCTCACATTGAACTCCATGTATGTGGCATTTCTCTCCAGCCATTGCTTGTCCATAACCACGAAAGCCACACAATAAAGCAAGTCAAACGCCCACTCATTATCTGAAACAACACTTTGTAAGAATAACCAAGCTGTTGCAAACAAGTTCTCAGATTGCCTTTCTAGTGAAAAGCCGTAGAAGGATCATACCTGACAACATCTGTAAGAAAACTGATCTGACAAATGTCCTTGGTTTTGCTGCAAAAGAAAATCTGACCAGCATTAGCAGTGTTCTCGATTTAACAAACTTTTGTCGTAAGCAAATATCAGAGTGGGTGCCTCTAGATTTCGTAGGATCAGAGTTTGTCGAAAAGTACTCGATGTGTTATCCGAATTCTGGAATTAAAAATGCTTGTTTTCCACTTACAAGCCTCAAGGTCAAGCATTTGCATTATCATGAATGTTATATTTACACCAGCAACAGCAAAGGGATACTCCCAGGCAGCTCGCTTTCCTCCTTGCTTTTTTAGTAAGTGCTGGAACGATGTCTGCAACAGTAAACCCAACTGTATAAATCAAATGTGAATTCTGGGGTTGCCGGATAACAGTCAACTCGGCCAAATAAAAAAAACAGAAACCAAACTATTCTATTAAAAACAGCAACTTTGGCAGAATCAAATGAGATTGAGCTAAAATAACATTCTAAAACTCATTCTCAAAACTGAAAACTCAATATCTTACCGCAAATGTCTTGGCAAAGAACAACAGATTCTCTAAGGAAATGAATCCAGCTCCTCTGTTCATCAGCAAATTTTCTAGAGTGGGTGAATATAAGAAAAAATATTCCAGGAAATCATAGAGTGGAAAATAAGCAGCAAGAAAAGGTAAAAAACCTGAAATCGGTAGATGGATCTTTTCCCTGCCATCCCATTTCTTTCCATTGATCAGATATTAAGCCATGGAGCTCCCGATCAGGGTACGTGGCAGACCACAGTGCTCTCAAAGCTTCCTGTTGCCACAAAAAATTCTTGATAAATTGCTTAAAATGAAAAGAAAATTACACCGAACTTGCATTTCTCTAGCATGTGTAGAAACTGGGACATCTTAGGAGAATGACGTTCCATGTAGATGCCCCAGTAGCAGTTGTTAACATAGCATGACAAACCTGGTGATCCGGCCTGGAAGCGTCAAAATAAACCTTCATTCGGTGCTGCAATCTTCTCAGCCTTTCTTCCTGAAAATTTTCAGACAAACTATCACATATTGGAAGGTGACTGACATAATCAATCTCAGAATTAAAAAAAAATAAAAAATAAAACACAGACGGAACATCAAGCAGCAACAACTTTGTAAATAGTAATGGCATTGCATGTCTTTAGTGATACATATCTTGAAAATGAATGAGACGAGAGAATTGCCTGTTGGGGAGTCAAGTTAATGCAAATCCGCTCATAAGTTCCCTTTCGCTTGAAGCAAACACAATTCAGGCCCATGCCAATCCAAGTAGCCGTCGCACAAGCTGCATCATCTGTGCACAACAGTCGTTTAACAATAAATAGTTTAGAATCTGCTTACAAATATAGTCTCTAGTGACAATAAAAACTAAAAAGAAACGCGGCAGCCTCAAACAAGCAGATGAAGAAGATACTAATCCATCAGCAATCTGGACAAAGAACTGCACCAAAGCATTGCATTACATTGCCAGAATGAGCAAAACCACTGCTATCAGTTAAGCTTCCTCAGGACAAGTTCGGGTGCTCCTCAGACCACGGAAAATCAACAAGCTCCCGCCTCTGATTTGGCTAAACCCACCAAAAATATTCTCTCTAACCTATGTGACATGAAAGTATGAACTAATCCGGCCAATTAATTATAATTACTAAGTAGTAGGGACCAGACCATCTACAAAATTAATCAAAGCCAATACGGACAGGTTCTGGTCCATTTACGCATAAAAATAATTATACATTCATGATCAGACTCGGAGGAGAGATCAGGAGAGGAGACAGCTTCTGGTCAGCCGGCGTTTTGCTTGTCGTGATTTTACTAATAGAAGCGCTGAACAGTTTGAACACTGCCTGTCTTCTTGCGCCCGAGGAACATAAAGGTATGACCAGTCTAGAGTTTTCGAACACGCGCGTAGCCGGGAGACTGGGGACCACATTCATGCCACATGGAATCCACATGAAAATGTAATTGAAACCACCCCAATACACCACGCTCTCCGGTGGCGAGTGGGGGTTGACTGATGGGTCCGTCACCGACCGAAAACAGATACAATGTTTAGCCAAGTTAGCTAACCAAACCCTCTTCAAAATAAACTCTTGTGCGTCGCTTTCGGGACAACCGTACAAAACAAAGGGGGAAAATGGGTTCATTGAACTTGAAAGAACATCATAATTTTAATCCAAAAAATTACTGAATAAAAAACAAAGCATGAATCAAAGTTATCGCATGGCATTTCTGTGTTCCTGAGTAATATAACCATGTTATGTCAAAAACGTCCTCGTATCGCGTTATAGATGTGAACTATGATGTAAAAGAATCCACGGCCAATCATTCATGCTATTCTTACCTTCTAACTAATCAACCAATATCTATCCCAGACGAATAAGGAGATAAGGTTGAAAAGATTAGCGGTTTTTGAACTGTTTTTAATGCCTTTTACAGGTAGAAAAATTTCTGGACTTGTTTAAATTAAAATAATTAAATAGAATTATTTTAATATCAAATATATCCTTAATAATTAATTTTAAAACGAAATAAAAAATTCCTTGACGGGCATCAAACAGCCAACATCAAGTGGGAGTGACAAAAATAACGAGGGAGGATACTATTAAAGAATGCCCAAGGAATCAGCCATAGATAAGAACCAAACCTAAAAGAGCTGTAATCTCCGTGCAAAGGGAAAATTTGAAGTCTGGTAGTTTTATAGTATTAACATAATAATATAATAATATAATAAAATTATATAATTAATAAAAAAATTTTAAAATCTTTTTGCTTGTGAAACACGAAGAGCTGTTATCTTGGAACAAAACTTACGAAGCCAATAAAGGACCTATAAGGGTTGCTGTTATATGACGTGGGTGGGAGGACCCGTAGGTCTTGTTTGGATGCCACGTTACAGTAACGCAAGAAAGTGAATAGTGATATTTCATTGTGCATTTATGCTGAATGTTCTACGCACTGGATGGACAACAGGTCCGAACGTGGACCGTCAATCATGAACTGGGTCCGCGTAATTTTGGACGGACGGACGGACGGATTGTGATTGACCTGAACCCTACAGAAACCACTGAGTGCGACAAATCCGGCACGATCAGAGAAACGAGCGATTAGGCCCTGCTTGATTAGTATCCAAACCCATATCAACTAATTGATAATTTTTTTTTGTTTTAGGAAGAAAAAAATCCCGCAAAGTTCAACTGCATTCACATTCCCTGCTTCCAATTGCAGGAGGAGGAAATATTATTGACCAAATGCACCAGATTTGATGGGATATTGCCTCTGAACTCTAACACTGGAAAAGGTAATAAGAGTAAATTTTCAAAATTTCCCAGTTTATTTCCCATGCACTATCTCTCCGAGGAAAGTAAACGGGAAGAAATCTATTCTTTTGATTAAGTCTTTACTGTTTCCGTTGTAATGATTGCAGAGGACGAACGAAGAACTCGAAATTAATATGAAAAATCGATCATATATGCCATTACAAAACCGAAAAAAGAGAAGAAATAGGAAACGGATCCAAATTAGTAACGAAAACAATGACATGAAGTGGATGAATAAACAAGCCATGTGAGCCTGATCGATCGTAGTGGTTATGGAAACATCGAAAGAGCATCTCGTTGCAGGAGATTCAACAAAGAGACAGAGAAGAGTACCTGCAGAAATGGGAGCGGAGTCGTGAGAACAACGGTTGATGGAAGTAGAAGGAGCGAGAGTACGAATCGCCACGCAGCTTCCCTGAGTTCTAACTACGCTCATCTCCGTGCACCTTTGATCTTCGATAGCAGTCACTGTAGATCAGCAGAAATGAAATCGAAGGCAGCGAGGGAATAAGAAAGAGTGGGGGAAGAGAAGAAAGTGATTGTCACGGTCCGAGCCAGCGTTTTGTTTAATACATTAGTAATAAAATTTGTTCGAATAGCTTAATTAGATGGGAAGGGTAATTTAGACTTTTCGGACTTGTGAAGCGTTGCGTAGACTTTCTCTTCATATTCCACGTGGAACTGGACAGGCCGTCTGTAAAATCTCCCGACCGGACAGTAATCTGAGTCGGCGACTCTCTTTCAGGAACAAATTTAAACATCTTTCGAAACGTCATCAAAATCAATTGATTGTGGCTTGCGACATCATCGATATCTATTGAACAAAGAAGAAATTCATCAATTGATTAATTCTTATGAGTTTGTGAAGAGTCTCATACGCAGACTGGTTTGAAATAGCTGTCAACGAACAAAGGTTTGTTGTCTCTCTGTTGTCCCGATTTCAAAAATGATGTTGAGTGCTGCGGCTTCTAAAAGAAAAGATCGAAGTGTGGAGTTGGCCAATAAAATTGTACCTGGCGACCTGAAGACAGAGAAAGTACTGAAATCTCAAGTTAAATATGTGAAAGATTCTGGCTATCAATGTGTTGCAGGAAAGCCAATTACGTCTCGTCAAAAGTTTTCAGACTTATTACACAGCAAGAAAAGCAAGGATGAAGACAGCCACGAAAATTTAATGCGATAAAATTGTGTTGATTGACAATCAAAAGCAAGCGAAGTTCATTTGATTGCATTTGCAGGACATGAGGTATGAAATTTGATTCTGTTCTTGAATTTAGAAAATCTTGTTTGTTAATTGTCAGTATGAGTTGAAATGACGATGAAGAAGACTTGAGAGGTTCTTATTATCGATCATATAGGAGCACCTTATGACTGTGTTTGGGCTGATTATGACTGTGTAAAATGACATGGATGGAAAGACTGTCACATCGTGGATTCTTTGTATATAATTGGATTAGTCTATAATTTATGAGAGTAGGAAGGAAATATGCTTGTACCTCTTTTCTTTTGCTTTCTTGTTTCATCTTCATTGCTTATTTTAATGTAAATTCCAAGTGAAGTACTGCCAATTGGTAATAGAGAAGACTAGACACTGACGACAATTAATGGTATGAACCATGATGTCATCATGTCAAGAAGATCTGTGGAGACCATCGTCTTGTTCTTCTTATTAAATGCTTAAAATGTTCTAGGCTCTAACTCTTCTGTCAATGTCTAGATAATGCAGCCATGAAAGTTGTGATGCATTCCTCACCTGCTTCGTGGAATTAAACCTTGAAACATATGGAGAAGATGTGATCTTCCTCTTCATTGTAACCACAAGGCCACTCAACAACAAGCAATTTCCCAAGTTCATCAGACCTGGAATTTTTCTTTCAAAGGCATCACCTTCAGGAGCTGAAAATAATTGAATTGATGATTGGGTGGTTCAGTATCCGAAGAAACATGGATCAAACTTGGTTAGAGCCAAGGGTTCCAAAAATTAATTGGCGAACTCATGGACGGGAATCCCACTTCCCCTAAGTACAGCCCTGCATAAATATTAAATTATGATTTATTTTATAAATGAATGAAAAGCTCAATTTAGTGCATCGACATGTCATTAGAGAGTGAATTACAGGTATGTCCCTGAAAAATATTAAATTATAATTTTTTTTTATTAATGTAACTATTCAATTTAGTATCGTATTTTGGCAATTTTATATTTGATCTGCTACACTTTCATTGAATAGTCTCAAATTTTCAGATATTAATATAAGAGTGGAGATTTTATAAAGTCTATATAGGTCTGAGAATTCTTAGATACATACTTGCATAGCTTATGCGGGTCTAAGAACCCATAAGTTTGCCAAGATAGTTCAAAGTCTATACATGATGTCCAAGAATCCTCAATGACCTATACATAGGTCCAAAATACTTTACAATACTTGTACCAATTTGACTAATTTTTTTAGTTTCTATTACCAAATATTGTTGCTATTAGAATTTATTTTTTAATTTTTAGTACCAAACTTTGTTACTATTAGACATTAAAAAATTGTTGTAACACGAGTTATTTTTATTAAAAATTGTGATGGTTAGTTTTTATACATAATTAGGGGAGTTATTAGTAGTGAAGAGTTATCAATATATGTAATTGTTTAGAACTCTAATTTTAGAAGGGAAAGAGAAGAAGAAATGAAGGAAAAGAGTCAAACATATTCACGTTATAGAAATAAAATATTACGTTTTATTAAAATTTTAATAATTTAATTTTTTATTTTTTTATTTACATATTAAAAATATTTAATTAATATATAATTTTTATTAACCTAAGTATAAGAAGAAATATCATTATAATATTCTATCTTCGGCAATATTTGAATGAGGACTTTTAAATAAAAAATATTTTATAAAATAAAAAAATTACGATTTAACATCAAATAAAATTACAAAAAATTACTATCAACAATTATATTCAACAAAAATTTAATAAAATAATATTAAGTGAAGATAAAAGTGCATTGATCATAAATTTTTTAAATTAAAATTTATATATAAAAAAATTTGAGTAATTATTTCACTTGCGATAAAGGAGCTCTTTATGAAATTTTGTAAGCTCATAATTTTATTTGTGTAATGATCAAAGGGTGGTCTTGATAGATATTAAATCTATGATAACTAATAAAATGTAAGGGGTAAATGAAATGGTAAGTTTAAATCTCATAATAAATTTGTACAAAACAAAAGACAATACAATTGAGGGGAGTTCCTAAATCTCAGTCGCTGCAAAAGTCCATAAGACGGGGGGGCCTGACAGACGAAGTAAATTTACTGACGACACAACCGTAGATGAAGGGTAATGTCCTTGGAGTGAGCTGCCAACTTTAGTGCAATGTCTCTGTCGACCGGTCGTTTCGGATTTGACATGACTGCCATGTAGACTTTATTGCAATAATTGAAACTGCAATTAGTTAGGGCTTAAGGACATCTTCTTTTTGAATCTTAAAAACACGGCAACAGGCCAACAGGAAACGGGGATGTCACCATCGCCACGCCACGCCTCGCCTCGCCACCTTCACTTGTCCTCGTGTGAAGTGCCTTCTTATTTTTCCTCTCGCAATTAAATTTGAAAATGGATATCTATCTACACTTGGGGGATCTAAAATCAGTTCAATGTACGTGACTCAAGCCCACAATGCAGATATGCAAACAGTCAGGCTCGACCCAGGTTAACGCACTTGTCTGAGAAGTGAGTGTAGCACAGTGATCTGATGCGAGTGTCAGGCTACTATCACACTGTCCATCTCCATCTGCCCTGGACTGGAGAGAGAATGAACCCGACACCCATATTTCTAATTCAGCAATTTAAGCGTGGACGCCTGTTCATTCTATCACTGTTAAACCCGACGGCCAAAACCAAACTGCTAAAGTATATGAGAATAACACAGCTGCTTCGGCATCTTCTAAATATCTCTAGAGGACACGGATTTGGTTGAAACTTGAAACAACATTGCATCAGTAATCAGTAATTACCAACTAAATATCTTGTTGCAAGGGCGGGAAAAAAACAGATGAATTAAGAAAACATGAATATTAATTATTAGTTTTACAGACACTTGGAAAAGACAATGAATTTTGTATGTATACAGCCCTATGTCATTACCTTGTCAAGAACCGAATTCTGCTCCAAGCCGCCTTCATCATCAATCATATCATCAAAGAAGAGAAAACGCGCTCTGTTTTATATGAACTGTAAAGCCCGCAAACAATGGGAATTAAGAATTTGTGACTACCTCTTCTTATTTCCCTTAAAAGGGTGGCCAACATGAATGATGTAAAGAGTGTGAGCATGCAATGTCACTTAAGGAAGATAAATCATTTTCTCCACCAGTCCTGAACTTTCAGCCTTCCTTGTCTGTGTACACCAAGCTGGACTCCAGGAATTTTCTTCTTTACCTGTCTCCAGAGCATATTGATGGCGTCTTCCTTCTTTGGAGGGTATTGGAATTCGTAATGATGAGAGATGCTTTTAAGCAGCCACCACATTTCGACCCATCTCTCTTTGGGAAACTGCCTGAGCTGATCAACCATGTAACCAGGTTGCACTGCCTCTTCTATGGAAAAGAAAACTGAGAATTTGCTGTAGTCAATTTCATCCTCAAAGGGGAGCTCAACCCGATCACTCACAATGACAGGAACACAGTGGCTCACAATAGCATCAAACAGACGGCATGATGACGGTGTGTCTCCTGCAGGATGCAGACAGAACTTCGATGAACGCATCCCTTGTGTAGACTGGTATGACAGAAGTATAGAAAAGAATTAGATAAAATGCGAAATTTTCTGGTTAAAAAGCATATTGAAAAACAAATTGCCTAGATACACCCTATTTCACAAAATCGGACACTAGTTTTGATGAAAAGACATAGTTGCTCTTTTGAAAGAAGTATAGTGAAGGAATTAATATTTTATCCTTAACATTTAATTACCTCTCCACTATTTTAGGATATAACCTGTAGATACTTAAATCATAGATAAAACCTAGGCCCTCAGTCTCCAAAGATTGCATTTCTCACAAGAAGGTTTTTCTTAACTAAGCATAAAAATAGTACATGTTGCGAGCATTGCATTATGCAATACATTCAGGGACAACCCAAGCATTTGGATTGGTATCTGGAAAACTGGCAACTTGACATTTCAACAATATCACATATTTTTAATTGTTATAAACATTTTGACAAGGAAATAATAAATGGGCTTTACAGACATGATATAGGAACCAAAATAATAATACCAAGTTTTTCAATCTATAAAGCTTAACTACACACCTCTTTGATGCTTCTTGTAGTTGCTACACCACGCTCATAGCGGACATCATCATAACCAGCTAATATCTTTGCCAATTGAGCGCGAACTTTGCCTTCCTGAAGCACAAGAGGGCCATGAGTAATCAATTCCAATTCCAAATAGGGGTTTTTTAATGAGATATTTGTTGGTTAAGCAATAATACATCTTTTCTAACTGTATTTCCTCGAAAGAAAAGAAGTGTCTTGCGAGACTCGAATGGGTCTAGAGAGTTGTCGTCTGTAAAGGATTCCACGACATGTACGTATGGAGCCACTACATCTTTTCTTAGATTTGACATGCTCCTGGGGTAACGGCCAAAATCTGCAACAATAAGAATTGATGCATTCAACTGTTCTCGATGAAATCTGAAAGCATTTGGATGTGTCATAGGAATTACATGGTCTCTGCCTCCAGACCTCTGCCAGTATTTGGACTTCCACAAAAATTCTAGTATGTCAATCTGAAATCAGAAGCAACCAACTTCACATTAATATACACAAGTCCAGAGAAAAACCAGATTTTGATGCGATCTCCAAAAACAGATAATAAATAGTGCAGACCATGAACAGATAAAAAAGTTGATTAGCAGAGGGGAACAGAAAATGGGTAAAGAAAAATGAGAAAATATGCAGATTTCCTCAAACAATAGAAATGATTTGTTTTAGATCTTGTTTTTCATGGTTTAATGGCAGTTTGCAGTAGTAGCTTTCCAATCAGAGAACCACCATCTAACTTCTGGAATCTCTTATATCCTTGCGCATGTCCATAGAAAAGCAAGAGATATTACTTTGTAAATGACTGAGAAATGGGCCGCAGCTCATCCTCTCCGATCTCCATAATTCTGAATTTATAACCAACCAAATCCAACATGAAGACTGTGACATCAAATGACAAAAGGTACGTATAGATGCAAAGTTTGATGACATACCACTTGGAAGACGTCTTTAGTACAAACATACATGTAAAGTGTTTTTTATTCGAAAATAATTTCTGATTTATTTACATCCAGTTTTGGTCAAAAAATAGAGCCTTTCTCAATTCATCTTCTATCTAGTTGGTCAGAAAACTGAGAAATAAAAGCCTGAAATGGACTCAGAAGTCAACGACTGAGAGCAATGCCCTGTAAAATGGACTAACCAAACTTGATAACCCAAATTCAACATCAAAATTCAATGCATTTATTTTCCAAAATTTGGATTGCCCACTTATAAAAAACTGTAAAATAAACTAAACCAAAACAAATTAACCTCAAATCATCACTAAACAAATCTACCTGTAATTGACGATCAATCTTGGTAGCCGGATCCGTCATGTTATGCCCGTGGGTATTAAAACTCAACGAAGAGAAAAATGGCACGAAAAACACCTGCGCCACATCGGGATCAGAAACCCTAACCGCCTCGGCACCTGTACCATCGTACAGAAGCGAAGCCATAAGCCAATACTCTACGCTATGTTGCCTTTTGATACCCGAATTCTGCGGCCAACGTGGCAGATTCTCACCGGTGACCGGCAAGCCGTCGGGACTGTTGTGATCCAACATGCCGACGTGGAACCTCCTAGGGAGATCGTACATGTAGACTTTAAGAGGAGCTTGACAGGTCTGTGCAACGGCGGGTGACTGTAGTAAAGGGAAGAATTGTGATCGAAGATCGACAGTTCCCACGAAGATTGAGTACGTAATTACGAGGAGTGGAATAAAAATTAGACATAGAATCGCTTTTCCGTACATTTCGCAGATCTCTCGCCGTTAAATAATTCTAATGCCAGGAGTTTTCTCTCGTTGGCTGCTGGCACTTTTGCGTTATGATAACATGAATGAAGTCATGAACCAACGAACGACCGAACAGTTGTTTTTGGTTACAGGCTCAACCGGATGACGACTCCGTGAGCTGCTTCGTAGAATGTGGATAAATTTTTCAGAATGATTTCTTTTTAGATGCCCTTCGCCTAAACGATCACCTTTAATTTAATTTTATTACAACGATAATTCTTTTTTATCATTTTAGAATAATATAAATCTATTTAATTAATTACACTTACAATTCTACCAAACAACATCAAATAAAAATTTTGATTTTATATTAGTGACCAATAATTAGGATTTATTTAGAGTTATTAATGACAAGATTTGTCCCGACCATTTTTTAAAATTTAGGGTTAATCTTGTTAAATATTGTATTTTTATTTTTATTTTTTTATAATTATTATATAATAAAGTGTCGTGAATAATATTATAAATGATCCCGTGCTTTCGTTATTATCATTTATTAAAATTTTATATTTTAACGTAATATATATACATTATTTACTTGCACTATAATTCTATTTTATACGTACTTATAAATATGGCGTGCTTATAAAATAATTCATCCAATATATATTTTGTAGTCTTAATTTTAAATGTTAAACGATACAATGCATGAATTATGCATCATATAAGAAATAATAAGAAAATAAAAAATATAACAAATTAACGAATAAATTTAATTTATAAAAAATATTTTTTTATCATTTATTAAAACACTATATTTCAACATAATAATATACACTATTTACTTGCACACTGTAATTTTATTATATATATATATATATAATATATACTTGTAAAACAATTCATTCAATATGTGTCTCTTGGTCTTAATTTTAAGTGTTAAACTATACAATGCACGAATTATGCATCTTATGAGAAATAATAAGAAAATAAAAAAATATAATGAGTTAATGAATTAACGAATAAATTTAATTTATAAAAAAATATTTTTTCTAAATAATTATACAATTACTTAGACTCGTGCATAAATTATTTATGAATCACATGATAAATATTTTTCACAATGCAATTAATTAATGTTCATCAAAAAAAATTCATAAGAACATATCACACTTAGATAAAAAATTTTCACTTCAACGTAAAAATAAAAAATATAACTAATGGCTTCGTATTTTTTTTCGGGCAATCAAATCATATTAAAAATATATTCGACAATCTCGTATTCTCATTTGAGCAGTTATAATAATATCATATAATATTATATTATTGTTAAGATTCATAATCGTCTAGTAAATATACTTAACAATTTTTTATTTTTATCTAAACATTTATAATCTTTTTTTTTACTGAACATTCATAATTTTATTTTTGTCCAAACAATCGTAATCACATCTAATGACCTCATATTCTTGTTAAAATCTCACACTCATATTCATATTATTTCACAACAATTTATATATCATGAATATCAAATTATCATTTTTTATCAAATTTATTATACATTTTTGGATAATTCACATATCATTAATATAATGCAATTATTATAATAAAAAATATATTATTTTATAAAAATATTTACTCATAGTTTAAAAATTATTTTTAGATAATTTTGGGACATTTTAAATTCTTTATTGTTGTATTTGCTCTTAAAAATATACATGATTCAAAAATTAACCATGAACACGAATTCAAAATTTAATAGGCATTACAAATATGAAGATAATATGTATTACAAATACATGAATATTGCCCAATCATAGCTTCGGTCCGCGAGCTACGAACCACAAGCAGGTCTGCGATCCTATAACTCATGTTTGATTTCCAATAATAGTAAATATTATTTTATGTCATTTACATTTTGCGCCCCCGTGGAATACTACAATAGCTTCTGTGATACAAAATAATATTTACTAATATTCGTTCATTATTTAATAATATTTACACAAATAAAAATTTTAAAATTAACTATTTATGCAAAGACAAAATTATTTAAAAATAATAAAAATAATTTTTTATTAAAATTAAATTAAATATTATTTATATAAATAGCATTTCAAATAAGATCAAAATAAAAAATTTTTTCTTTTAAATTATGTATCACGAGACTTTTGTTTAGAGCGATATCTTGTAATGTTCAAGCGCTCTTACTTAATCATTACATTCAAATTTTATTACGCAAAACTTACAAAGATTAGCTTCACACGCACTATAAATATGATAAAACAGTCAAATAAACAAGTAACACGATATTTATAAATGTGTCTATTTTTAATTTTTTTTTTATTATTAATAAAAAAGAATGCAAGCTCGAAAAATAAATATAAATTCACCATTCTCAATAAACTCACTCAATATAAGTACGCAATATTTATTCACTTGTATCACTTATGTATAAAATTTTTGAACTTTTTTAACGACTCATCTATCGTGAAATCAACATCTTTGGTTTCTTAAAGTATTAAGCATCTTACAATTTTAGTGGATTATAATTTGAAACACATCTAAAGTTTATCTTGTGTATTAGAGTCACCCTGCAATACACTTCTTACTTATTTAGAAGTCTTGCTGTTAGTTTGTTGCCATGCACTCTTAGTATATCTTAAAATTTGACTTTTTTATTTACTTATGTTTAAATCCAACTTTAATTCCTACGTTCAAGAGTCCCACTTGACTTTTGTCTGGTTAGAAATAATTTGCCTTCAACTATGTTTATTAGTAGCTCACCCTTATTTAAACTCTACTGTATATAAACAACTGTGTTTTAGTATATTTGACTTATCTTTTCACCTTATAACTCTGTACTCTAACGTTTCTCACCCTAATGAGTTTCTATAATCCCCATATTGAGTGATGCATTTGGACTTTTATCACGTTCTTGTGCATGCACTGTTATCTTGTGTTATATAATCAGTCCATTAATGCCCAACACTCCAGCACTGTGAACTACTCTGCACGTGCTTCGACTTGCTCACAAACATATTGTTTTTGCTTTCGTCGTACATCAGCTCGCGTTAGCTTATCTTTTGACTACCTTCCACACCCAAATACTCTCTATTGTGCATTAACCTGTGCTTACCTTATTATTTGCTGGGCTTACAACATGTTTAACCCTCCTTAAACCTAGAATCAAGGCGTAATCATAGTTTTAGACGTGCACCTCATCTCTAAAGTTGTGACACTGCGTGTAGCCATTACTATGTCAACTAATGCATCTTCTTATAGTCAGAGTTGATGGGCTCGTTTACTTTATAGCTTAATTATATATATTTATTTAAATTTAAATAAAATTAAATGTCTTAAATATTAATATTAAGTTATTTATTTTAAAAGTAAAAAATTTAAACTAATATTTGTGGTAAAATAAGTAAAATAATAATTTAAAAATAAAATTATTTAAATTATATTGTAGTTTATAATGTCGTCGAAAAATGTTTTATATTCTTGATAAAACAATGCCATTGAATAAATAGTGGAAACGACTGATTGGAGGGGAAGAAAAAGAGAGTCAACAAAATACATACGACGTCGCTCAACCGTATGTTGCGACTTAACGGGCCTTTGATAACCCAGTTGTTGAAGTAAAACCCTGGCCCAAGTTAAAATTCAAGATCACGATTAGGGTTTTCAGGAGCTAGGGTTTCACATTTCATTTCCTATAAAAGGAAGCCTCGTCTGCTTTCTTTACCTCTGCTGCTCGATCAAACCAAGAAAACTTATTCATAGTTACAGAGACAGCATCCCTCGTCAGCAGCCATGGTATTTTATCGCTTATTGATTTACCCCTCATGCCGATAAAACAAATCTTTCGTCTTGATTCATTTGTAATCTTATAGCACTGAATTGATTTTTTTTTGTTTTGGGTTTATAGGTCAAGTATTCAAGAGAGCCTGACAATCCCACCAAGTGTAAGTTCCATTTTCCGTTTCTCTAACTCTTTTTCCTTCTATTTTATTTGGTAGAATTGTTGTTTTTTTTTTTTAAATTTCTAATGTTTGTATTGCAGCCTGCAAGGCCAGGGGCTCCGATCTCAGGGTTCATTTCAAGGTATTTTATAATACTGTTTTTATTATACTGATTGGTATATGAGAAGCGAGGTTGAATAACTGGTGATTGATTTCAGTGCCCGTGTTTGGTTGTAATAAGAACCTGATGAAAAAAGCAGGGATCTGTTGCCCATGTGAACTGGTCTCTCGTAAACTTCAGGGAAATGGAAATGCATTGTTATTGGGTGAACCTCTGTTTTGTTGTTAGTGGCTGAAGGTTCAGTAAACGATGACACATACCTCTGATTCCTCTCATCCTCCCTTAGAGCAGTTCCCAGTTTTTATGTTGTAGGACATAATTATATACTGCACAATATCTATTCCAATTTGCATATGATTTGAATTCGTTGTTTTGCCTGCTAGCAGTCCTTGATTAACTTCTGAGCTGCTTGTTAAGATTTTGAGGGAAAATATGAACAAGCATTGTTAGATGAAGATTACCAAGTATAATTCTTTTCATTGTTCAAGATGAACTCCAGTCTTTAGTTTGTTTTTCTAATATTTCATTAGCAGAGGGCTACTAGGTAAAAATTTGAATTGGTATCTCTTTGAACAGATTTTTTTTTTATTCTTAAAATGATGCAGTGAGAGCATATTTCAGGAAACAAAATTTCAGGTCGTGGGTGGTAGTTGTGACAATTATAAACAATGTGACTGTTGGGTGAAAATTGTTACAATTTAATCCTCTTTTTAACAACCTTAAATTAATTTTGATATCAATTAATTATTTTATCTGCTATATTTCTAAAACCTGATGAAAAAAGCAGTGCCTTGTTGCCATTATTGTGAATATGTTTCTCGTAATTTTCAGGAAAATTACCTTCATTGTTATTAGGTAAACCTCTGTAGTTTTTGGTGGCTGAAGGTCTAGTAAATAATGGCACATTGCCTCTTAGGGTAACCTTTGGTATGTATTGTTTTTCCTTGTCTAATTATGAAACATTATGAAAAAAGCAGTGCCTTGTTGTCTCTATTATGAACATGGTTCTCACAAACTTCAGAAAGATTACCTTTATTGTTATTGGGTGAGCCTCTGTAGATTTTGGTGGCTGAAGGTTAAGTAAATAATGTCTCATTGTCTTTAGGGTAACCTTTGGTATGTATTTGTTTCTTCGTTTTCTCTAATTAGGAAACCTGATGAAAAAAGCAGGGTCATGTTGCCTCTAGTGAACATGGCTCTCGTAAACTTCAGGAAAATTAACTGCATTGTTATTGGGTGAACCTCTGTTGTTATCTTGTGACTGAAGGTTCAGTAAATGATGAAATATTTGCTGTTAAACTAAACCTAGATTATGATATTGCTTCCCTCTTGTCTGACAAGTTATGGTCTATCTCTAGGATTTATTTTATTTTATTTTAATGGTTTTGTTACTTAGTCCTGTGCTTACCTGTGCATGTTTGATGAATTGCTATGTAAAATTGTTGTGCCTGCATCTAAATTTTGTGTTTTGATTCCTTCGGTACAGTTACTGAGATAACAATCTAAATGAAATTGTTTGATGGAGTTCAAATAGCTACTGATGTGACTTGTTTTCTTTGTTATGTTGTGCCTGTGAAATAAGTTTGCCAGTAGCATCTTTTAATATCTTGTATCTTTTCTGCCTTCATAGAACACAAGAGAGACAGCCCATGCCATCAGGAAGTTGCCTTTGACTAAGGCTAAGAGATATTTGGAGGATGTTATGGCCCATAAACAAGCCATTCCCTTCACACGCTTCTGCCGTGGTGTTGGACGCACTGCCCAGGCAAAGAATAGGCATCCCAATGGACAAGGACGTTGGCCTGTCAAATCTGCCAAGTTCATTCTAGATTTGCTCAAGAATGCTGAGAGTAATGCTGAAGTAGGTCTCTTATGGTTATTTACGGCTTGTTGCCATCTTCATCATTTCTCTGGTCTAATAATTGTGAATTGATACTCCAGGTGAAAGGTTTGGATGTTGATACACTCTACATTTCCCACATCCAAGTGAACCAGGCACAGAAGCAAAGGCGTCGCACATACCGTGCTCATGGGAGAATTAATCGTATATTTTTAGTCCTTCTTTGTTGTTTTTGTTTTTATAGATCACTCTTATTGTCCTGTACTGCTGATGCCTGATATTGAACCTGATAAATATCTGCAGCTTATATGTCCTCTCCATGCCATATTGAGTTGACCTTGTCTGAAAAGGAAGAACCAGTAAAGAAGGAGGTAATTCTGTCTTGTATACCTTTTTCAGCTGAATGATTTTGAAGTTCGAATCTTTAGTTGCATCACATCTCACAATGTCATATTATTATTTTTTTCTTGCAGCCCGAGACCCAGTTGGCAACAAGCAAGTCTAAGAAGTGATTATTTGAGTATTAGCAATTCGATTCAGTGCATTCGGCTTTCTCATGTTTTCTTCGCGAAGGGAGTTTTGATTCTTCTAAAATAGTGACTGAGAATCAATTGGACATCATATTTTGTTTATTTCAAATTATGCTTAGTTCTTCAATGTGGTGCTAGAATTTTCATGGTTCCTGATGGAGCTTTGTGAACATTAAAGATTTTTCAAGCTTATATTGAGATTTAGTTGTGCTGATAGTTGTATCAAGTATTGTTTCGGCTGGCAGTTGGCAATGGAGTTCATTGTTTCCTTGTCATTGTGTGTAATTTGTTGAAGAGTTATGGGCTTTTACTTAGAATTTCTAAATTATTCTTGAATAATAACAAGTCCGTTGTCATCTGAATTGTAATGGATCAGCATGTGTAAATGTTGAATGAACATAACTGTGCTCATAGTGGACCCGGCTGAGTAACATTCACATTGACTTGGAATCACTTACGTGCCAATACGAAACCCCAATTATGATTTTCTCAAAACTAGGCCTTCAGCCGATCTTATGCTAGATTGCTAATGGATTTGCAAGGGATAATCTACGTCTTCCGATAAAGCCTCGTCCACAAGATAAATTGCTACAAGTCGAATGATCTAATCTGCGTTAACGGTGCTGATCCAACGGTTTTATTTTGATCTTGACCTCAACATGGATTTGGTAATCCAATCATGTGGCGGCTAAACATTCACCACTTAATATATATATATATATATATATATGTATCGATCTGACTAGCTTGGCTATAGATTTTCATTTGGACATAATTTCCTCGCTTCACTGAATCCTCCACATCACGGTAAGTTCAAACCCTTAGAGCTTCAAGCTTTACGATTTAACAAAAATTTCATTTCCCGTATATTGTTCTTGAATTAGTTCAATTTTCGTTTCTTTTAGGTTATTCTTGACGTTAGTTTTCAAATAACTCTGCTTGTTGATCAGCAACGGTAAAGGAAAACGTAAATCAAATCACAATTGTTCTTTATTTTTATTTTTTGTTTTTATTAAATACGCTTTCTGAGCAATTGAAAAAGTCGTTTCGATCGGAGTTCGGTGCAGTTAGTTGACCGGACTGGATTTAGTTTCAATGTAAAAAGACTTTGACTTTTCTTTTTTAAAAAATTTTCTCGGCATCCAAACAGAACCTGAAGGTTTCATTTTTAACTCCTCATATATAGATCCAGATTCTGGAATCAGTATTTCACATTTCATTGATGACAACGAGGTTTTCTTGTCTTGTTAGGGTTTAACAATTTACTAGGATTATTTTATGTCTTGAATTGGTGTTTGATTTTTTCATTTGACGATTTAGGGTTTGATTTCGTCATTAGCGTTCAAATTTTTATTTCTATTTTTATTTTTATTGGTTCAATTGTAGATGGATTGGCAAGGGCAAAAATTAGCAGAGCATCTGATGCAGATCATGCTGTTGGCTTTTGCTGTTGTGGCATTTGTTGCTGGTTACATAATGGGATCATTTCAGACGATGATTTTGCTATACCTAGGTGGGGTGGTTCTCACCGCATTGATAACTGTCCCTAACTGGCCTTTCTTCAATCGCCACCCTCTCCAGTGGTTGGATCCAAGCGAGGCTGAAAAGCATCCCAAGCCGCAGCTGGCTGTCAGTTCAAAGAAAAAATCTACCAAGAAATCATCATGACTTATCTGATGCTAGCATTTGGTAGGGTGTTCGTGACTCTTGTGTGTGACTAATTTTCTCATGAAAGGATAATGCAAAACATTTGCTTGCTTGCCCAAAGAGTTGAATTCATAGACAATGATTAGAATTTCCGCACCCATCACCACGTTGAGTGACCTGTTCATGCTGTTATTCTTATTACTATTATCTTAGTTGTTTTTTGAAGTTTTTTTTCTTAATTGGAAAAGGAGGAAATTGCGGTCTTCCTTGTATGATATTAAAGAGATCAAAATTGTTCATTGCAGCATGGCATTGTGCACAATCATGTTATGGCCCTGAAGCTGTTCTAGATTTGGTTGCTTTGATTGTCATTAGTTGTCTAGGTTGCTGATGATAATTGAGGATGACTCAGAAAAAAAAATGAAAATCTTTGATTTCTTTGAATAAAAACAAATGAAGCATAGTAGTGTTACTTCATTGGGTTCTCAAATTGTCCAGGAACCCTGTGAATATATGAGTAATTTAGGGAACCATGAGTTCTGTGAGACCTCTCTTAAGCCGATTGGCGTTACCCTGAGTATTGTAAAGGATTAGAAAGCCATGGGATAGTTGCAACTGCACACAGTCATTGACCTACCTACTATCACAAGAACTGTAGGAAATTGACAATTTGACAATCAGTTAGAATGAATGTTGTGGGAAATTAACAATTAGTTAGAATGTATGATGGTTTTATGTAACATTGAAAAGCCTTTTAGCTCACTGTTAATATGTTACTTAGATGCTATATTGTTGGTATAACCAGGTGTCTACTACTACAAGATTGTCTTCATTCCTAGGGAGAAGGCTGTCTCTCATTTAATGATCATTTAACTTATTAATGTTGAGCCACTGTGTTAACTTTGAAAGTTGTAAATCTTGCCATTTTTTCTGGATGACATCACTGTATGTGCACTCTGTGAAAGACTAAGAATTGGATTACTGGGTTGTCATATTTATAAGCTGTTATTCTACTGGATGATGGTTGTGTTAATCTGCATATGGATGGTAGAAGTTTTAGGTTTCAACATATCTCAAAGTTGTGAAGGTTAATCCGTAGGTTTGTAGACACAGAAAATAATTCTGTTAAAAAATATTAGCATATATTTGGCGGGTTTAACACATTCAACGTGTGTGTATCGTTGTCACGATTGATTGATTTTAAAGTATCATTGTTATGATTGATTGATTTTAAAGTACATAGGCAGTGGTGGGGGTGTTCCATGCAAGGTCATTATTCCGAGGAATCACCACTTTCGGTGCCTGCTTGAGGATATCTCATGTTCTGATAACGGAGGGCGGAGTCTGTCTGTTAATTCAGGCAGCCATCATCGGTCATTGGTCCCATGATGGCGATCAGATCAGATGGGCTAAATAGTTACCCGAGTTAGATGATTTCACGCGAGAATAAAAGTGCATCTTTAATTGACTCGGTATTTATTTTTAACACAGCCTCGTAAATAAAGCAAAGTCAAGTTCTCCCGATTTGGAAATTGCTACCGCGGTTCAAAGCAGTCCTTGAAATTCTCACGCAACATGCACTGCTTCCAGTATCCTTGGAGCCGCAGATTTAGACCTTGGATCGAAGAAATGCTTCCAGTATCCTTGGGGCCACAGATTTAGACCTTGGATCGAAGAAATGAACTAGAGTTGGAAATCAATGCAGCATGCTAAAGGGCATTACTAGGCCCTTGTACCTGAGAGATTTGATCTATTAAATGTAAATCTTGAGTTAACACTTGCAAGAAGAATAGCAGGTCGAGCACCACAAATGTCTCAAGATATTGACACTTTTAACTTTATTCAACACTGATTAGCAGCCACTGCAAGGATTTAGACTCCCATCCAAAGCAGGAAAATTTACAAATCTGATTAGAAGCGGCTTGTATTCTGTACGGCGACTTCAGTTTATGCACTGCAACAAAAAAGATTTCATTTACAACGTACACTGAGTTCAGCAGATGCTAGAGACTTTTTATTGGTTTTCATTTCTTATAGCTCTAACAATGGGATCATTTTCCAAGTCTAATCCATCTTCATCGTCATCCAGCTCATCTAACTCGTCTAGTACTGACTGATTGATCCTTTTGCGAGACTGTCTCCGATGCTTCTTAGGCTCTAACAGTGGTTCGGCTTGCTGGACGCCCATATCTCCAACTTTATAGCTGCAACAAGTTGACAATTGGTATACAATTATTAAACCAGATATGTTTCCGTGGAGAAGACCATTCATGCTAACTACAATCTGAAATGCATTTTCGGTAATTAATAGGTTTAAGAAGAAAAATAAGTAGGAAGGAATATGCCATGTTGGAGAACCGTGGCTGCTATTTCCAACGGGTATCTTTCTATCAACCCACTTTCAATTGTAATGACCATCATGTACTGATTGAACACCACGTGCCTCTTTAACTTTTGGTTCAACAATGATGCATGGCATATAATACATAGCCATATACATTCACGTGGTATCTGATTTTACATACCTCACGTCACCCTCTCTTTTGGTTCCAAATGTCCTCAACTGAAATTCCTCTCTGATTCGGATCTCATCAAGAAGTTGAAAAATGATACTGATACCTTTCCCAATCCCCTTTCACAACGCACCCTGATATACCGAGATGCGGACAATCATTGAATGCGCATTTCATAGGCTCATTGGCTTCAAGCATTTTCTGAATCTGATGGGATAAGCAAAGGGAAGAACTGTCCATGAGTTTGATACAGGTAAAGTAAAATTAATGAAGCATAGAATAATAGTCAACAGCACAAACCTCTGGGAAAGTCTGTGCAAGAGATTGCTGTGTTACTTTTATTAAACTTGGCCGGTTAAACCCAGCAGTATCAGCAAGATGCCCTCCACCAGATAATGGAAGTAAAGAAATATGACAAGTATTATGTTTCCCTCTGCCACTCTTTGTTGAAACTTCTCCAACACGCTGATCCTCAAACCACTTGTTTCCTAAAATCTGAAAAGAGCACACGCACAAAATTGAAGTAAATAACTCACTTGCATCCAAACACAAACTAGAAAAATGAAAATAGGATTAAAGGAGAGGGATGAGGAAAAACCCATAGGTTAAAACCAATTGTCCCTCTCTTCAGCATCAGAATCACGGGGGTAGCTTCTCAAAGCATTAATAAGACTAGACTTCCCTAACCCCACTTGGCCTCACAATTACAGTTGTTTCATCTCTCAAACTTAGTGAAAGCGGATCAAGTCCCTACTTTGATTCGACACTGCAAAATAGTGGTTTATATCCCCAACTATGCAGCCAAGACTTCCATGTCTTCAGTGTTTGCAAAGCCAAAATGGTTTAGTTTTAACAGCACTACAAGAGAATAGAATAGGAACATAAAATAATTTATGGTAGAAGAAAAAGGATACTTCCAGTCTTCTAGTGTGTTTGTAGGTGCTTTAGCATAAGTCTTTACTTTCAAGTGAAAGTACTATTTTGTAGAAAGCACTTAAAAGCTCTTTCAAAGAACATATATCAACTGCTTCTTGAAAAAAAAAAAAATTAAGTGTCTTCTTAACTCAAAACATGTTCCGGAGACAATATCTTAAGTGTTTCTCCCAAAATCACTTCTATTGAAAGAACTTTTGTTTGTATCAGCAAAACACTACAACATGCACAAAAAGGTTGTTTGAAAGCAGTTTAGGCAATACCAAAACAATCTCTAATAAAAATAAAAATAAAAAAACACTAGTAGTAGCAGGATATTTTTCCAATTATTAAGTAAAATGCTGGTTGGGAATTGAGAGACAGGTCAGAATCAATAAGTTCCACGAGAATGATTTCAAATTTTGTTTTGGAGATTAAGAAACAAAATCTATAACAAATGTTTGTAGCAGTAGGAATTCAAGTAAGTTATCTCGAACAAAGGTGAACTGTATACCTTTTAGCAATGATTATCAACCCAGAAGTATAGTCTACAGAGTGCAATTAACATAATATTAAGATCATTATATTCAAAAGGTGCCAATTCACGGAGGTAAAATAATGGAAGCGATCTTAAACAAGCGGAATTAAATAAAACAAAAAATTTACTTATGACCCAAAATTCTAACCTCTTCATCAACCAGCTCTACTTTATTCAAAGCCAGCGGGAGTGGAATGCCGGGGGACTCGGCCTCGACCAAGAACCTGGTGAGCGTAAACGGCTCGAGCTTCGGCTGGTCCACGGAGAAAAACAAGAGTAAGTGGCCCACATTCGCCACCGGAGGGCCACCGGAGGGTCCAGAATCTCTGTACTCCGCTGAAATATATTTCAATCATGCCCCTGCGATCAACCCAATCAATGGACCCCACTACCACCTTGTCACCAACCAAAAGTCTCCACTTTATCTCGTTCAACAGCGCTCTTACGACGCAGAGTAACTCCAGGCTACTGCCCCGATGGCTTGGGACTCCCGCGAGGATAGATTTGTCATCTGGAGAAAGAACCGGAGCCAGAGATGAATATTCTTTCAAAGTATGCTTTTTGGCTCTCAGGAGATTCTTGTTCACATTATTCCTTGATTTTAGTTACTGGTGTTTGGCAGCGGTGGTGACGATTGGGAGGTGAGTTAACTTACGATGCTGGATGGTTGACACGCGGCGGAGGAGGTTAATGCAATGAGTGCACGGCGACAGAAGGGAGGAGCTGAAGGAATCGGCATCAGAACCGTTGGATTGGTTGATGATTTTCGATCAATTTTATGAATGGAGGAGGATCAGATGAAGTAAATTGTCGCGAGTCGGACATTTTATTTGTTCATTTTGCCCGTTGGTAGGAAATAAGGCATCTGGCTTCTTCAAGTGACCATCAGTCATAGCTGGAGCAAATAGTGCACACAAATCATTCAAACGACGTCGTGTCTATCAACGGAATAATTATAATTATAACTATGATTATTCCATGAATTTTTGATTTAGGAAAACGCGGTTGGATTGTGAATCATAACCAAAATCGGACGGTTTCAGTTATTGTTACTGTTACCGTATTATTAAGCAGCACTACCTTGTCAATATTACTCATTTTAATTAATTATTTTTAAAATATTGTATTATTTATATATTAATTAAATTAATATTTTTACTTTTAATAAAATTGAGAGTTGTTATATAAATTCTAATAGTATCTCATTGTAAGATGATAATGAAATACAATAATAAATATTTAATATGTTGTCACCAATATTCAATTTATAAAACCATAATAATTAATAAATAATAAGTCAAATATTATATTAATTAATATGAAAAAACAAATATCTAACTTTGTATTAGTTGGTTAGTATGTGCCTAACAAAATCAGACAAAAGAATGTTTGTTGCTTGCGAGGGGTGGAAGGAGCTGATGACGTGTTCTTATGCTATTGGACTCACTAAAAGATTCAACCAGATCCATAATGGGCATTCTGTTTGTGGGCGTTTTTCTGCTAGGCTTTTGAGTAAACGTTTAGGCTGGGAGGCCATGGCCCATGGTATCAGAAAGTCGCGTGTGTAGGAAAACCGCGAGTCCATGGTATTTGAAAGAGGACGACTTCATCGGATCACAGCTATAGTGATAGTCGATTTGTAAAATCGAGGTAAAGGGGGCATCATTCTGCCCAAGCACGTGTCTTTTTCCTTGACATTCAGACCCAATCAACAGCAACCCGTCCATGCCCCTTCTGTCTGTGTTGGTCCCACAAAGAGCTCGTCATCGTATCAAAAAAGTGCCCCAAATCTCTACAAAATTACGTCAATGCCACGCCTCTAATGCAACGAACTTGCACAATCCCCGCAATTCGAGATTCCGCGAATTGATGTTTGTTTTGTTTCGTCAGAATTCACAAACCCGAAGGATTTATACACGGTGGTCACAGACACGCGTACGCATAGAAATTAACGTCCCTCACAGTTGAAATAAATTCAACGCCACAGATCGCAGGAGCAATCGTTAACAGACACGTGGACAATGTTGCCGCCTCCACTGGTTATAACCTCCACGGGTGTCTTTGAATTTGACTCCGTAGATTTGATTTGGTGCAGAGGCACCACTGACTCAAAAAAGAAAGAAAAGGATTCCGTGGAAACCAGTCATCTGATCTTTCCTGTTTATCTAAACTCCCAATTTGTTAATCATCACACGACGACAGGGCTTGGCTACGGTGGGAATGTTACAACTTAAAAATTATAAACCCAGCCACGACATTCTACAACACATAGCTTGGGAACTACTCTTTGGTCGTTCCAACTATCTCACAAAGTCAGCGGAGCAAAAGAGCTCATGATATCCGAGCAGCTACACAGTAGAATCTCCCTGAAGTCCAATTTCAGACAAAGCAACAAAGGAATTTTTTTACCTCCGCCTCTTTATTCCTGGAACAGAACAATATGCGCAAACTCGTCACTGTCTCTGAGCGAATATCTCATATTGACGTGGGCGCGCTGTGTTATGGTTCTGTCCTCTTTGCTCAATCCCATTTTCTTCGGCTTTATCTATCTAATCGTTCCTCATTCGTTGGTCGTTTGCGCCTCAACAAAATATCTCTCTCTCTCTCTCTCTCTGTATCCCACCCACTTTTTTACAAGCTTTTCGCGTTTACGGCTAGCCTCCATTTTTCTGGTAACTTTTCCTATCCTGCATGTCTCTCTCATGTTTGTTTTTCTGGTATTCAGATCTATTAATGTTTCTTTTATCAATGGTTTAGATGTTATTGTGTTTTGGGTGTGGATCAGTTGATCCGAGGTTTTGATTCTTTGGATTCTACGTTTCTTTTTTTTTTTTTTGGGCTTAGTTCAGACATTATTTGCTTAGTTCGTGCACGGTACGCATACCTTACATATGCTTGTTATGTTAACAACATTTGTCACTTTCTACTTTCGTTGTCCAAGCTAATACAAAACTTGGGATTTTCGGGGGGCGTATTATTTGGATTGGATCAGTTCTTAGGGGGTATTCAATTTCAAATCTGATTTAGCTGTTGCATGATAGCATGTCATAAGGACTTTATGGATATCAGATTCGTTTGTTGAATTCTATGGTATATTGCATCATATGATTCCCTTTTTGATTTCTCTTTCTCTTAAAATCTCGTCTTCTTGTTTTCTTCGTATTATTGATGCTGAGCTGTTATTGTTTACAATGAGAATCTTGTGAGTTTCTTCGTGGATCCATTGTTCTTGTTCTTTCTTATTGTTTTGTCATTGGATTTGCTAGGCAGTTAGGTTGGTGAACTTAAGATTTCTGCTTTTACAGATTAAGAGGAAATATTAAACACGTTCTTGAGTGTCTTATCGGGTCCATTCATTAAAATTTCCCTAGAAAAAGTAGTACCGGAGTGATTTGGTTAGTGGAAGCAATATTTGGAAATAATAGAATTAAGAACGGCAAAGATAAGCTTGTTTTATTGCTTTTGTTTTTATTTTTCTAATTATAGCGTTTACCAGTGGGCTTTAGTTGCTGGCCTTTGAAATTTATAGTAAAATCTGTGTGCAGATTAATCCACTACATTTTCCAGGAAATTAGAATGAGTTAGTAGTAGAATTGCTTTTGGTACAAATTGAATTGACTTTTCTTCTTGTTATGCAATTAATTCAGGTGGTCACGGGCCTCATTGAAATGGAGGTCAAAGGAGGCTAGAACTCGCTAATTTCTATGGCCTTGACGGGTGTGATCTTTCTTCTCTTCACCATGATATTTTGGATAACTACTGAGTTTTGCTCATTCTGATCTAGAAAGTGGTTGTGATGATTTTCTGCTATTATTTGCAGGTATTTGGGCATTGTGTGGTGGGAGAGACAATATTAAAGGCCTTAAAGATACTCAACACAGAACAGGAGGAAGAAACTACTTCAAGAGCAAAAATTCTGGTATGGGGTATGAATCAGACTGGACAGCCGACAGGAAATCATCAACATTTACTGCTCAAGTGATCCGATCTGCTGCATCTTTCATGCCTTCGTCTTGTAGAATCCCTATAGGTGATGAGTATCACGAATTTCTTTAGTTAGTTTCTTGTCATGCGAAAACAGAGAGATTTGTCAGAAGATATAAATAAATTCAAGAATCATCAGCATTTACTCGCCTTGCAAAATTGTAATTGCCTGGTGTTGTTAGTGGGAAGAAGAGAATTACAGAATTGAACATGCATTTCTCCACATCGAGTGAACTAGATAAATCAACTCCTTTAAAAGGCAATCAACATTTAACTTCTCAGGTTGCTAATGATCTTGACAGCCCCATACTGCCAGGGCTACCGGATGATGTGGCAAAGCTTATCCTGGCACATGTTCCTCGTTCCAGTTTCCCTGCCATGGGGGCAGTCTGCAGGAAATGGAGATTATTTATCCAAAGCAAAGAATTCATCACTGTGCGAAAATCACTTGGGTTGTTAGAGGAATGGCTCTGTATCTTAACTGTGGATCCTGAAGGAAAGCAGAGCCAATGGGAGGTTTTGGGTTGTATGGGAAACAAACATCGGCTTCTTCCTCTTATGCCTGGTCCTGTGAAGGCTGGGTTTGGAGTGGTTGTCCTTTATGGGAAGTTTCTTGTGATGGCTGGCTATTCGGTGACTGATGGGACTGCTTCTGCCTCAGCAGATGTTTACCAATATGATTCTTGCCCCAACAGGTTTGGTTCTGTTACTGTTTTTTCTTTTTTTTTTTTAAATTTTTTATTGTTTTGTCACTACCCTTGGAATTTAGATATTGTTTATTGACTCCAACAATCTTTAGCAGTGAGGACTAGAAAGTTTGATCAATTATCAAATTATTTGTAGTTGCTCGTATTTAATAACTGGATGCTGGTAGAAGGCAAGAAATATTATCTTGTTTGAGTAACTGGGACACCTTCTGCAAGCAAAACTTATGATATGTAGCTACAATTATTACTATTTAGGGGTCTTCAGGCACTTTATTGAAAAGCATATAAACTGACTTTGCATTTAATAATACTGGCGGTCTGATTTGCTAAATTTGTGCAAACTGTGGATGTAAATTGTCCAGTCAACTGATCTGCTCGAATAGTCAGAAAATCAGTTTTGGTTACTTGTCCAAGATCTTCAGTGGGCTCTTTAATTTCACTCCCTTCAAACTGATTGTAGATCCTGACCAAACCAACCAAAAAGTGGGTGAAGTTTGTGTTTTTTTTTATTTTAAAGTTTTTGCCTATTACTCAGTTATTCTACATTCCTAACATCGTGATTCTTCAAAGTTGAATTTCTTAATTTTTCTTGTTAGCTTTATAACATGTTATTTGTAATTTCAGTTGGAGCAAATTGGCAAACATGAAAGTGGCTCGTTATGACTTTGCTTGTGCCGAGGTGAATGGAAAGATTTATGCTGTTGGAGGCTATGGAGCCGATGGAGACAGTCTTTGCAGTGCTGAAGTCTATGATCCTGATACGGACAAGTGGACCCTGATAGAGAGTCTCCGTCGACCAAGGTGGGGTTGTTTTGCATGTGGATTTAACGGAAAACTTTACATCATGGGTGGAAGGTCAAGCTTCACAATTGGAAATTCAAAATCCGTTGATGTGTACAATCCGGAGAAGCACGCCTGGTGTCAGATGAAGAATGGTTGTGTAATGGTCACTGCTCATGCTGTGCTTGAAAAGAAGCTCTTCTGTATGGAGTGGAAAAACCAGAGGAAACTGACCATATTCAATCCAGAGGACAACTCATGGAAGATGGTACCGGTTCCCTTGACTGGTAGCTCAGCCGTTGCATTTCAATTTGGAATACTGGATGGAAAACTTTTACTTTTCTCTTTAGAAGAAGATCCGGGTTACAGCACCCTTTTATACGATCCAAATGCAGCCCCCGGCGCAGAATGGCAGACCTCCAAGATAAAGCCTTCTGGCTTGTGCTTGTGCAGTGTGACAATCAAAGCATGAATGAAAGGAACAAGCACATTACCTGCAAATTGAGAAACCTTCTTCTTCTCTTTGAATAATGCTTCTGTGCTTTTGATGGACATCTTGTATTCCCTGACCATTCTATTCTATTCGGATAAAATCTTTTAGCTCTCGACTTACACCATGGTATTTCACATTGAATTTGTTAATGTTTTCAGGTTGGTAACGTTCTCCTGCATTTCTGCCTTGATGCTATAGGTATGTATGTACGTCATGGCATTGTAAACAAATGCTTGAAATAATTTTTAGTTGTGAATTGCATGCTTAAATTACCTTACTCTTTGCAACTTGATTTACATAATTTTTATTTATATTATTTACTTTATCATAAAAATTAAAATATAAAATATAAAAATTTAAAATAATTAACGTAAAATATAAAATTAACTGTAGTAAAAATAAAATGATTAATGATGTAATAATCAATCCTTTAACTTTAAAAACTAAAATTACAATATACGAGATTATTCGTGTAGTGACAGCGTGGCGGGCCGCTAATTCATATTTCGATTGGCGAAATATAACCGCACTTGGTCTCGCGTCACGACCACGCTCGCACCCGACCGAACCCTTAACCGAAGCAAGCTCTAAGAGGCCAGCCCCATACAATGCAAATGGAAGCTCTTGGCTTAAAAATTAAAAAGGGAAATTACTAGCACTCCCTGTTCTGCGTTAACATCAAACACATAACAAAGCACAATGTTCGGTTCAACTCCGGCCTTCGGCACACCTTCTACGACGCCGGCTTTCGGCACGCCATCTTCTACGCCGGCGTTTGGAGCGCCATCGTCCGCGCCAGCATTCGGCACTCCGTCGTCCACGCCAGCATTTGGAACACCATCTACGTCGTCGTTTGGATCCTCTCTGTTCTCTACTCCGTTTTCTTCTCAACAACAGCAACCACAACAACAACAGACGACGCCATTTCAACAACCTGCCTCTGGATTCACTGGATTCGGGTTTCAGACTCCGTCGGCTGCGCCCCAGCCTAGTCCTTTTCCCAGTGCTCAATTGACTACTCAGATGGCTCCCGTGGCCCCCCTTCCCTTCTCCCTTGCCGATCGCGACATTCAAGTGTGTTGTTTCTTCTTTTTGTTAGTATTAGAACTAAGAAACCTAACCTGAGGTTTGGGATTTATAATTTTGTTTTTATTTTTTTGGTCTACAACTTTTTAGGCAATTGTTGATGCTTATAAGGACGAGGCTACAAACCCTAATTATGCCTTTAAGGTCCGTTTTTCTTCTGAATAGCTAGAATTTTGTTCATTGGAGATATTGAGTTTTGGGCCTGCCTTATTGGGTTCATTTTGCAGCATTTGTTGTTCAGTGTCATTGAACCGCAATATAGAGTGAAGCCAGCAGGCGTTTCAGATGTGAGTTTGCTCTTCTTTTGGGAATTTATTTCTTTCTTTTTTCTTATTTTGGCTCTTGTTTCCCGAGAGCTGGCACAGTGGTCTAATTTCTTGTTCTAATTATTATTTTTAGAGCTTTCTAAGTATGTAAGATAGTTTGTATTGGTAGATTATGTGGGCGGAGGCTATGGGGAAATTGGAGGGTATGGATAGTACTGACCGGGAACGCTTGTGGCCTCAGCTCGTTCAGGGTTTCAAAGATCTTTCGCATCGCCTAAAGGTTTTTGTTTTCTATTTGAGGAATGAAGTATTTTAGTTTTAAATGTATATGATGTCGGTTGTCTTTTATTTTCATGCTAATGGATAACCTATTGGGTGCTTTAAAGAAATCATGTCATGTAGCCCTTCTCTGTTGATGTTACTTATGCCATTATCTTTTGCTTGATGGATTAGCAAAATTTTCAATTAAAGATTGTGAATAAGTTTTGGTCTTTTATATGTTGTTCTGTGACCTAGAGCTTAGTTTTTTGTTCCCTTTTTATTTCTTCAAAATGCCTTTCAATATGCAGAAATATTGCCAGTAGATGTAACTATTGGATGACTAACAACTAGTGATCATTTGAGTTTCTTTTCATCAAGCTAAATTATAAATAGTAAGATGATTTCACATTGAGAAAGAGATCTAATTTAGTCCGACATGCCTTATCAATGGCAACAGTTATATGCACTTCTTTGCATTTGAAATGCTGGAGCATTGTGGGTTTGAAACAGTAACATGGAAGCATGAGAGACTGACCGGGCATGATTTGAGATATCAGAGGATATTCAGTTGAAATATTGGCAAGGAGATACTTCGTACTCTGAACTAAATAGTAGAGTCTAACTTATGGGATAAATTGCCTGATTTTAATGATATAAAAGTATCAAATAGATCAACTGGTGGGATCAATGACATGTACAATAGACTTGTAGCTAGATTGAGAATTATTGTTTAAGGGCAGTAGTGCTACAGTCAACTAAATTTAGAAGCTTGAATTAGCTTTGAGTGCACATTTTGGAGGTATCATTGTTGTGCCATTTGCTGAATAAAATGATGGAAATTTCGTTATGCCAATAATCATTATAAACTATTTTATAAAACACTTAAAGTAAAGTACAATTCATAAACTTTTAGATCTAAATATTCAAGTGGAAGTATGGCTAGCATTGATGGAAATTTCAGATTTAAGGCTCAAGCAGAGCAAGTGAACACTAAATATTTCATTATTTCTATGCTTTGCGTTTTTGAGAATAAACAAGGTGGCAAGTACAGTTGCATGCTTGTTACTTGAGGCTTTATTGTGTGAGGATTATGTACTTGGTCCTTTTAATCATTTTATTTTTTGTGGCCGGTAGTTGCTGACTCTCACATTGTGATACTGGAATTAATGCAGCTCCAAGATGAAGTCATTCTTTCAGATGCTGAGAGATTAAGAATCACTCAGAGCAATGTGAAAATGGTACACTTTTCTCTTTCTGTGGCTCTTCATGGATCACAGGTTTAAAACATGCTTTCACATTAAATAACCTTTTCCAGCTTCAAAGGCATTTTCAAGCTGAGACTCTGCCTTGGATTGAAAGAATGAGACAGAAGGAGCAAAGTCTTCAAAGGCGCCTTTTAAGGGTGAGAACAGTTTCTGCTTCATCTATATGCTGCAGAAATGAGCAGAGTGATTAATGCATTGTATCTGATATTTAATGCTTTCCTCTGTTTCTTTGTTAGAGTCAGCATCTAGTCTTCTTCTGCTTCCCCTTCCCCTACTTCTTCTTCTTCTTCCCTTTTTTTTTTTTTATTTGTGTGTTCTTTGATTGAGATGATCTGTCCAGTTTCTTTGCTATCATGGTGACATATTGCATCTGCTAGGAGACCCTTGGTTATTTTTGTGCAAGTAACTTATAAACTTAATGCTAAGCTAGTCAGTTTGACCTCTATTGTGTGGGTGTGCCCATAGGTGATGAGAATTGTTGAAGCATTGGAGGGTAAGGGTTGCCGATTGCCCCTAATGAAAGGGGAAGTTGAATTGGCTGAGAAATTAGCTTCAATAACAAGACAGGTTGGTGTTACTCATCCATGACCCTCTTTTTCTGCTTCCTGCTTCTTTGGATCTATTTTCAGGAGATGGTACTGACAAGTAAACACGATTTCAGCTGAAAGGATCTGGAGCAGAACTTTCTAGGAGGGTTCAAAACTTGCTCACTGTATCTCGTATACAAGCAAATGTTATTGGTGCTGGTGGTTCTGTTATTCTTCCAGGATCAACCAAAATAGATGAACTGAGCCTTGCTCATATGCAGGAGGTAAGTGCAACAAGTTTGACATATCCCTTACCACTATATTGGTTATATTAACTCTAAAGTTGTGTTGATGGGTCATCTTATAAATTTCTGCAAACCACCGTTAGTATTCTATTGGTTTCCTTTTATGTGCAATGTGAAAATTGTGCGATTCATAACTCTGGACATGGAATTTGATTATTAATGCTTGTGGAAGTTAAGGATCCTATATGTGGGTGCAGGTCTTACAACAACAGACAGAGGCCATTGCAAGGCTTGGCAATGTGTTGAAGCGAGATATTAGGAACATAGAGATTATGATGGCCGAGGACACAGAGATGACAGGAGATGCAAGCTGAAATGGTGAAGTAACTGATGCATCCTCTGTGATGGTTCTTTAGTGTATTCCAACTTCTATAATTTGCAGTTGGATCAGTTAAGAAATCAACTGCGACTGCTAGAGTTCTTGACCGCAGCAAAGTTTTTGGTGTAAACTAGGAGTGGATAGGTAAATTTTGATTAACCTCAGAGATTATCATCAAGCCTTACTTGGAATAGAAAGGCCTCTCTCTCTCTCTCTCTCTCTCATTCTCTCGCTTTTTTTGCATTATTATTATTGAGGGTTACAGGATTCCCAAGGTTGTCCAATGGGAGACAAGTAGTGACCATTGTACGGGTTTCTACCTTATGCTTTGATGGAAATGAGCATTGGCACGATAGTCCATGAATATCTCGTGAGTTGTGACTTGCATTGCATGACAGTAGCACCTCATGTATGACCATTGTCAAGGAAATTCTAAATCCATGATGCAGAGAGAAGATCTTGAATCTGAGTGCTTTCTTCAGTGTTTTAACTAGAATTGTACCAAAATTTGTCATTTGAATCTCCAAATGGAATTCAAAATAAATAAATAAACAAATGAAAAACATAAAATAAGCAGGGGCTGAACACATGAATCAGTTGGTTATACAGTAGTTTGACAATAATGTACATTCCCAGCCGTTAGCGACTTCTTGTCTTCTGGGATTAATAATAAGGGGATTACCATGGTCCGGCGACTCGGAATATTTTATGCTCGAAATCGCTTTCAAAAAACTCACTGGCTAATCCCTTTTGACATTTTCTGGGCCAGAGCCCACGCATGATGTGACAATTATCAACACTAAAATCATCAACGCCAGTGAAGAATGCCCGAGGGCCGTGATAACATGCATGTATTACCTTACCATGTGCAAAAGGGTAATGCTACATGGACAACGTTAAATCATGAGACATTTACTAACTGGAACCATACGTTTTATATTATCTCCCGTAACATTATTATAGTTCTTGAAATGAGTACAAATGCGAAGGCTGAGCATCACAGCTGATATAATGTTACTACCACTGTCAAAATATTTGTACATGTTTTCTCTATCCGAGGTTTGAACTAGTTCTCTTTGTTAGCAACAACTTCTGCACGGACGAGACTTCCTCTTAAGTTTCACCGTAAGCTTCAGCCATAATCAATAGCACAAGTGATGTCCAACCCGTGAAAAGACGTGCACCTTTACCCTTACCCTTCCTCTGATCATATTGCTCCCACAGAAACCCGGTTTGGTGGTAGTTGCGAACCACAGTTCTGCAGCAAGAAGGTAAGAATGTTGGAACTGACAATTTCAAATGAGAAGCAAGCAAGATGAAGGCGACGTGAACAATTTGATTACCTAATCAGATTGCCCCTTAGTTCATCATATATGACTTTGGCTCTGTCTCTGTACGGTCCATTCGCTGCAGGAATTTAACCACTTAGTGAGGAAGACTAAATGTGAATAAAGGCACAATGTTTGTGGTAGTATATATATATACTCTGAGTTTGTATTCTGCTTAGAACTCAAGGGGTTTATACCTTGTGAGTAATGGTGGAGTGCAGAAAGAATCCTGTAGTTCATATTCATCCAAATTGGACCTCTCCAATAAGGTGGGTCATGCTCTGTGTTGCGTTTCATGTACAAGGAGCTGTGGCATTCAAGGTGGCATTTTTAATTAAATAACTCGAGAAACAGCAACCAGATTGATCATGGGATCACAATGGTATAAATATAATACTACAAATGTGATAAATAATCACCTTGTTTTTGAAAGAGAACGGAGTCCATAATCAGTCCATAAGATGCTCCTGTTAGAGATGAGGTCAAGCTGTTTATCTAGAACCCAAGAATCCTGTGTGAATCAATAAACATGAGAGTTATGTCACCAAGTTACAAACATTAACTAATGTGCAAGCCTCATTAAAGATTTATCTGATAGAAACTAATTTCAACACATTCTCTATGCAACTTACAGGTGGAATGATCTTCTCCATGAATGGAAAAAGGCTGACATAACCGATATGGGGAACCAATCTCAATTCTGGTCTTTCTAGCACTTCCCGAACAAGCTCTCGAGTTGGATAATTATTTCCAACCCTAATTTCTTTCCAAGTTAAACGAACCTAGAATGATTGAACCAACAATCAATACTTGCAAGCAAAATGACACTAAAGGTTCACAAATCAAATACTGAATTCAATGGCACAAAAATCTATTTAACAGCAAATGCTCATCTAATGCCAAATGAGAGAACAAAAAGGCTTGATAAGCCTAGCAAATATAGTCCCTAAAGAAATCACTGTCCACTTGAAGACTTATACTTACTGCATGCACAAAAAAACAAGAGCTTTTCTACATTTAACAAACAAACAGGAAATATTTTCCAGATTTAACAAGATCAGGAGAGTTTAAGATACAATTAACCAATGCAATTGGAAGGATTATATCTTTGAAATCCATCAAAAAGACAATCTTACAATATTTTTTTCACAATGCTTAACTGTAAATGAGTAATAGAATTAATGAGTGCGAGTATTTAACAATATATGGCATGGTAACCTGAGAGTAATAGACAAAAACAAGCAGCACACCTTTTCTGTGTGATTTCCAAAATCAAAATAAGCTCCATATGCAGGATCAAAATGAATCTGGTGAAAGATCAATCACAAATGACGGTGAGAAGTCCTCAATGTATGTCCGGAACCTTCTAACTACTGCTTAGCAGTTGTATTTCTAGGAGATCAGACCATTGTTGCTTCCGAGAAAGTGTTATTGTTATGTAACACTATATAACAAATTAAGAACCACTAAAAATGTGAAATGAGAAATAATTTCAAATGAGAGAGACGTAGAAACCTGATTAAGAATTTCAAAATCTGAAAGCAGCTCAGCTGTTGAACCGTATTCCTGCATCATTTCATTTTCAAAGTTTGTTAAGTAAGAAATAACTCCAGGTTTTAAACATATTTTCTTATTATACCTTTTTATGTTCATTTCCCCTCTCTAGCAACTTAGTAATCAAGTGCAAGGAATCAGCTGCAAGTAGCATCCAGCATCTAAGATCCAAGTGGCGTTCTTCTTCACTTGGATGTGAAGCACGAGGATAATCATCAAACCCAGAGGATAGAGTCTGGAGATGCCAGAAAAAATGTAAATTAACCCTTGATATCCTCAACATGTGTAACTTAATCAAGCCTACATTAGTTCATAATGGAGAATACGAATTCATGTGTGTGGATATAAAGATGATGAAATCATGGCTTATAAGACCCCAGTTAAACATCTAGGTTCCACTGCTAAAATGATTATGCAAACGAGGCTCGCCAAGGTTCATTTTACCATGCATTTCTTCAATTGCATTACTGCACAGCTATTTGTCTTGACCTAGTTGCTCATCAAATGTTTCAATTTAATATTGTAGAACCTTTGCAAAGAAGTTTTACAGAATGATACAATCACAAGTCCATGGTTTATTGGTTCTATAAAAGGTGAATGATCATATGTTTCATGGCTCAATAGTAGCAGAGTACGTAATACTACTCTGTCTATGAATTGAGACCTAAACTGACCAAACTCAATTCTACAAAAATATTGAGCTTTTCCTAAACTGCCTAAACTGCCCAGACTTGGTTATGAATTTTTCCTAAATTGCAGAGGGAGTCTAATAGTCAATTCAGCTAGGCAATGCACATGCACAAAGTCTGATTTTTGATCTATAAAGGCTGTCTATATTCTTCAAGCTCAATGATATATGATCACAAAGAGTTGTAAACTACCAAATTAAGAAATAGAACCATGAACTCATCTGGCCAGCTTTGTCACAACTCAAACCAATTTTTCTTGGTGCAACTTTCTATTAGAAATTAACCTTGGGACTAATCTGACCAAATTTGGAGAAAAAATCACACGCTATTTATGTATTGAAGCTAAATTACGCTGTTTTGGCTTTAAGTAGTACACACTAAACATGAAGTTTAGGACAATTATAACCACAAAAACAGATACCCCAAATCAAAACACTACTCTGTAGAAGCTTAAAAGAAGAAAAAGAATTGATAAAAACAACAATTAGAATGCTAGAATAGAACCTTGGAATTTAGTTCATGCACTGTTGTGTTATCTCTCCCATGCCAAAAGTAGCTGCTCATCTCCTTTCCTGTTTCATAAAGGTGATAATACTAAAAATTATTGAGATCTCATAATGTAACAAATCTTGGCTCATTAACAATTGAAAATGTCTTCTCTAAATCTCATAATTGATAATCCAATTGAACAACATCTCAGAGAACCTCTAACCCTTATTTAGTTTATGGTAAAAACTCAAGGAAGCCTAAAGCCTGAATACTTCGGAGGTTAGCATAAATCCTTGATCACTATTCTAACAGAAATTTTTCCATTGAGATTTATAAATACTCAAGTTTCAAGAACTTGTAACTTAAAATGAATATGCAATTTGAACAACATTGGCTATGTTTGACCAACCCACTTGCTCCAATGGGTTTATAATGGTTATGCAGAAGTTACGATGTTGAACATGAAAGAAGGGAAATATCTACAAGCATGAGTGTGTTTGCTTCTCGGTGTGGAGTTCCATATGGCATCTTTCATCTCAAATTAGAATACAGTCCATATACACAATCTAAAACCACTCATATACATTGAGCACCCACCCCTCCAAAAGAAGCTACAAACTGTAAAATAGGGACCATAACATACCTGACTGAGTAGTGTTGAACCACTGGAACCATGCTTCAAGCCGAATAAGAGCCCGCTCAAGGAAAGAAGAGATCTCATCGCTTTCAGTGGCTGTAAATTTGTTTTCCTTTATGCCATATGCTAGTTCTGAAAGAGGCAAAGTTCCATAATACATTTCAGATCATTTATAAAGTATGAAAGTAAATGTTCATCCAGAAAATCTGGAAATATGAAGATTTTAGACAAAAATAGAATACGAAATTATCTAATCTCTGTAAACATAAAAACACAACTGGTATTCTTAACCCATTTCACAGTAAATAGCTTATTTAATCATTGCAGCATTTGTAAGAGGACACAAGAGAAACCAATTCTTCATACATATTAACTTGCAGCATTTACAGTAGGACACGAGAAACCAATACTTCATGTATTAACTTTGAAGGATACTTGCATATGATCACAAGATAACCTTATACAAGATCCCTGTATTTAATGTTATTTTATTTATAAAAGTTTTGAGATCCATGCTGTAATCAACAAATATATTAAGCAGGTTTCCACATCCCCCAATGATTGCCTTTCAGCTTTAAAGCATGATCCAGTGTAACTCTGAAATTAACATCTTGAAAACAATAAAATCTGACAACTTGGTTGATCGAATGGCGTTCCAAGCATGGCAATAGACCTCCCAAACTAAACAATCAACCCCTAAAATTCTCAAATCCTATACAAAACATTTCGACCCAATTTTCAACAAAAACATTTCAAGTGTGAAATGTCCAATCTGATTTTGGTCACATTCATAACTAATATGATCTTACACTTTATGGTGAAAATGGTCTCATATGGTCACGATTCTGCTAGACTTCATCAAGAACAAAAAATATAGAGGACGCTCCTCCTCAAAATGATTCGTATGTTGGGATACCCCTAGGAAATTCTGCACTATGCCACAAGAAGTCCTACTTATTGGCATTCATAGAAGCGTCTCTACAAAATAAGTGTGCCAGCAAATTTGCAAAAATTCGATGATAAAACTAGACATTGCAGCACAATCACTACAAAACTTAATTGGCAAAAAAGCTTACCACGTAAAACCAAAAATAAAGTAGGCGGATTCCCATTAGTTGGATGCTGAGCAACAAATTCCTCTGGGACTTTACTGCACAACAGAAATGACCTTGGAGATTGCTTCACCGACAAATCTAAGACTGTAACATACTTGAACAGGACATTTGAGATACCTTAGAGCTTCAGCACCCAGAATCTGCTCTCGAGGAATCCATCCGTCAACATTCATCAGATCTAACCAGTGTCCAAGTATATCCAAACATATACGGACATCCCAACGCCTAATACACAGCGGAGAAACCCATAGAAAAGATCAGTAACCTTGGACAGATTAGTGATTTAATCGTCTATTGCCTGAAATTTTCATAATCATTTCTGAAACATGCATGTAGCAGGAGATTTGCGACAAAAAAGTTGGAACAAAAAGTAAGCAAACCAACCAGATCAATAGTTGATGAAAGCCTTCATCCCAAAGAAATCCCCTTGGAAAGAAGGGTCGACTTGGAACAGCTGTATAAAGCTCGGCTGGCCAATATGAAAGAAAATTATCATGATTGCTAAGCTGCAAGAGAAAATGTCCCAAATGCATGTCATTGTCCGATAATAAAACATAACAAAGCTGAATATAAATAAAATATCAACAATTTCGAATATAAAAAAGATGCATGTCTGCCTAATATTGATTTTCTCACTACTTTGTTATTTCTTTTATTTTTCTACCCTTCTGAACACTAAAACTATATATCAAAGGGGAATCAAGAAGTGAGCTGAAATGGTGATAGGTCATTATGCAGCAACACAATAAATATTATTTTCTATCAAATATTTTCAACAAGAAGTAAAAGTAGAAATCAGATTAGCGGCGCTTTATCGCCAGTCAAACACACCATTAAAACCAGCCATTCAAACTCCATTTAAACATATTTTATCATTCTACATTGCATACCAGATTTATGTTCTAGGATTTTGTTGGAAGATGAAAAATTGTTCAACAGACTAAAAATTTGATGACTTAAAACTTTTTCAACTTGGAACATAAATTAGTAACATAAAATATGCCATATGTTACAAGGTAATAATGATCACGAATGAGTAATTCACCAACTTGTAAATTCATAAATCACAAGAAATAAACACATATGTCAAATAGAAACTACTCACTTTAGAATTTTTTGGCAGTGAAATTTTTGATTGGCCATAAAAGTAACCAATTCCTCCCAACATATTTCCAATTGCTGCCTTTCCAACAACCATGGATTCTGAATCAAGCTGTAATACAATACTGTTATCTTAGAATCTTTTGTATCAAGAAGAAAGAAGATGTAGAGGCAACGAAGGGCCACTTCAAGAGAAAAGAAAAATGACTTTAATTGTGATTGGAATGACAGACAATTCTAGTGGAGAACATATCTTTCACTGCTTGATATTGAATTCCTATTTAACATATTACGGTCACACTTAACATCCACTAAAATCATCCAACGAAAAACAGATGATAAATTTCGTTCATACTCTAGAGGTTCCAAATAATCGCAGATATACCCCTGAGAAGGACATGGTATTTACAAAAGATAAGTTTTAAATATTACCTTGTCAGCCATGTTAAAGCACTTGTCAAATTTGGCGTCAAAATCACTTTGTTTCTCTTTTAGTAGATTTGTCAGTGAGGTACCTATATAACATCACAGAACTCAATACAAAATTATGAAGGAGAAAAGAAACCTACTGTACATGTCAACATGAAAGAATTTCCACAAATTGAGAGAAGACCTAGAAGCATATAACCATATGGAGATATATTTCAGAAACTATACACTTTACAGAAAACCTGATAACAAAATCTTATTTCAAAAGAAACATAAACCACCCAAAATGTTGAAAATTCGGAGAACTCATATGTCTAGGAAAGAATACAGGTAAGCACTTGGAGTATTAAAATTAAAAATAATAAATATGTGCAACCTGATGCATATCTAGCGTCAAAATAGCTTGTTAACAAGCACATAACTCATCAGTAAGTAACTGATAATTATTCAAATTCAAACATTCAAATATTATACACAAATCAAATATAACTAGATTGCACAAACATGCATATGGATCTTTCAGTCATTTTGGCCTGTCTCCATTTTAAATATTCTCTGAGATTTTGATGCTAAAATATATGGAAAAGTATTCTAACCAATAATTTTTGGATTGATCAGATGAAGAAAGTAAATCAAATATGTAAACTAGCAACCATTTCAAGGCGAATGGAACTAACCAGTAAAGTATTAGATTTAGTTAAAACCCAAAATGTCAAATGGGGTGCCAAAAACTTCTGTCAATATGAAATTGTGAAGAGAGATTTGACAGGAGAGGATAATAAGGGCTAAAAAATTAAGGAAAACCAACATAATTCATAAGACAAATTTCTGCCTAATATTCCAATTCTTCATATTAAAGATCATATTTAAGGGAATGGCACCCCAACCCTGGCCCTGTAAACATTGTTAGCATCATCTTTTTTCCCCTTAATTATAAGGAAATATATCAAAAAGAAACTTTTGAACTTGGCATTGGGGGGCACTGCAGTCCTGGTAGAAGCTTGAAGTAGAATTCAACAAGTTATAAAGAAAAATGAAAAGCATAGTAATACTAAGAAGAAAGCATTTTGAAAGTTGATCATACAAAAGAGAAAGAAAATGTGACAAAGTGAAAACGTCAATACTTTGATAATGTAACAGACAACCAAAGGACTCATATTGAGATTAAATGGATCAGGAGAAACCTGTAAGGCTGCTTAGGCGTTCCTCTACCCTTGAACTTTTTATGCCTGATCCAGATATTAAAGCAATATCTGCTTTGAATGGAATCCTGGCAGAAATCTGCATAAGAATTAAAAACCCTGAAGCAAATTTAGGCGACAACTGAAAAACTGGAGATGAAAATCATGATCATGAATACTTTGATAAATTTCAAGGAAACTCGTACCCATTAATTCCATGACCACATACCTGAAAAACTAAAATGTTTGGAGAGTTAACAGATGTGTCACTTAGCTGTACTCGACCATACATTCTAGCCTGGTACACGCAAGCATACAAACAGAGAAATAACGAAGATGAAACTCACAAGTACACAGTGCCTTTAACATTATGATGCTCATAAAAATCTAACTTACATGAGCTCCAATATTTTCCTGGACAAGATCAGATAAGTTATGAACATGGGGTGTCCTGAAACCAGAAAAATGGACTTCCAAATCATCCTGCAAAAAAGGATAAGAAACAAAATTGGATTTGAATTGCATCCAAGTGAAGAAGCAAAAAAATTTTCAATGAATATTAATACTGTTATGGTGACAAACTATTAGACAGAAAAGATGCTCAAAAGGGACAAAAGATGGATATTTCACGGCCAGGCAACGTGAAAAACAAAATATATTCATTTTTTTTTTTGGAGAATTTACAAATACATTCAAGACACCTCTTAATGCTAATGTCTGATATAAATATCATGAGACTCTTTAAACCTCTTTACTTAGATACTAGCAAGTTTTTGTATAAATATTTTGAAACTGGGAAAATCAGTCATTTTACTGTTTATCACATTGTGTAATGAACACCCAGCAGAAATCATGCACCCTACACATAAAGCCATTACACACAGATATTTGGTAGCTTATGTTCTCATGTTTCCTTCAGTGGCATCACATTATAATTCTAGTAGATCCACACCAGGTTTTTTCACCATTTCATTCCATTGCCAAATTACCATTGCTTTTAAGTGTAGCTGCCAACCTCCAATGTCTGTTCGTGAACCAGTTGCAAGGAGAGAACTGTCATGAATATCCAAGACACCTTTACTCAAACTCAGAGCATTTCCATCTTCATCAGCCAAATAGAAAAATAGATGTGCGCTTCTCTGCATATTGTTGTCCCACTGAGATCTGTGAATTGCCCATGATCATAATAGTCACATTACTAATTATGAAACATATCTACTGAACGTGACAATTTTATACTAAACATATTGTAAGCATAAAAGAAAGCAGATACTAAACCTCCAGATCATGATACTTACTCCTCATTTTGCACATGCATTCGAACTGCCCAATCTCCTCCATAGCCACTGCCATCTCCCTTGGATTTCAAGAAACTTGTTGCTAAGGACATGTCTTGGTCAACCAGCACTTGATGTCCAAAATCACGACCGTTATGATGCGTCCAACCATATTTGCTCAGCCCATCAGAGTCCTGGCAGACATGCCGCATGTAGTATCTCCCATCCTTCACAGCAATCCACATCAATCCAGCAACCAAAGATCGAGGAGTCCTGCAAGTTACCATTACTACGGACCATGTGATCTGTAACTCATAAATTCTGATAAAAAGAGAACATTTTAACACCACATATATGTCTCAATATGTCAGCAAATATTAGCTTGGCTTCTAGAATATATGTTTAAACACTTCGATCATCAAATTCTTTATTTAAATTTAATAGATATCTTTCAGTTCATAGAATCTCATAGTTTGATATCATTTCAATTTTCAAGAACAAAAATAATTATCTATCTAATAATATACCTGGCGCGAATACCAAGATAAACATGAGGGCGGTAAGTTCCCCAGTACAAGCTCTCTTTGTGTTCACCTTGAAACTGTTAAAATCGATTCACGGATTTGGCAAAAAGAAAATGCATATAAATATCCACGTGAAAACGAATGAACTGAATTTACCATAGGAAGGTCTATGACTTTGGGTGCAGGAAACGGCGTGATGACCCTAGGCCTCTCGGTGCCTTTATCGGGTTTCAAGAGACGATGAATCAGGAACCAAATGAGAAAGAAAGCAAAAACGCTGAAACCTAACATCGTTTTGATATTAACGTTGAAAATTCGAAGAAAACTGTGATCTCTACTCGTATTTCTACGTTTCTTCAATTTATTCCTAGCGTCGCGGAGAGACTCGTCTTCGTTGACATCCGTGGTGGATTTGATTCTGCTTCGAGCATTTCTTCGGCCAGTTCCAGTCATATTGCAGTCAATTAATGCATCGATTCAGCTCAAGTATAAAAGATTGGAGTGGCTTTACAGTCGCCCGTCTCTTCTACGCCTACACTTGAGTCTGGAACTGAAAACGGTCCCGACTGGAAATAAATAACGAATTGACGAATGACGCTGGAATTGCAGGGGCATTGTAGCTGGGCTCAGCGGTGGAGACTTGTGCTAGTTAGCCCAGCCTATCTAAGGCTTGTTGCTAAAAGAACCCAAGTATGTTCTGTCTCAAGCCTTTCAGTAATATCATAAATGAAGTCCATTTTTGTTCCTGAATCTGTTGTAGACCCCAAACTCCAGTATAGTATTATGATTTTCCCAATTCCAATGAGTTTTAATTCCTCTGACTCATCGATACAGCCCATTTCTGAAAAATTATCAGAAAAAAGAATATTGATACAACCCTTGTGAATAATTAACCCTTACACGAAGACAATTTGAATAGGATTTGGGCTTTTGCTTCTCGCAGTCACTGATTTGACTGTTCAGTAGAATAGATTCCGAAGAGATTGATACAGTAAAGAATCTCAACCTACCATCAAGAGTTCCTGTGTCACTGAAGCCAAACTTTGCATCAAGAGCTGGTTTTGTATTTTGAAGTTATCTTTAACGTGCCCCGTGTACGGTTAAAGAGGTTTATACACGAGTTCAATTTTATAAATTTAATTTTTAAGTTATTAAAAATATATTATAATAATTTAATTATTATATTTTTTTTATTAAAAATAATAAAAATTAAAATTAAAATAAATATATTAATATTAAATATTTAATCATCAAAAATTACATTAAAAAAATAAAGTAATTATTAAACATATCGACACTGAACTAATAATTACAAATTCATTAACAAAAAATATGTCACTATCAAATTTTAAAAATTATGCATTACATATAAAATTTAGTTTCATTATATAAATTTATAAATATATTGTTATTAATGAAACTTTAATTATTTATTTTTAATAAAATATATACATTTATTTGAAATAAAATATATTTGTATTAGACCTAAAATAAATATAATATTTATTTATTAAATTAAGATTATTATATTAAATTAAGAATAAATATAGGGTTTATTCATTAAAATTAATTAACTCGTTAAAACTGTAGTAAGAATTATAATATGTCTATAATACATGAAAAAAAGTTATCAATTCTGACAATCTATCGCTATAATTTACGTATTTTATTTTTTGTATATGAAAATTTTAAATATATAAAATAATTAAAAGAATATAAGTTATAAATTTATAAAAGGCCGTAAAACCATTAAAGAACAATTTGTAACTTTTAAATTATAACCTTTAAATTAATTATAACTCTCTATTATGCTTATGTAACTCTAAAATTCAAATTTAAAACTTATAATTGTATCGTTAAATACTCGTAATATTTTTATAAGTGTAAAATTTTTTTAATAAAAAAAAATTTATAAATTGAAAAGTGTTTTACTTTATTAAAGTTTTAAATTTTTATTATACACCATTTTAAAAAGATTAAGAGAATTTAAAAAATTTTAATAGCATTCAAAAAGTATTTTAAAATTAGAATAAAAATAAAACGGGCGACACATTAATCATTCATAATTTTTGTACTTAATTTTTTTTATTTTTAAAATATATCTTAGAATTGTATGGCTGTATCAATTTCAAAACACAACACCGGATTGGTTTTGGAGATTATCACGTATTTGGTGGTTGGATCATTCGAATGATCTGTTAAGAGGAGAGCTTCCCAAGTCAATGCACTTTGATCTAAAAACCATGGATTAATTCGGGGTACAACCGTTTAGAGGGTTCATTCCCACACTGGTCAAATGTCACAATCCTCTCATGGAGGAACGATCCCTTACAGAACCAATCCCTTCGACGTCGGCAGCAAAATGTCAATGTTCAAACGTCTAGATCTTTCCAGAAACTTTCTAAATTGAAGCATTCTCCCCTCCATGGGTGAAATGAAGAATTTGTCTTTTATCGACTTATCAAACAATACTATTGTCTGGAGAAATCCATTCAAATTGGAGGGGTCTAGAAGAACTGACAGTTATGGACTTGTCAAACAACAGACTATCTGGAAGCATTCCAACTTCTGTTTGCTCACTGCCTTCACTACTCTAGTTGAAACTGAACAATAACCATCTTTCAGGGGAGCTTTCTATGTATCTACAGAACTACAGGCTTGTTGGTACTGGTTGTTAGAGAAAATAAATTCTCTGGGACCATACCAATTGTAAGACGCTTATTCTTAATGTCGAGTAACCATGTTAACTGAAAGCATTCCTAAACAACTGTCTATTTCTCTATCTTCACTTCTTGGACCTTATTCATAACAATATATCCGGGTCCATCCCCGCATGTCTCGGAAATTTTGAAGCTTTGAAAGTCATGGGGAATCTCCTTAAATATCCACCCTCAACCCGGCTAACATCTTTCGTTCAGGGTGTGGATTTGGATGTGATAGGAAGACAACATGAATATACGGAGATAATTCCAATTGTTCATGTTATAGACCTCTGGACCAAAAGCTTGACAGGAGAGATACCAAACGAGATACAAATCTATCAGCCTTGAGTTCCCTAAATTTATAATGGAACCAACTGACAGGAAGGATATCAGAATACTGGAAGCTTTGCAACGGTTGGAAACTATTGACCCTCATGGAACCATCTTTCAAGCCCAATTCCACCAAGCATGTCTTCAATTGCTCTCTTGAATCATCTGAGCTTGTCAAATAACCATTTGATAGAACCAATTCCATCAACCAACCAATTCAAAAACCTCAATGATCCTTCCCTTTTATACAGGTAATCCTTAGCTTTGTGGACCTCCATCGACAACCAAAAGCTCGTCAGGCCTTAGGGATGCACAAGGCAAGAATGGAGAAGTGGAAGATGAAGATGGGTCTGAAAAATTATTGTTCTACATTGGCAAGGGACTTGGATTATCTGCATTCTGGACTATTTGCAGCACTTTGATTACTAAAAGGTCTTGGAGACATTCTAATTTAAGTTCATCATTACTAAAAAGTCTTGGAGACATTCTTATTTCAAGTTCATCGATGAGATGAAAGATGGGCTCTGTGCTGTCGTTACAATGTGTGTGGCTTGTTTTCGGAAGAAGGCAGTCGTTGAGAGATAAGAGAGGTTGGCATTGTGAAGAAACAATAAACATACAAATTTGTTCTATTTTTTTCACTTATTTTAGATCTTACATTTTTTTTTCTATGACCAATGCAGTAATGGTGAGCTGCACAAGTTATTATCAAAAGGACGATGAACTTCAGAACAAGCAAAGTTGAACAAATATAGAAGCAGAGATGAATTCATTTGCAATGACTATGCTCTTCTTGGTTGACTTTCTTTTTTAGGGGTTTCCAAGCCTTTTATTGTTCTCTATCTTTGCATCCTGTGGTCACTGGTTGTTGCAGTTAATGATGATTAACATTTGATACAACTGATGGCCAAGGGATAGCATCTATGGGTAAGTGTAATAGCATTTTCCGTGTATCCTCTAAGATTGTGACTCCCACCTATTTGTATTTTTAGAATCAAGACATTGACTCCTATATCATAATCATTTCCAGATTAAGGTAAACTGATAGACTTACACAGATTATAGAACCAAAACATAATCACATGACTACCTTGCATCTATTAATACAGTAGCTGGTTTGGAACTCGAAAACCAAACTCGATGGTGGGTTTATGATAATGGAAAAATTCAATAAGAATTCATAGACAAACCCTCATATACTTGCAGGAATATATGGATACACAAAGCATGGATTATAGATCATTGTACAAATTTCTGATGGATATTCTGTCAGGTTTTTGCTCCTTACATATATGCTAGTTTAGAAAGTACAATTACATTAGAAAAAAAAGGGAAAAAATAGTGTAAAAAGCTTGACTTACCGTCCATTGGTGTTTGAAGGGCTCAACCTCTTTTTTCTTTCAGAAAAGCTCCGGTTCCGCATAAAACTTGGAATGCAGCACTGAGCAGATCGGGCTGAATTCTCTTTCCTGGGATGTGAACCTCTGTATGGAGTTGTTTCACTGCTGTGAATAGAGTTCGGTTCCAATTCGCATGGACTTCTGCTTGTAGATTTTGGGGGACAGTCTAAAATGGTTGGCTGGGCTTCCTTCTGGCCTTGTAGATTTTTATTCCCATCCACAGGGGTATCATTGAAACTCTCGCGAAAGAGATCAATCAGTTGCTTTTTCATATCTGCTGGAGAGGAAGGAGGTATGGAATCGGGTGCACTGTCCATATGAGGAACTTTATCAAGTTGAGGAGCTTCTATAAAGCTTTTCTGGTGGATTGGAGTGTTGCCATGAAATGGGGTGAGATCTGCACAAAAACAGACTTTTCAAAAATCCAAAATGAAAGTTCAGATTATTGAGAATTATTTGCCAGTAGAGGATTCAAGTAGAATAAAATACTCTACTTTGAAAACAGTAAAAGAAATTGTTTCTGCAACAAACTCAATCTCACCACCGTTGTCACTGAAGTAATCCTCACAATCAGAGTCCAACCAGGGATGAGAATCGAAAAAGATTTCCTCTTTACTAGCTGAAAATATGCATATCCCGGTCAGGAAGGAACAAGAGCAAGCATACACCAGGAGTATTAAAAGAAAAATAAGTCACAAAACAATGAAAGTCCATTGAAACTATAATGCGACTTCGGAGTGTGCTTTAAACTTATCTGAATGTCAAGGAAAAGCCTATGGAAATTATGGACTAACATTTTGCAAATATTCTCTGGCAAATCAGAACAGCATATAGTTAATTTCTTCTCAAGACAGCTTGGAGTATTGACAAAACTACATAACAAAACTAGAGCTCTTCAAGCCACCCTGAGTGAACCATCATTATCATCATCTTCTATGAATTTAGCACATAATTACTAAAATAATTTACAGCCCAGTAAACTGATTATGCTCTCAAATGACTTATCATAACTTAAGAATTTCTCTTGGAACAAAATTCTTCCATTTCAAGCCTATATACATAAATACAGTATTATAAAGTACTCCAAGAAGTTGCAAACAAAGAACAAAATGACATACATCTACAGAATCAAACCTGCTAATTCTTTTGTACAATGTCATTCTTTATCATGAATTACAGACATTTACACATCCATACTACTAGCTAATTCAACTACCTGAGGAATATTGCCTCAGTGTACCTCATTAGATTAAGTAATTAAAAGAAAATTCATATGCATCAGTTACATAAGCATTTTAACAATCAGTGAAGTATCAAAAACTTGCAATATTCTGACCATATTGGAAATCTTCTTCATATTATAGAGATTCAATTTATAGGATTACTTGTTAAATAAATTCTTGAGATCAAATAGACAATATCATTAATTTTGATTACATCGACTGAAGATTCAAACATAATAAATCCATTAATACCAGTGCCTCTTACAAAGCTGGCCATTTCTGCTGCCATTGATCATGTCCAAGGAAACTAAGCTCACCTCCCTATAACCATAAGCTAAACAGAAGATGCATAAAGTCAATCATGAAAGGTTTATGAAATCAGGTAGATATTCAGGGGAAACAGAATTTTATTGAGTCAACATCAAGAACGAAAAAGAAATATAAACTCGCAATCAAATCATACAAAACTGTTAAAATCATGGCCATCAACGTAAGTATGAAGAAAAAACAGAAAAGATTTTCAAAAGGAATGATAGAATCATACTCAAGTCTCTGAAACTAGCCATGGGTTCCATTGCTGTGGCTTGAGGTAAGGAACTATTTCCAGCAGTAATGTGTTGCTCACTCTCGACAGTTTTCTCCTTGTTGGGTGATTGAATTTGGACAGTGAGTTTCACGTCAGCGTTCTTATGAAGTGAAACACAATTGCCCATGTCTTCAACTAGACTCAAATCTCTAAGCTCTATTCATTCACAACAACTTCAAAACAGAGTTTGTCCAACAGCTAGAAAGAGAAGATGAGAATAGAAGAGTGAAGAGGTTATGCTTGAAGAAGTGGACAAGTTGGTAAATAACTGAAGTCTGGGGAAAAGGAAGTTGATTGGCCTTGAAAGCGAAGTAATTGCATATGCAGACGTGGGACCCTTTCACTTTCTTCCATATGGGGAAATTTCAATGGGTTTGCTTGCCGCGACCTGCAAGAGGACAAGACAATAACAAAAAGTAGCTTTTCGGTGGTTCCATTATTTTCTTTGTAAAATTTTAGTGATCCATCGATAGCAGCATGCCTTGTGCTGTGCTAACAGTACCTCCTACTACTATTGTCCAGGTGAAAATGGAAGCAAAAATATACTCATCTCTGCACACACACATATATATACTGGAATTCTGAACATTGGAATAGAATGGAATCTTCATCTTTGTATAGAAATGAGTGTGTTGTTATTATTGGGCTGATAATTCCAAAGTTATTTCCATCGTTGGAGGCACTAATAGTCAAAAGAGGTCCCCATCTTTAACTGTCTGCACTGTAAAGCATTTGAAACAATACACCTACAGGACCAACATCCACTACATAATATCATAGGTCTCTGTCTGGTGGCTACATATCACAGTCAAGGCCAGGGGGAGGTCTCCCTATTATTTATTATTTGCTACTTGTTGACCATTGTTATGATCGAAAAACAACTTCACTCGAGAGAAAGGCAAGGCATGACTAAACCCATTAGCAATTTTGGATCCTTGTATCCTGTAGATGTTTAGTACTCTCAAAAATTTCAGATGGGTTTGATTGTAATACATTTTATGTATTTTATGTTTAATTTTTTAAAATTTTTATTTCATATTTCAAAAAATTACCAGCTATTTCTTTCTGGTGAAGTGGAAGTGCAGCAGTGTGGATGAAATTTGCAGTGCATTTGCTTTCATGTCTCCTTCTCTCAAGTTCTGACAGAAGATTTGAATTGACCACTCCCAAGTCCCAAACACTTCTCTGCCTGCCGACATGTGATCCAAATTTTATTCTAATTAATTTTATAAAAAGAAAAAATCACACCTGCAATAGACATTGTTCTAATTTTTTTATTATAAATAGTATCTCTTAATTAAATTATAAAAAAAATATTATTTTTGATGAATATTACATTATAGTAACAAAAATTTAAAACATCTTCATCGTATTAAAATAAATAATATTATAAAATAAATAATATTATACGAGTGACATAAAAATTAAAAATTACAAATATAATTTTATATGTAATACTATTCTAATTGTCTTAATAATAAATAGTATTACATTAATAATATAAACGTTAAAAATTACTTAGAATAATATTTGTACGTAGTTCTACACTTTTCATATTTATAACGAATAATATTTATATTAATAAATATAAAAATTAAAATTTGTTAACATAATATAAAACATTATAAATACTATATTGTCAATTATGACATTAAAATATATATTTTAAATAATGAATAGAGTTATATATTTCATTTTGTTTTGTCTTATGATTCATTAATTTTTTTTTTGTTAGACATTTTAAATTTTTATTACTTTCTTTTTTATTTATGAGTAATAAAAAATTATATTAAAAATTAAAAAATTAAAATAAAAAATTTATATATCACGTCTCAAATAACTAACGAGTAAGTTTAAATTATAAATTATATAGTTTGAATTCTCTCGTTTAAGTAGATATATTTAGAATTATATAATTTAATAATAAATTCATAATAAATTATGTGTTTAAAATAAATAATATATATTTTAAATTAAATAATTTAATAACAAATTCACGAGGGGTTGCGTGTTCACAACAAATAATTCCTGCTCAATTGCAATTGCAGGATCTAAACTATTATGTATGATATTAGATTCGGTCCACGATTTGATGTGCGGGTGTTGTGATGTCTGCTTTGGCTATTCGAGAGGACGCCAAGTCCCACGACATCTATTCCGCACGAGAACACGAAGTCCAGTGGAAGTTCCACGTCTCCAGCGGGCAAGTCTGAACTCTGATATAGCTTGGTCTTTTCTATAGCCGATAAGCATGGACTATAACGTAGCTTGGTCTTTTCCATGACATTGGCAATATCTCTTTTAAGAGAAGAGAAAAAACCCAAAAGAAAATGCTAATCCTAAAAAAATATATATATATATATATATATTTCTTTATTAACAGCAATGATGATTTCTGCGTTCTTAAGCAATTGTCCATAAAACATGATCACTTCTAAATAAGACAGTCAAACTGCAACTCTATTAAATTGCTAAATTTATCGTTCTCAAAGTGCCTTGCCTGCGGGGTTAACTAAGAAATCAAAGTTCCCTGGTGGAGATCTAAATTCCCTTGACGGCAAACCTTATGTATGTGTCTGTACATGACAAAATCTACTATGTTGAAATCGTTGCTCAGACCTCTTTCTTTTCACCCTGCTCCTGCGTCCAGTTGATCTGCAGACCCTTAAAAGTGGTCAATCCATGGTCATCAGGTTGCAGGTATGCAAACTGAAAACAAATAACAAGCAACATGTCACCTAAAATAACAAGGAAAAAAGACAAAATCTGCATACAAGTCAGATGATTGAAGACATGGATGTCTAAACCACATGACCTCTTGCGAGGCACTTTAGATGCTCATAGATCCTACCGATAGTATTTTTCCTCGATCAAAACAATGATGCTTATATGAATGTGATACAGCTCTTGTGAGGAGAATAAGAGGAGCATTTTCGACAAAAGACAATTATACAGTTAGAGACACAGAATTAATTAAATATAAACGTGGGTTTCACAGATATGTTGTTTAGCTACTTGACTAAACACTAAGGCGGTTGATGATGACAGCAAATGAAAATTCACTGGCATCAGCAAAATCGTTACTCAATTAATAAGTTTATCATTATCATTCTTTCGTCCTTTCTTCTGTAATCATCCTGTCCTTTAGCAAAGTGCAAGCTGTCTCTCTTCTATATAAAAGCTATCTTCATTCCACCATTGAACACTTACTCTCAAGCAATGGAAGGTAAAGGCATGGAGGAGAATGGGATGAGAACAAGGAGCTTTCGTTACAAAGACTACAATAACAGAAGGGTCTTCCTGAGGAGCTATCCTCTTCACTGGGGAAGAGAAGATGAAGACGACAATGAAGAGACAGGGTTCAATAATAAGAAAGCTAAGAAGAAACCGATCAAGAAGATAATCCTATCTATGTTTCAATGGGGAGGAGGGAAGGTTTGGATCTTGAGGAGATTCAAGAATAAGCTCACAATTTATGCCATTGATTGTATTCCCGTAGGCTTTAAGTCCCCTACTGCACTAATTTCTGCTTGATCTTGTGCTTTTTCTTTATCATTTTCTACCATGCTTGAGTTTGAATCAACAACATACCAATATCATGTTTGTGTAAATGAGTGTGATTACATAGAGCAAGACTCACTAAAACTATCTTCTCTCTTCTTGCTTACCCACCGAACCACCCCATCCCCGCCCCCACCCCCCCGGGCACACACACACACAAATCAGACCAAGAAATTGAAAACCACACCTCTCACATCACCAGCCCATAAAATGGCTCTCTTGGATCCAATATGCAAAGTCTGCCATAGACAAATCTCAGAACCAAGGAGATGCTTGAAGCAAAGGAAATAAATTATATTTTTGCTAATGAAGCTTATTAAAGAGAAAAAATGATTTGGCTAACAAAAGGGAATGGAAATGACTTTCACAATGAGTCTTGACCCCCCAACCCAACCTCCCAAAAATAAAACAAGCCTGGGTTAAAATCATTCTTGTCAAAAATAAAATTAGATCATATGAATCAAGATTTTGTAAAATGATATCACTAGAAAACCCCATGGACCATTTCCCAGAATGAGGGTTTTTTTCTGACTCTTTTTAATGCTTTAGACAACAAAAGCACCATTTGCCTGAGTTATTTGAAAGCTGGCTCTAGTTTCAAGTTTTCTCAAAGAGTAAATGCAAAACAAATTAGCTTTTGCACATGACACTTACCTATCGGTAATAACTGTTACCAATAGGAAATTCTCACAAATTAGAAATCAAAAGCTCTTCAGAGAGATTGCATCATAAATAAATAAAATTTCTAGACAATGCTAGGTGCCTTGAAACTAAGTAAATAAGTCTCAAAAAGATATCTAGAATACTCATATATCACCCAAACCATTTTACTATATCAGTTTCAAAGAATTACACATTTGCCGACATGGAAGAAAATAACTCACACATGAAAAGAAGAAGGACCTTGTTCTAAGTAGACAAGATGTCTCTTGCTCAGAAAAAGATTGACACACCCATTGAGAAGCATCCTACAGCCACCCAGGAGCTCAAAGGGTCACCTGTTTCGGCATCCATAGAAGGTAGTGTCAGCCTATTGGATTACCAAGCATGCAAGTCTATGGAATAAATGGTGCAAAAATGGTAGAGCAAGTCCAATCTCACCAACAAGTAGCCCAGATTTACATTTTGGAAGGACTAAAAGAATGTTCAATTTGTTTGCAGTGACCACTAAAATTTCAGCCCAAATTAAGACAACTTAAACTACAGCAACACTAAGAAATAGGAGGCCGTGTCTCCAAACCATGCAGTCTCATATCTTAAATTTTCGAGTGCAAGTTTACTTGTACCAAATGAGAGTTTAAATCAAGTACTTTTAGCACATAGAAAGATTCTACGAATCACCTGCTGCATCGATATCTTAACCCACTGATAGCCATGCATATAAACAAGCTTTAAGAGTAAAGAGGATAAAAATTTTAGCAACAAGGGCGCTACATGGGACACCAAGAGGGAAGAGGGCAACCAGTAATCTAACAGGCAACAAAGTTAGTGCATGCAGAAAAATTCCAATGCAACTTCTTATTCTCCTATGAAATCCGTGGTCAGCTGCTCCAATTTAAAGAAGAAAAATAAAGTTCTTGCTATTGAAAAATAATTTCCGTAGGGACATAATACAACCATGAGAAACTATCACTTTAGTGAATATAACAATTCAAATTGGCATAGGAAACATACCCAGTTCTTTGTTGAAGAATTGCTTCAAATTGCATCTTTATATAAGTGCACGCATAAATTCCCAACAGCACAACCGTCAGAAACGAATGGAAATCGAAGACCTCCGACTGTTAAATCCAACAATGTCAAAATATTCAACTTATTGAAACAAGCAAAACCTAACTCTCTCTTAATGCATCACTAAGAATTGCTTCACCGTTTCAATGGTCTCCTTAAACTGACTACTCCTACAGAAGTACAAACAAACAGAAGATTTATTTCTTCTGTCATCAAGTAGTGGTGCGCCATGTCATTCATAAGAAAACCAGTACAGGAACAGTGCACTTATTTCTTCAACAGCAAAAATAAAACGGAATAAAGAATCCGAAGAAAATGAGGGCAGAGCAGAAAACAGGAGACACTCGTAATTTTGGAGAATGGCTAATAATACACATGTTTATAAGGTTACAGAGGTCATTACAAAACCTGAAGCCTCTTACACAAAACTTCAAAAATTCTAACACCCAAATTAAAATCCCGGCTGAAAAGGCCTTTCAGAGTTCAAACAAGAGAATTTTTTGTTCCTATCTTCAGCATACTTGTTTATGTTCTAGCAGAAATCAACAATGTCCAGAAGTTTGATAAACCATAATTTACATTTACAAACCGAGCTTCTTTGGCCTCAGATAAGTGGAACTGCCTTGCCGCATTCCCGGCAGCGATATCTGTTGCCGTTCCTTGGCCCTCTTCTCCCTTTCTTTCTCCTTGTTTTTTATCTTTGCCTCTGCTTGGATCTTCCTCAAATTTTCCATCTCTTCCTCCATAGCCGTTTTCTCTTCCTTCTGTTTCTTCTTATGCTCCAACATAGATGTGTCCGAGTCCTTCACAGAGAAAAACATAGGTCCCAGCTCTGCTAGCCACTGGGGCTCCACAGCTGTTGCACACTGCATGTACTCCTTCGTAGTCAAAATCAATTCGTGATAAACCACATACTCTGGAGTGTAACCCAGACCATAAATAGCACTGCTCGGATGGAGATGACATGGCATTCCATTCCTACAATTAACATACTCACCTACACCCTTTAATCTTGCTGCATTGTGGAAGTATGCAGAACAGATGGCTTTTCTCACAATGTCAAAATCATGTCCACTAGACGTTAGTGGGATCTTCAGTGTCTTGAGAATATCCAGCAGCTGGGATCTCACCTCTCTAGCCTTTCGTAACGATTTAACAAGCAAAAAATGGTCCCCACACCAATCTCCCCGATACTGGTGTTCTTTCCACTGCTGGTAAACATAGAGCAGAGTTAGGTGGTCAGATTCCTGCACAAAAAATTTTTCTCTGGCCGCATCACTTTCCTCTACCCGATCCTTAGGCCGGAAGAATACTGATGGCACTGATAACATTGATACAATTGTCAAAACCTCATCTAGGCATCCCAGCTGTTCGCCCATCAAAAGCATCTTAGCGAGTGGGGGGTCCAGTGGGAACTCCACCATTTTCCAGCCAAGTACAGTTAAGCCACCAACATTGTTAAGTGCACCCAAGACCCACAGCTGGTACATAGAATTTAAGATGTTCTCTTGAGGTGGTGGGTCCATAAAATCAAAATCCAGCAAATTATCAATTTTAAGAGACTTAAGCAACAACACCACATTGCCAAGGTTGGTCCTCTGGATCTCTGGCACAGGACTGGGCAGCATTTCATTCAGGTACGCACTCTCTGTGTATAGTCTATAACATGTACCAGGCCCTGTTCTACCAGCACGTCCAGCTCGCTGGTCAGCAGCAGCACGGCTGACAGGGAAAACTTGGAGAGCATCCATACCCATCTTCGGGTTGTAAACTTTCATTTTACCATAACCTGTGTCAATGACATAAAAAATTCCATCTACTGTCAATGATGTCTCAGCGATGTTGGTGGCAACAATGCATTTGCGGGTCCCCTCTTCAGCTTTCTCAAATATCTTTGCTTGCAAATCAGCTGGCAACTGAGAGTATATAGGAAGTATCGAGAGTTTAGGAACCTCCCTCTTGGTGGTGGAGATGAGCTGCTCCATGCGATCTGCAAGGGCATAACAGGCTGCCTCGATCTCATCTTGGCCAGTCATGAAGATAAGGATGTCACCCGGAGGGCTGGTGATGTGGATGGTCATGGCCTGCTTTACTGCACCTTCAACATAGTCTTCACATGGAGTTTTGCCATACAAAATATTCACAGGAAACGTTCTCCCAGGGATGTGGAAAACTGGTACACTGCAAAACAAATTAAAAAGTACTTTTGTTAATTAGGTGCAGGATATGCCAAAAACATTATGAATACTAGGAAAAGATGAAACTCCAAACATATTATTACAATAATAGTAAAATAGGGGGAAAAAAACACCTTCCAAAGAAATTGGAAAATTTTTGTGCATTTAGAGTTGCAGACGTTACAATGAGCTTGAAATCACGGCGTCGAGCAACCACCTTTTTCAATATCCCAAACAGCACATCTGTATTTAGTGATCTCTCATGTGCTTCATCCATCACAATAACTCTGAAACAATAACACCATTGACGATAAATGATTTGGTTTTGATCACATGTTGAACAGTTTAACATAAATGGAAAAAGATATAAAAATCAGAGTCTCCCATACCGATACTTATCAAGATCAGAATCTTTCAGAGTTTCACGAAGAAGTACTCCATCAGTCATGTACTGTTAAATTGATACAGCAAATGTTTTAGCAAGTGAAAAAAAACACACACACACACATAACCAAACCACTCTCATAACTAAAGAAACATGAGTTTCAACAACCAATAATACAACTAGTTATATGAAAACACAACTCATCACCAGTTACAGTCTACAGAGAGTAACATTTATGCCAACAGATATTGCACCAAATTCACAGAGCTTCAGTCCATGTAGCAATGCTGACAACCAAGATCAATAAAATCCTATATGAAAAACAAGAGGTTTCAAAATGCTTGCTTATAGAGACAAATAAAACTCCATACCTTAATTATGGTGTTTGGCCCAGTCACATCCTCAAAACGAATAGCATAACCAACTTTATCACCTAGCTCAGTTTCCATCTCTTCACTAACTCTCTTTGCAACACTCATGGCCGCCACACGCCTAGGTTGGGTACAACCTACTATACCATTTGTAGTGTATCCGTCTTCATGCAAGTACTGTCAACAAAATCCAAATATCAGATCCAGTTAATTTGGCACATCACCAACAAAACTTCAAAGCGGTGAAATCAAAGGTTTCTAATGATAAAAATATCATAATGCAAGGAGGCACCTGTGTGAGTTGAGTTGTCTTTCCCGAGCCAGTTTCTCCAACCACTACCACCACTTGATTTTCACGGATTACCTACCCAGTTGACATTGAACATAGATTTAGAAATACACAGTGATTATAATGTTAAGTTCACAGAACAAATGATTCATGGAACTGACAATTCTTGAGTGCATTTCATGCATAAGATTGGCCAAACGAAGAAAAAAAAGAGCATGGACATCCTGCAAAGTTTCATTTGACAGTAATATATTTCTCCTCACATGCATTACAAAAAGAAAATAAAAATAGATCATTTAAAAAAATAAAACCAGCCTTTCTGAATTAATGAAATTTTGACCCTTCAAAACAATTAAGTCATACAACTAAACTATACTTATCATTACTCCTTTCAAGTTCTGCATAACTTTAGAAGAAACCAAATGCATGGTGGGTCCGAAAGCCATAAACTAAATGGTCAACACCGCAAAGTAAGCTAAAATTTACAGAAGAAAATGTCATACCTGCAATAGCTCATCCCGCACAGAATATATAGGTAGATACTGCCGCTGCTCTGCCATGGTTTTGGACTTCGCAAAGTCACTCACAGCCTCCCCCTTCTTCATATGTTGAGCAAATTTTGCGTCTTCCTTGAAATCAATTTCACCGTCTTCACCTACTACAGCTGTGTCTGCATCAATCTAACACAGAACATAAAAAAGATTAAGCCAACCATATTATCTAGAAAAGAGACTCAAAATGTTGCATCTTTATTACACAATACCTGCTCTGCCGTTTTCTCCACACCAAGAATATTACCAAGATTTGAACCCGCAAGTTCCCAGAAACGCTGGCGTGATTTATTCATGTTTTGTTTCTCACGAATTTCTCTAACCAGGCCAGACCCTTTGCGAGAAATTATAGCCATGTCTGATGTGGGATCTTTTATAGGCATTACTGGCTCTGCTTGTTTAGTGAAAACAATTCTGCCATCCAGGAAAGGAGGCTTTGTATCTGGAAAAGGTGAAGGAAATTTTAGCCAAACTGTATGGTGGTTATCTATGCATACAATACAAATCAAATGCTTATCATTAAATTTCCTTACCGTGTACAAGAAGAATAACCTTGCGTCCTTCCTCCTCATCAAACTCAGTAGACAACTCAGTACCTCTTACAGCACCAGATCTCAAAAGTTGTCTCTCTTCCCACTGGTGATTATCAGCTGTAATCTGAGACAACTTTTTGCTCTGAGCAAGTGACATCCTTGATCCATCCTTTCGAACCTATGTCAGATATGCAACAAGTTACTACACAAGGACATTAACCGAACAATTCCAGTCACATGCCACAACAGTACATAACTTTAAGCAACTTCAAGAATTGGTATATCCCATGCAAATTGACTCCAACCAAAAAGAAAAAGTAAATATCTCAGAAAGGACATGGAAATAGAAATATGTGCAAACCAAATCAAAATATGGTGTATATTTCATGCACTATTCATGAACCTCTACTCCCCCAGACAAAGGTACCGACAGAAAGGTAGTAGCATGAATTACTTTTCTTGGCCACCTAATCAATCTCTTAACTTACAGATCCCCAAATCAAAAACCTGTATGCAAAGTATAACAAATTTATGCTAACCTCCTAAATTTTAAGGGAATTACACTTCAGTATATGTTTCACAATTCGCAAAGTGTTAACGCTGCAAGGGCATTGAGCTTCAAAATGATCCTAGAAATGGCAGATACGTCATGAGCATCTCCTGCTTCCTTGAAGCACATCTAACAATCTCAAATAACACAAAGCATTACTGAGTTAAAAACTGGCTGCTTGTATTTCCTACAGTTGATCAATGGTCACCCATGGAGTACCACCCAACCCCCCACAGCACAGGAAGAAGACAACTGATGTCATTGGCTATATTATTGTGTGCTCAAGTTTGAATTACTCTACTTACAGTTTTGCTAACTAAATAGGGCAGAATGGCACAATAGATAACCCCATGTTGTTATGTACCCAAGTTATTGAAATAAGGGAATAAAAATCTTTCAACACTGTTATCCAAATATCTCCGAATGCCAAAATAACTGACAGGATAAAACACAAACCGTATGTTGCATAATTAAAGAAACCCTAACACTATGTTCACTAACCCTATATTTGAAACACATTCTTAAGTTTCTTATTACTTTAGAACATCTATTTAGAAAGAAAAATAAAAGAAGTTTCATGATTTCTAGATATAAGTCAATTCGACCTGAAAATAAAAAACAAAATTCAAATAAATGAGTAGCAACAAAAACGCACAAATTACTTGACTTCAAAACATAAAGTTGTAATGAGTTGCTCTTATACATCAAACTAGAAATGGCATAATGTGTTGCCAGCATTGAACTTCATAAGCATAAAACATACCAGTCGTTTGGTCAACTCCACTTCTTTCTTTTGGAATGAAGCATCATCCCCAAGAAAAAACGATGAGCTGTCTGTATCAAACATTGTGTTCCCTTCTTCTCTGTCATACCTAAGCAATAAAATTTATATTTTCCAAAAGTTATTCAATTATGAGGTAGCATATTTGAATATCATGAGTAAAAAAACAAATGTATTGGAATAATTTATAAAAAGAACTCCTCAAAAGAGCTTACACTTGGTAATACTGAAGTAAAAAAAATAGAAGTTTACTCCCACTAAAGAACAGATTAATATCTTACATACATTAATGCTTGACAAAGGCTCATTAGAAAATTGTTTATTGTAATAAATCAACCAAACAATGACCCAAGATTCATATTGTCTAAAAATCAGCAAATTTATGCCATCCTTAAGAGTCTTGCTAAATAAATCACTAACTTTGGTTCATAAATGAAAGAATAAATTGCATTGATAAATCACATTGGATCATTGGTTCTTGGTTTCTTTAACCAAATTAAACCAAAATACAGAATAAACAGAAAAGGTTTGGTTTGATTCAATTTTTGGTTCCTATTCAAATTTTGAGCATAATTGAAACAGTTTTCAATTTTTGCAAATACAAAACTGCGCTGAAGTCCAATCAGTTGGTGGTGTATTTAACCAAATCAAACCAAAAAAAAAAAAGGAAATAAACAGAACAGTTTGGTTCAGTTTTTAGTTCCTAATCAAATTTTGAGCCTCATCAAACCACTTTTTAGTTTTTGGTTCAGTTTAGCAGTGACCCAAAGTTTAAACCAAACAGATCAGTTGCTGCAAAATATAACCAAAGTGAACCAAATTAACTATCAAAAGCAAACTAATCAGTTTGTTAAGGTTCTTCATTTCAGCCCACCCCTAGCTTGATGAATCTAATTTGTAAATTTAGGTTTAGCAAACAAAATTTGCAAATTACCATGATCGGTCAGAATTGTATTCCATCTCCAGACGCATGCTTTCTGTAATCTCATAATTGTGTTCTTTATCTTTATCAGAATAAGTTTGATCTGCCTCTCCGTCCTGCACATATATAAGTGTGAAATTAACACTAATGTGGTTAGCAATTTTGTTGCTGAAATTTCAGAAATATTGCAAACATTTAAAAGTGAAATATGATAAAGCTTTTCTAGAAAAAATTTCAAATGTATTCCCCACACCCAAAATAAATAAGAGAGAGCAAAAACCAAAAAAGCCCAAAGGGAAAAGAAAACATACACTACCTCAAATGATTGTGAAGTTTTATTAGAAAATGTCAGTTGATGGGACCTCCTACTGTATCCAGAACTTGAAGATCTAACTGAGGATCCAGACGCACGTATTGGAACTGGAGAGGGAGAGATATGGTCCCAGGGAGAGGCAGCATAACCTGTTGAGTAGAGTGAAAGATATGCTCAATATTATTGAAGGGAAACTATTATACTGATTTATGTCACCTAAATCATGCAATTTCAACATATGTAACAAAGATCTCATGTACTCAAAATCATACCATCAGAAAGAGGTGTAGACAAAGGAGAAACTAATCGAGCATCGGGAGAGGCCCCAACAAACATTGGGGATGGAGAAGGTTGATAGTATTTGGAACCAGAGCAAGTTTCTCGGCGCGGCGTTTCTTCCCATTCCCATCTCCCATCATCCCAATCAGACCTGCCTGCAAGATTTCCACAAGTCAAAATTAGGCACAGCAATATCCTTATTGTTTAGATGAGTACTACAAGATATACATATTGATTTTACCATATTATTCACCAGGTGACATAAACTTAGAATTCCTTCCTAAATACAGAAACCCAAAAAAAAAGTTATATTTTTCTTGCAATTAACTGGGGAAAGATTTCAATGTAGGTCCACACCATAAACCAGTAAATGTCAGGTATAAATAACATCTGCTGACCTATATATTTACAATTGTGAGGTGTGTATATCTGGATTTCCTAGGTTACATTTTCACAAGCAAGCTTATCAGACTTGTGAGACTTCTAAAAAAGGAGAATGCAACAAAGAACTTGACAAAGTCCGTGAATACAAAAATAAAAGAAGTTTTGTCTATTATCAAAGTAAATGAAAAATTCTGCAGCATTGTGGGAACATACCAATGAACAATGGTCCTCAATATGTAAGGATAAAATAAAATTAAATCACAAGCCCAAAGCAAACCAAGTCCAGATCTATTATTGTGTATTTACAACTACTATGCATTTGATCAAACAGAAAACATTTAAGAAACAGAAACAAACGGGCTCTAAAAGACCAAGTACCACATACCAGGTGTCCTCCTTGAACCTTCATATCTACTACGTTTTCTTCCATATTCTCCACCATACTCTGGTTCATGTCGACCTCGTGCTTCCCTCCCATGATACCGCCCCTTGCCATCATAATTATCTCTCTTGCTTGGCCCCCTACTTTCACTTCTAATGTCGTCCTCCAAATGTTTTTTCTCACTATCATGTTCATCCCTGTCATACCTGAAACTTTGGGAACTCCCAGTAGAAGCTGAAACCTTGAATTCAAAAGCCAAATTAGAACAAAGTGCACTTCCAACTTAAATTAACAAAACTGTGCATTATCAATTACAGTTCCAATAAACTCATAAACATAATTGTTTAAAACTTAGTATTTTCACTCATTTTTCCTCTAGATTAACAAAATGAAAGATAATCCCCTTCATTCCAGTTTTCACAAATGAAAGGCAACCCACTGGAGTTGCTAGAGTTGGCTTAATGACAAGTAAGCCATAATTTCATTTTGCATCATGTCATTTACTAGAGATATTCATTCTCCACCCAGTCAAGCTACCAAACATTAAGAGCTTATATTTTATTTCAAAATTGATAATTACAACAATAAAGCCAGGATATCAACAGAATATTAACTTACATCTCCATATTCACGTTCACTTGAATGACGAGTTCCAGACATATACCCAGCCCGTCCTACACTCGGGGCATTTTCACCTACACAATAAGAAGATCGAATTGATATATATAAGAAGATTTCAGAGCATCTTAAAGCTAGTTTATAAGTGAAAAACCAGCTCACATCCTAAAAGACCCCCCCCCCCCCAATGTAATAATAATAATAATAATAATTTCAAAACGTGAAGGTGTCAGAGATGGTAGCTCCAAAAGTGCCACCCACTAGCTCTACAACCTGCATTTCCCAAATGTCAACTACCTCTGATTAAAAGCACTTGACTTGTATTTTGTCCCAGTAAGGGTACTTCATCTTAATTCTAAGATGTTCTGCAAGCAGACAAGCTATCAATTTCACTGCTCTTTGGTAATAAACTTACATCTATTATATCTTGAGCACCATACCACCTCCTACTACATGTAAGATATGTGTAATTCAAACTTTTACTAAAGCTGCAAATCATTTCCTTAGACTAATTGAAAACTTAACATGTAATTAATTAACCAATAAAAAGTAGAAGAAAAAAGTTTACCTGCATCAGTTATTTCGCTAGCAGAAGTTTCACGATACCGTCTTCTAGCATGATTGCAAACAACATTTGTGATGCTAGTCCCTACCTCATCTATTCCAGAAGATTCAGACTTCTCCTCCTCCTCATCCACCGATGCTGCAACAGGAGTAACTCTTGGGATCTTGAATCCGCCATCAATATTAAAGCCTCCCCGTTTTTCAATAGCATGACCACCTAGCCCAGTTACATTGTGTTTGATCATCAATCCACAACCCAATTTTGTACATTGATGATAAAAAAAATATACATACATAAAATAAATAAAAGAAGAGTATATAAGAAATAAAATAAAGTCAGACAAACACATAGATGTAGGGTTCTATACTCTCTAGATTGGGTTCTCAATGCAGGATCAGTTACTAAACCAAACTTCTGTTAGAATATTTAATAAGCCAATTCATAAGAAATTAAAAAGTATACGTTGTACGGAAAATTAAAAATCATATCAAATCAACAAGCCAGTAATCTGGACATCTTTCAACATGGGTAAGATCAACTCAATCTACGACTTTGGTTTATGACAAGAAGGAAGCAACCAAGTAGCACTCCTTCCAATTTTTTTTTTTTTTGTTTAAACAAATTATCCATTTATAGATACGATTACAGAATTATGACAATAAAAATCGCACCTGCCCGAGTTTTTGACTCAGGAGCTCTAAATATCGGCCGTTCCTTTTTGGGTACAAATAATCCTCCACCTTTTGTCTCCTCAGGCTCCAATAGCTCAGTTGTTTTGTCCAAGTCAATAAGCTTAGCAGCTCCTTCTCTTTTCTAAAGAAATTAGAAAAATAAAATAAATAAGCGCCAATAATTATCATCAGCACCACAAATTAATTAATCTATCATTCTCACTAACCTCCATGTGAATCAACTAAATTCCTAAGAGCATGAAACTTCACCACAATGTCACCTGCAAAATTTTCCAATAACCAAATCAAAACTATATTATAAGTGCGTAACACAAAAAGAAACTGCGAACAAATTCGTTGAAACCCTAGAAAATCAGAAACCAAAACCCTAATTGGTTTTGTACCATAGGATTCGTGGCTTTGATTCAAATGATGTCCCCATCACCCTAAAATCAAGAACTCCAAAAATCAAGAATCAAGATCGCGAGCTTTGTTTATGACATACCTATTGAAGCGTTGAGTCAACGAAGTCCCGGTAGACTTTTGGAGGGAGATGAAGGGCTTCCTCTTGCTAACAAATTTACAAAGGGGAAGCTTAAACAGTGTCCTAGCCCTTCCTCAGATTCTGCCTTGGAAATTTTGAACCTGGACCGTCAACCGACATTCTGTTTATCACAGAATTTAATTTGGGCCGGTTTCTTTGTTCCGGATAACCGACTTTACAGAGATACTAAATACCCCCGACTAACGCTTTTTATTTTAACCAAATTTTCAGTCTGCATTGAAATTACGAAAAGAGCCCTATTAAGTCTGAAAATATAGATAATTAATTACTTTAATAATCTTTTATATCAATTTTTTTCATTTTATGTCCCAAATCTTTATATTTGGAAAAATAACTCAATTTGAAATGCATTTGAATTTTTTTGTCAAAAGATATATAGTTAAGGCAAATTTGAAATTATTATGATTTATAAAATAATTTGTAATTACTGTACTGAATAAATAATTAGATAGCGAAAAAATAGTTTGTGTGTGAAAAAGTATGCTATTAAAAGTATTTTGAGTTTCAAATATAACGTATTATAATATAGACGATAATTATTATAAATATTATTGATTTAATAATTAATAATAAATAATTTGATATGATAAAAATATAATATTTAAATAAATTAATTTATTAGGCAAAAAATTGAAAACTATATTCATAAATTTGATTAAACAAAAAAAAAGTTTAATATAATAATAAATATAAAGTGAAAATATAATTGGTAAAATAAGGTCTATTAAAATATAAGTTATAAATGTCTAAATAAAATTTATAAAAATATACAATGTAATTAATTTTTTGTTAAAATGACAAGATTAAAACAATAATTCAAAAAATAGCATTAATGTCTTAGTGAATTGTTTGATAAGCTCTTTTGTAAAAATAACCTCTCCCTTTCTTTTAAAGGCAATGTCAAAATTTGCTCGATTACGAAATAAACCGTTTTACAAACAGTGAATGAAATTAAAATTACAAATAAGGACAACTAACATTTTATTACAAGAACATCCTAACAGGAAAATGGGGGATGAAATTGTAAATTAAATATGTAAATACCTACATACTTGCCACCACAGGAATAAAGAATTGTTTCCTCCATTTGATGCCATGAAAATTTTCAGCAATAATTGGACTCAAAATTTAATCTCGACGATATCGTGAATTTCACGATTGTATCAGGAATTTCAGCTTTTTGCACGACCAAGTTTTTTGCTGTAAATTTGACTAATGTCGCACCTATGTGCCAATCCTGTCGAGATTTTCGGATACGTTTTTCATTCTTGGCCTAACCTCGGGGTCTGCCTCCGTGCAAGCAAGAGCAACGTGGAAAACTGCTAGCACTTCCTTTTTAGCATGCACTTCTTGCAGCAACACAGGATCTACCATATCTGATAATGGATTGTCCTCTTCGAAACCTTTCTTCACCCACCTCACGATGTCCGGAACTTCGATGGAAGTTGATGTTGTTGGTGAAAGCTCAGGAGATTTTCCTGTAAGCAATTCAAGCATGACAACTCCAAATGAATAGACGTCCCATTTCTGGGCCGGGCGGCTCCCGGGGACCCGAGCCTCCGGGGCTCGGTAATTGTTGGCTCGCTCAGTTTGGACAGATTTCATGTAAGGAAGAGCTCCACCCATGAAGCCACCAGAGGAGGAAGGGTTATTGCCCGTAATGTTAATCAGCCTGTTGAGTCCAAAATCAGATATGTGAGGCTGGAAATCATTGTCAAGGAGAATGTTTGATGGCTTGATATCTCCGTGTACAAATTTTCTAGGACTGCATTCGTGGAGATAGGCAAGGCCCCGGGCTGTTCCCTTTGCAATTCTAAGCCTTGTGGACCATGAGAGGCTTGTCGATGGCTGACCATTTCTTCCTGTAGAATTAAATTTTCTCTGTATCAAGTCAAAAGTTCATTACAAAAATATGATAAAATTGAACAGCTTGAATAAATTTTCTGATCGAAACTTGTAAATGCAGAATCCGAAAGTGGGGGAGACAGACAGAACTTCAAAGGAAAGAAAGTCTCCCCTTGAAAAGAAAAAGGAAAGCCCATCTTTTCTGGCTAAAAGTTAACTCTTTCATTAAAGGTTAAAGAGAAAAAACAACAGGGAACCTTCAGAAAGCCGCTTTAACAATTAATCCTGATCTTCAAATTCAGATGTCCAATGTTGTGCATATAATATATTATTCCATGCGTAAGGCTTAGGAATCAACTATATGAAGGGTGCAACTTGGTACATACATCAGATGTATGAAAGACTCTCTTTTAGTCTAGAGCTGAGGAGATGGAAGGTGCGGCTGTGGCCATTAATTGCGTGGAAGCTCAACTAAAAATGAATGAATTGAAGTCATGGACTAGTGAAGAATGAAAGCCCATCACCCTGTGAAAGAGAAATCTGGAAATGCTGTTGCCCCACAATAACTGCCACTCAGCTACAAATTTCTACTCAATTATTTTCCAATGAAGTAATCAGGGACTGAGAGATATAGACTTCATCAAAAGTCAAGATCCCAGAGGCTTTACTAACATAGCAAAAATTATATTTACATTGTCTGTTACTCTGTCTTGCTTTTTTAAATTATAAAAGAGAAACACAGACACTTCTGCATTGCAGTCTTACTGAATGCGGCAGATTAACGAGGAAAGGAAAATAGAATGACAGATTTCCCATACGCGTTGGGGGTAAGGTAAAAGATTGGGCATTTCGAGCGTACATACAATAATGAATGAAGGAATAGGTTTTAATGGGTTATGATGGGTGCGCCTCTTAAATGATAACAGCTACTCCATGTGGACCAGTATACTCAAGAAACCATAATTTGTAAGCTACGTGGAGCAATCAGTTCTCATTAATGTCTCTAAACATGATCTTAACCTCCCAACATCACTCATACTAGAACATGAAGAAAGTCCACATTTTTCCTGTGCCCACAACACAAAACAGCACTCCCCCACTATAACATCAACTACCCCAGATTGAATCTCAAAATATGCAAACTGAAAGCTCAGCTAAACCGAAAATTAGACAAATTTTGCTTGTGATTAAATCTGACAAGGGAAAGAGAGAACTAACCTCGAAGAGCACTAGCCAAATTGCCATTAGAAATGAAGTCACTAATAAGAAGCTTTTCGTCCGGGGCCCAATAATATGCTCTCAACTTTACAATATTCGGATGCTTAACCTTGGCAATTGCCTGTACTTCGGTAACAAATTCTTTGTACCTCTGCTCTCCGCCTTCGCCAAGCCGCCGTACAGCTACCGGTATGCCATTACCGAGAACGACTTTATACACAATTCCCAGCCCACTTTTCCCCAACACATAAGCCGAAGCTCTGAGCAATTCGTCAAGCTCAAACGTAAACCATTTATCAATCGCCACCAGCTCTCCTTCGCCTTTGCGACTCTCTGCTTTATCTTGATCCTCAACTTCTGAATCTTCGTTTTGAAACCCGTCGATGCAAACGCAAGGAAACTTTCCTTTCTCGTTCTCGCCGAATTTTCTCTTTCCAGTGCAGCTGCAGCCGCCGTTGGAATCTTTCCTTTTCCAGTAAATGTAAACGATTACTAAACCAACAATTGCAACAGCAGCTGCATCTGCTGCTGATATTAATACGATCACACCGGGACTCAGACCTTTTTTTCTGCTCTTATCAGATTCCGGGGCTGAAGTCTGGGTTTCTTGCTGGCTCTCTGTGGAGTCTTTGCAAGATTTTTGTAGAGGAAACCCGCATAACATGGGATTGTTAAGAAACGCAGTTGGTCCTTGGTTTGAAAACGACCCTGTTTGAGGTATTTCACCGCTTAGATTATTGTTTCTCAGATCAAAACTCACCGTAACCGGTAAATTCCCAAGGGATTTCGGGATTTTACCCGATAAATGGTTGTAAGACAAATTCAGAGTACCCGATAAAGACTGGAGCTCACCGAGATCGTTTGGTATCGGCCCTTTCAAATGATTTGCACTAAGATCAAGCTGTACTAAATTCTCTAGCTCTGGCCAAATCCCAGCCGGGATTTCCCCTGAAAATTTATTCTTAGCAAGTATCAACCTCTGCAACTGCTTGCAATTCTTCAAACTATCAGGAAGGGAACCGGATAAGGAGTTATTAGAAAGATCAAGATTTTGGAGTCTGGGAAGGTTGCAGATCGATGGAGGAAGAGGACCCGACAGATTGTTAGCGTAAAGAAACATGCTGTGAAGTGCAGTGGCGTTGAACAACTGATCGGGGATTGATCCATACAAGTTATTGTTGTGTAGATTTAGTCTTCGAAGATAGACTAAGGAACCAAGCTCAGACGGAATATACCCCCGAAGATTCTTCCCGGAAATGGCGATCCCGACGACACGTGGGTCGGGGAAACCGGTTATGTTCATGCAGGAAATGCCGGACCAGCGGCAGGGCGTGGGATCATTCTCGTTCCAGTCGGAGAAAACAGAGGCGTCATCAATAGCTGATTTTAAGGAGAGGAGAGTGAGGCCATCTGGGGAGAGAGAAACACAGAATTTCAGGAATTGGAAGTGAAAAAAACAGAGATAGAACAGAAACAAGAAGTGGGTTTTCATTTGCGTGTCGTTCACAATGCTTTTTAGTCTTTCTGTTGTGTTTATGGATTTATAAGAGAAATTGAAATGAAAATGGACAATGGGTACGAGTGTTTAAGTATAATTTCACGGAGAAGAAGTAGAAGAAGAAGAAGAAGAAGAAGAGGAAGAGGGTGGTTGGTTGTGGAAAGTTATTTATGAGACGGAGACTTGAGAAAGACGAGATTTCGATTGTAGTGGGGTCCACTTCCCGCCAAATGAAGAGAGAAGATGTTATCTTCACTCCGCTTCAAGTCAGGCTTCTCAGCGAAAAGGGGAGTAGAAGAAAAGCAATAACAAAGTGCTTTTCATGTTGGCTTCATGCGTGAGGTCGATGTTTACCTGTCTGTGTTCTTTTTGCCTGCTCTGTTCTGCTTTGTTTTCCTATTAGCTCGAACACCATTCATGATATTCACCCCTGTTCTTGAAATCTACACAGCCACACCATCTTATTGCAATTGTTCAATGATCACTGAAATAGTATTAAAACAAATCCCAAATATCATATAAATCAATCAAAACAATGTTTAACCTGTCCCCTGATCATACTGTATGATGTTAAAATTATAGTGTACCGTCAAGAATATACGCATACATCCAACCAATTAACATGACTATCATATGAAAATGAAATCCAAATTGTATTGGGACCTATCTGCAAACCACATACTTGACGGTTCATCCAATACCCAGATACCGTATCATTACGAAAATCATCTCAGGCTGTTTATCATGTCAATGCCAAGTATACAAATCAATAGCCACAGGTATTTCCAGTGATTAATGAATGAAGTTTGGCAATTGTCATTGAAGCTCTTTAGCGTAACTCACACACTAAATGAACACGTTGATACTCAATTTGTCAATTACGTTCAACGTTTATATCATTGATTATAATTTCCTGAAGTTTGTATTTCTTATTCTTCTTCTTCTTCACTGTCTGCACCATTGATTCCAAAACACAACTAACTTGCTTGTATTTATTTTAGTGGAATTGCTAATGATGATTCTGTATCCGCTTTCAATCATGAAAACATGCTTAGAAGCAACCAAAAGGGAAGAGAGCATTGTTAATTCCAGTTTGTACTCTTGTTTGCTTCCCTTTTGTCTCAGTTGAAAATCAAGAATGGACAGCACTAAATTTATTATTATTTATATATGAGATTGAGGGCTTGCTATGTTGTCAAAACTAGCAAGTACTATATCTAATGTTGACATTGACCAAAAAAAAAAAAACATTCCACCACATAATATAATTGGCTAAAAATTAATATAGCTAGCTTGTTATTATGATCACTTGATTTTTGTATTAACTTGCTGTTATAAAAGTCCTTCCAAAGGCAGTACTTTCAGACTAATGAATGGAAAGAAGTTGGCAGGAAAAAATAAAATAAAATCCTTTGCTTGGCAACCAAGGGATTTGGAATGGATTACAAATTAATCCATACTATTATTATACTAGTTATCCTAAGAAATACGGGGTCCCATCGTCCATAAAAGTCTGATTTCAATTTCAGGGAAAGTAAAGATCCTAAGCTACTGCTTATGGGTAGCAATTCTTCCTGGCGGAGACAGCAAACCACTGTTCCAATCTCTAAGTCTGTTTTCTACTTCTATTTTCTAACTAGCTCGTATCAGGTTTTTAACCTTTCCTTCGTATTGATTGATGTTTGCAGGAAAACTGTCAGCAACATTACCAAAGATGATGAGTACAGGATTGAAAGTAGAGCATATTTGAAGATGATTAGCTTTATAAGTGACAAGGTAGTTAGCCTGTCCTTATTTGGTGTGACCTTAACTTACCATTCTTCGAGTTACAGTAAGTTCCTTGAATCTGACGTACTCGGTATGAAGATAAATAATTAGGAACATCAACAACCAAAGTACTTCATTAAGAATTCTCTGAATATCAGCAATAAACACACTGCTCCTTAAAACTGTATTTGCACAGTGAAAAGACCAAAATAGAATAGTTCTTATAGTATGGGGCAAGGTACTTGAAGAAATTTCTGGTTCGCAAGCATATATCTTCGAACTCCTCCGCTGGGCTACGAAGATGAGGAATATCTGAAACCTCTGTCCCAGCTAAGCAAGACTTGCTTATTGCCCGGCTACTTCAACCATTTCCTGTTCCACCGTACTTGGCATCACTGAATAGTACTGGTAGTGAAGTTCTCCAACATCATCACCAGACAGCTTCTTCCATCCATTTGGTCCCACATAATACACTGATTAAAACAACGGATTGCAAATGTAAATAAGCTCATCAACACAGGTGGCGCAGAGAGGGGGGGAGGAAAAGGGAGAAAGAGAAAGTACCGCTGGCAACACCACCACTAGCTGCATCTCTGAATGTTGCATGATAAATAGCTCTTCTAGCTAACTCTGCGGCTTCATCGACTGACATATCAAATTTATACCTAGAACAGGAATAAACGAGACAATTATAACAAGAATGCACAGAATGCCAAAAATCAATAATTCACAGATGAAAAATGCCAATAAAGATATAGCTTTTACAATATTTTCATTAGAATACAAGGTGAAAAATGATGGGAATGCTCCAGTTCTCTGCAATTCAATGCATGAAAGAAGGAAAACTTAACATTCACATTATTAATTAACTAGCATCTCATCACAAAAGCCATACAATCTATTTTACTTGACAAATTTGCATGACATAATGGCAACCCTACTCATCACTTTATTCTTGACATAAAACATCCCAGAATTAATACTTTCCACCATCCAAAATTCTTAAGATCGATACATGTGTTAAAGTAAGTATTGACCATATCGCCTCGAAACATGACTTGAGGTGGATAACACCATGCCAACAATATAGTCTTCCATACACCAATAACACTGCACGGGTAGCAGGGATAGAAAAGAACACAAGGAAGAATATCCCAATTCCATGAGGAAACCAATCAACAAGATAAAACGCTCTATTTTCTATTGTGCCCAAGGAGACAAAGGCTGGGTGCTATACAAAAGTAAATAGGGCCCGTGAACAAATACAAGCATTGGGTGAACATCTTTTAAAATTTCTTCCCTTCTCCTTTTTCATTTCCAAGTCTATTATTTATTAGTATGTTTGTATTTTCATATATGATCATTAACCATAGACATATTATGTTCCTTGCCATTCACCAAAACAATAAAGACGCATAGATTACTTATTCCAGAATATAGTCAAAATTTTATAACTTGTAACAAAAGGTAAAACATCAATGAAGCAACAACATGAAAACAAGGAGAACAGCTACACACCCACTATCCAATACACCATAGGCATATGGTGAACCAGATCCCACAGAGAACCGTGTTCCTTTCAGCCTTCCTCCTTCACTGTCCACATAGTACAACCCAGGACCCTGTGATCAACGAAAAACGTCTTAAAAGAAACTTAACAAAAATATCAAACAAGAAATGGAAATATTAATCCACTTACAGTTTCATCCCATCCCGCAATCATGGTCCCAACAGACAATCCCATTCCACGATAAGAGTAGAGAATGTTGGCCAGCAGCTTTGATGCACCTGTCACTGAAATTCTACGCTTGTTTGCCAATTCATGCAGCCGGCACTAAATTACAAAAGCAAGTATCAAATTAGCACTTCACGAAAAAACAACAAACAATCCCACAGGTCTCCTAGTTCTTACATTAGCACTATAAAGGAAAGACAAAAACCCAGAAATACGCAGTTTCTCAATGCATTTTCATGCTATGTGAATGGCAAGTAAACAGCATTAGCCTGTTCTCAAATATTTCTGATTATAACTGAGCTCAGTTATTTGAAAAGTTAACATCATAATTATATATTTTGATTTTTATAAATAAGGCAAAGTGATCAAAACAAAAAATTATAAAGAATACTACAATAACCGATACATTTATTCATGACATATATTTTGAAGTCCTCAAATGCAATGCTACCAGCTAAGCAACAAGTAATTAGCCCTCTTATTCTCCAATGAATAGGCATGACATGATTTAATAGAAGTGAATTGTGAAACAGGTGCATTGTCTTCACTTAGATGATTTGGACTGCATAAAAACATACATTCAGAAATTCTTTTGGATAAGAAACATATTATTACTAATAATAAGAAAAGTGAAAAAGAGAGATGGACTAGAGGTCCACTGTCACATTTACAAAAGATCTACTAGCCAACATTTACAACACAATCCTATGCAAAATGTAATACAGCAAGCATTAATGCAAAACAGCATCCCTATTCTCCAAAATAAAAGATAGAAAATAGAGAAGAATGCTAGAATTCTTTAGTAAATTCTTTGGTAACCCACTCAGAAATTCAATTTATTGAATATCATATTATTTCTATTAAGATGTGAAAGCATACTGACCGGAGAAATCAATCATGACCGAATAATAGCCATGCTATGACCATAAAAGCAGAACCCTCCATTTTAGAAAATACCTTGATGCCCAGATTTCTGTGCCAAAATTGGCAGTCAGCAGCTCCTCCAGCCATTGTGCCAAGCATGTAAGGATTGATTTCAATAATTTTCTTCACCGACTGTGATGCTGAAAATATAGCAATATAGTGATGCACTTTGCTTATTAACAAAATACATAGATGTAACATAGAAGGATTCATAGGATAAGGATGGCTTCTTGATCCACTTAAGCTAATGGATACAACTCCAACGTGCATGCACATGATCAAATAACAATGGGTAGGAAAATCAATCTACAATGACCAATTATATAAATTCAATCGTGCAAATTAATTTCTGATTAAGACGAAGCTCAGGCTAGATTCCATGGTTTGTGAGCATACATAACTATGTTCAACAAGAAGTACAAACTGTCCAATAGCTCTCAAGTAGAAGGGATACAGTAATCAATCTATGCCTCTAAAAAAAATTAAAATAATTCCTCTCCAAAGCAACAAGATAGAACTTTGTCCTCTAAGAAGCAACGCCCATGATTAAAATCATGGCTCAAATTAATCCTAAGGTATATACACAACTTCCACTATATATATTTTAAAAAAAAAAAAAAGCATAAGCATGAGAAAAACAAACTTACATATATACCCTCCCATGCTAGCTCGAGAATCCGCAGCTACAATGACACCCTCCTTGAAGATAAAAGCAAGCGTGGTTGTACCCTTTGCATACTTCAGTGTAGCCTTAGCTTCCTTTTGAAACTCATCAAACTGAAACAAAACAAACAACTATAACAGACATGCCTTTCCGGTTGCGCACGCAGATTATCACCATGATAAAACCAGAGCATACTCACATCAGCAGTAACAGGAAGATCAAAAGATGGAGCAGTTGAAAACACGTCACAGTGCTCGCTGCTTGCCCCAAAAAGTGGAGCTGTTGATTCGAGACCGCTAGTGTCAAGCTTCATGCCTTCATACAAATGTTTAAAAAAATTCCCATAATCAGTACAAAGTAAACACAAATCAGCGCATAATTTACTGATTTAAGACATTAAACGATGTGTATTAATACTTGGAATATAAACTTATTATTTTTTGCTTGCACCTATAAATTAACACAGATCGATGGTAGCGGAAACCCTAACTAAGACTAAAAAAATAAATTTATTTTCCATATTTCTAAATTTAAAGACACAGAGAGGATCATGTACAATTAAAGCTATCGAACTAAAATCGGAAAGCAATTCTGAACTAACATTGCTTCTGGTACAAACCCTAGTATACTAATCGAGACTGTTTTCAATGACGAATATGAACCACATTAGAAAAGTACCTCAGTGTAAGAGATTAAAAGACAACGTAACTGAGAATGCGTGCAGAAATCGACTGGAAAGCTGTAGTGGGAATAAAATGGAGGGAATACTTACATAAATAATGATCTGACTAAAGGTAGAGATTGTTTCTTGGGCGACGGGCAAGTTCGGATGAACATGGGCTGGGCTATTCAGGGCTAGGTAATAAATTAAGGCTTCCCAAAGAGTGTTACTGTAACCACCTCACCTGTATTCTAATTACACCCCTTCAATTAGAAGTGGATTGCAGAACTTAAAAGGGTGTATTTCACATTTTTGAGTGATCCTGTACCGTCTGATCTAAATAAATAATTTCAATGTTGCATTTAACCAAAGGAAAGATCCAAACATAATTTCACTTTTGCCATCAGCCGAAGAAATGGTGAAGAGAAATGTTGCTAGAGCATAGAAGCTGCTGGGTATGGGGTTTGAACCCATGCGCACTTATGTGCAGAAGACTCCCTCGCCTCTCGGGCCCAAGCGTTTCATAAATAAATTAAATAGACACTGGGAAAATGAAAGACCCAAAATTGACTGAGTGGCTTGGGGTGTATAAGAGAAAACGTCAACCGTAGGCAATTGCAGTCAAATCATTTGGGGTTGGCCAAATCCAAATCCAATGGATACAGATCACTCTGTAAATCTATTAAATTGATTTTAGTTTAAAAATATTAAATTAATAACATTGATTCGGTATAATTCTTATAATTAAATATAAAAATTAAACCTTATAATTAATTAATATTTTAGACTGAAGCTTACCTTTACAAATTAAAACTAATTCAAATTATTAATTATTAATTTAAATTAAATTAATTTATCATATATTATTAATTTAAATTAAAATTAATAATTATAGATCAATTTAAATTTTAAATTACCAGATAAAACTTGCCCCCTGCTAATAACATTAGCATGCATCATTTGTAATTTCATTGGTAAAGTTGTTTACACGCGGAAAACGTGGACTCAAGCAACAATTTGAAGATCACGTGCTATAAGTGGCCTCGCATTTATTGATTTTGCCTCTGTGCTTTCACTAAACAAAACAACCATTGTCATCTTTAGACCCTACGCCCTCAACTTGACTCTTCGCTTTCCAATTCGAACTTTTTACTTAAAATTATAATTTTAAATATATCTTAAATCAAAACCACGAGCATGTAATCATGGATTCGCAGAGAAATTAAACGGCTAAACCAATTCAGTAAAAAAATAATAATAATAATCAATCAGTAATAGTAGACGGTGATAAATGTTAGATCAGAAAGGCCGGCCGGGTGGGGGCCTACTGAAATGATGATGTTGGTTGATGAGCTAGAATCGCACGGCTGTGATGATTTGAACGGTTGCCGTGGCGCAGCTGTGCAATGCTTGCTAGCCAGAGCCAGATGTTGCCTCGTACGTGTTATTAATGTGGTTGGATATGATGTTTTGTAATCAACGGAGGGAAAGCAAAATTCAATGGACATTTTCACGTGGTTTGACCGTCCTTGTCGTAACTTTTCAAAATCCGCGGCGTGACAAAATACAGTTATTTGTTGTTGATGTCGGCATTTCAAAATCAATCTCGAATTACATTTTCAAATTTAGTCAATAAAGTTAATTAATTATGATTAGGCCTAATTAATCATTTTAATTGATTCCCTCTTTTGATAATATCCCGTTTTAAATTTTTGTCAGTACAAATCTCAAGGAATCTCCATGATCAATTGAGGGAAACAATCCGTTTAAGACACAATTATTGGTACCCCTAGCATGGATTACTTCTACTCTTGTGCATTTGGTCTAGTTATTGGTCATGGAATTTTCATAACTCAACGCTCAACATAAGGTGGAATGATGCATGAACATTGAAGACATGTTGCTAGATTAGATCAAAAACAGTAATACAATGTTCTTTAAAGTGAAATTTAATAACACAAAAATAATCTAAAATTCTTTAATTTAATGTAAATTATTTAATTATTAAATTAACACATTTTTAATATTTAAATTAAAATTAATATATTTTAATTAATATTCGTGTAAAATATAATTTTTATCATTTAAATATATATAAATAGCATACAAAATTATATAAAAATTATAATAAATTTAAAAAAATTATTGAAAATATAATCACGATACTCTTAGCATGCATTCTAAATGCTTGTGCATGTGATCCAGTTATTGGTCATGGAACTTAATAATTTGAGTCAACGGAAGGAGGAATGATGGATAAACATCGAAGAAGACGGGTTGTTGGATTAGATTAAAAGGAGTAATCTAATTGTTACGTGTAAATGGTATGAAAATCATATTATATAGTATAGAGACATAATAATTTGGTGGTTTAGGCTAAAGTTTGAGGTAGCAAAGCAATTATAATTCCAATTTAATTTTGGGTTTTATTTATAGATGTCGTTGTTGTCTTAAAGACGTGACACGTTTGTTCCTTGTGCTCCCTACCACAGAGACCATGATTTGGGTTCTTGATCATGTTCATCGGTTGACCCCACCAATTCCCACTAAGGACACTTCTATAAGTAAATATAATTAAGTACAATAAAATTGTTAAAATTTTAAGATCAGGAAAAGGAGGTGGACCGTCCAAGTGCACATGGATATAAAATAAAACGGGTACTTGAGAAAAGTGAGTGGCATTAACGAAGGGGGGCGGGGGAACGTGCTTTGTTGCTATAGCCAAGTATATTATCATTAATCGGAATAGAAATTCTTGCTTTAGCCGTTGTATTTTGATGTGCTGAAAGCAATGGTCGCCAACCCTTGCCTGCTTTTGTTTTTATTTTCCCTATAATTAGTCTCTTTTGAATTTTTTCATGCATGAAACAAGCACTTGCGTGCGAGCGCAAAAGAATTGGCATTAGTTTCTACGTGCCAATACGATTAGAATCTACTCTTAAGTTTTTATATTTTTTATTTTTAAAAATTAAAAGAAATTAATTAAAATAAAATTAAAATTTTTTATTATTTTTTTATGATTACTTGTTATTAAATTTCTAAAAATTAATAAAAAAATTTATCTGTATTTATAAATCCAACCGGACATTTTGTACTCCCTCTTGCGTTGTGTATCGAACCAATATTCTTGTTGTGTGACAACCGAAACCCAAAATTATCGGCTTTTTCTTTGTCTAATTCCTTAATCCGTCTCAATTCATTGAATATTTTCACTATCGGCTTCTGGCTCTCCCATCGAGCCCGAATCCGTGGTGTTGCCAAATATTATTATAAATTTAGATAGTGGAGTGAAAGCGAAGTGTTCATCCTCCGCAAATATGTTCGAGACCATACGTATCTTGCAATGGGGGTAATGATTTTTTTTACTTTTTTCTTTTTATTATTATTTATATATATATATTTTAAAAAAGGGGCACTTCGACCATTGGTTAATGAGATACCTGACTTGTACCCAAGATGGACGGCCAATTATGAGTTGACCCACGTGACATTTACCAATTCTTGGCAACGGTGGCCAATTGGGAAGTTATCCACAACAATTTTGGGAGTTCGATGTATGTTACGTGCGCACAATTACAAACTACTAATTGTGATTGCTCAATGCCCACGTTAAGAAATTGGGCATTGCCATTTTAAATTCATGCCATTTCGAGATTCAAGAAACGGGCATTGATATTTTTACAAAAAAAAAATTTAATGTGGTCATCGTATTATTTGATGCAATAAAATTTTTTAATTAATAAATTTTTTTTATTTATTAATAAAAAATAAAAAATTTATAAATTTTTTATCACACTAATAAATAGATAAAAAATTTTAATTTATTAATTAAATAATTTTACTACATTAATTATATTTATATTATAAATTAATTTTATTTATTTTTATAACATATCAATTTAATTGGATGAGCATTAATATTTTTGTTTATGGTTTATCAAAGTACACATGCCTATTTTAAGTACCATTGTGCACTACTTTTTCAACTTATCAAAATAGGCATAAATGGGGGGTGTCGCAGTGAAATCGACAGATTGGCCTCGCAAATCCGCTCGCCGCTACACGACAAGCCTACCCATTTTCTCTCTTCCACGCTATCCGAAACAGAGCAGCAGTGAAATCGACAACACACAAAGTTTCAAAGCTCCACTGCAATCTGCGTGCAACACACAGCATAAGGCATATATACCCTCGTTTTGGAATTTCAAGACTAGAAGCAGAACTGCAGCACAAATTCGTCAAAACAAGGAGATGGGTCTAAAACTTTAATCAAGTAATTGCTAGCAAGCTACGTATAAAGCTTCGGAAGACGAGGTCAAAGACAAATTCACCAACACCGCCCACAAAAATCAAAAACTTTGTATTCATCTGAAGAATTCAACGAACTCCGTGCTACATTTAAACGCAACCCCAAAAATATCTTCCTTCAAATAAGCAAGCAGAATAATCCAGCAACGTGGTGAATGACACGAAATGTGGTGGGGCGGGAGAAAACTACAGGAAATTCCGTGAATAACGGATCTGAGTGGTGTGTAATTATGGGAGAATAGTAGGTCTGTCAAAAATTGGTGGTTAAAAACATGACCACGTGGAATGGTGGTGAAGCCACATTATAATAATCAAACTGTATTGGGAAATTCCCGCCTCCGTACTCCTGCATGGCGACATCCGCTGCGCAGGAAATCAGCTCTTTCACACTGACTAAAATACCCTTTTAAATAAACTTTTTATCATCTCAACTAAAAAAATTATATTAACTAATTTCAAAATATAAATAAATTAATGCAATTAAACTATAAAAAATAAATTAATTTATTTAAATAATAATTTTTATTAACATAATTTTGAACAATAATATTTTGTAGTTCATAAAACTTACTAAATTAATTATTAATTTTATATTTAATTTTATGACTACATTATTAAAATTAATGAAATAAATCTCATCTTCTTATTTAAGTAATAAGTATTTAGCTTTCTAATATATTTTAATAAATATTTATTACCGGAAGTAAAAGAGGGGATTACAAATTGCCGCAATGAAGGACAATTCCGTCATTGTACGAGATTTATGACAAATCTACGTACCGACAAACGGGGAGGTCGGCAATTGTCGGCCGGGAACCGGGGAGACATCAGCGGCTAAAATCCCAAACCCTTGAAATTCAAAAACATAAAATAATCCTAATTAAAAAATAATTAATCCTTAATTATCATTGAAACTCTCACTCACAATTATTTCATTTCCCCAATTCTTTTTTTCCTTTTTAAAATCAGTATTTCCATTATTCCTTTCCATTTACACCATCTTCCCACTATCGCGAACCTGAAGTCCATCTCTCTCCCTCACGCCAGAAATCCTCTCCTCAGAACTTCTAATCTGAAACCACAACCTAACTGTAATTTGCCTATTATAACAACCCCAATTCCCTGTTAGTTGCTCAGATTATTTGTAAATGCTATTTTATGAAGCCTCCTTCGCTTGTCCTGATTTTCCCGGTACGTTTTGGCTCCAAAATTTAGCTTCACAACTCACCAATTATATATGAATGTATAACGAATCGCTTTAGCTTATTTCTGAATTTCTAATTTTCGCCGATTTTTACTTACTATGTTGACAATTATCGTTGGTTGTGCTTTATTTGTTTTTATTGTTTCCTGTATGTTCGGTGAGTTGCGTGTTATTCTGTTTTTGGAAGTGTTGATAGATGATGGTCACTTTTGTCTCCTGTCTCGGTTAAGATCTCAACCTAGAAGGTCGTTTTCGAAAATTTTCTTTTTGGGTGTAAGATTTTTCTTTAAAATTTAAATTGCAGCTTGATGAAATGTCTATGTCAGATTTTATGTTTTTGTTTTATCATTGTTTGAAGTTGTTTGTTTCTTAGGAAAATTTGAACTCTTATTTTTTGAATTTTGCTTTTTTGGCGTTTGTTGAAATGTTCTAGTCAAATTTGTGGGTTTTTATTTATTTATTTAATTTTCTCTTTCTATCATGCCCAGATTAATTATGATTCTGAAAATGGTTAAATGAAGTAAGAATTTTTTCATTCTCTATATTAGTTCGTTTTATATTGTTTCCCTGTTTGATTGCCAACAAAATTGGAATCTGGAAAATAAAACACCAATTAATCAAAGCCTAAAGCAATTAGTTCACGAAGCTTAAGTGTCTTCCTAATAAAAAAATTGCGCATATATCTTTTGTTTAAATCTATTCGATTTTATTCATGTCGGTGAAAAAGAAACCAAGGGTTGTTTGATGAATTAGAACTTCTTACTGATTGTTAGCATGATAGATTTACAAGACTTTCCATATGCATATGCTGATTATTTTTTTTTTTCCTTTATCATTTCAGATTTTATAGACTTGCATTTTAGTTTTCCAAGGTGGAGGTGAATTATGGATATTGCCGAGCTCGAAGAAAGTCTATTTGCGGCTAGTGATGCCAAGGTATGAATGTTTTACTGTTGATTACATTTTAATGGAGGATTTAGCAATTTTGTTGAATTGGTTGTTTTACTGTTCACTCGGCACAAAAAAAGGCTTATTGCATCTACTGGTTGTTGCAAGCTTATTGTTCATCTAATTAATAATTATTATTGTTATTACTATTTTACTTTTCAATGTCACGTGGGCATTTATGTTTATTTGTCTGATGGTTTTGTCTTTCGTGATGTACAATTTCTCCTTCAAATAGTAAAATGCATTATCCATATTCAAATCAGATCAATGAATGTTGTAACTAAGCTTGAGAAAGAATTTATAGATTTTTTGTGAAAATATGATTTCTAGTTGAAGATGTTGAAATTATAGTGCAATGCAATAGGTAGTTATATATATCAAGCTGGTCTTTCAAACTTCCAAATTGGACTTGTTTATATGAAATCATTAGTTTGTTGACCAAAGTAAAATTTATCTCTTGGAGACATGTGATTTATTATTACTGATTTATTATTACTAATGTAGCTACATGGAGACATGTGCAAAAAACTCTCTGCAATCTACTGCAAAATCCTGTCAGTTTTCCCTTCCTTGGAAGCTTCGCGGCCTAGGAGCAAATCTGGCATTCAAGCATTATGTTCATTGCACATAGCACTTGAGAAGGCTAAGAATATTCTTCAGCACTGCTCTGAATGTAGTAAACTTTACTTGGTATGAGCATTTATTGTAACAATGTATTTTCTTCAGTAATGAGACTTCAATTCCTGGGACATGCATTTTCCTTCATATCTATATCTGGAGAAGTTTGAAATTTGTGGATGGAATGTACTAATGGAACCATTTTTGTATGCAGGCTATAACTGGGGATTCTGTGCTATTAAAATTTGAGAAAGTGCGTGGTTCTCTTGTTGAGGGTCTTAGGCGTGTTGAAGATATTGTTCCACAATCAATTGGGTGTCAGGTAAATTTTTCCCTGTTTATTTTTGCATCTTGGCATTGAAGAAAAATTCTCTTTGTAATGGGTAGTTGAAACGGGGAAGGATCTTTAAAAATGAGAAATGAATTTGAAAGTTTAATGCATGGAATGGTTCATAAATTCATCTCAGAGGATTAGTATGCCTCAGCGTTGGGTGAATTCCTAAGTAGTTAAAGTATATCTTTATATCTTGCAGTGGGTTGTGATTCTGTACTCTAGAATTTGCTTGTTATGTGATGGTGATTCTTCTTTTATTTGATAGATATAGCATTGCATGAATTCATAGGAATGCTATACCAGCCTTTCTTGTTGTAATGTTTTCTGATTTCTATAGCTTTTATTTTTGTCTATATCACCCACAAGCACTGCTAACTCCTTTTATAATTGAACCACTTTCAGATTTTGGAGATTGTAAATGAGCTTGGGACTATTGTTTTTTCACTTGATCCTTCTGAGAAACAAGTTGGCGATGATATAATTGCATTACTCCAGCAGGGTAGAAAATTTAATGAATCTAATGACAATAATGAGCTTGAGTCGTTTCACCAGGCTGTTACTAGACTTGGTATTACTTCCTCCAGGGCAGCTCTTACAGAGAGAAGAGCTCTCAAAAAACTTATTGAAAGAGCTCGTGTGGAGGAAGACAAGCGGAAAGAATCAATTGTGGCTTATCTTTTGCACCTCATGAGAAAATACTCCAAGTTATTTAGAAGTGAGATGATAGATGAGAATGATTCACAAGGTTCCACACCTTGTTCGCCAACTGTTCAAGGTTCTTTTGAGGATGTAGGGCACAGTAGCAATGAGCATGCCTTTGACCGCCAGCTGTCAAAACTTAGTTCTTTCAATTTTAGGCCAATCATTAGAAGATCAGGGCAGATGCCCCTTCCACCTGAGGAATTGAGGTGTCCAATATCTTTGCAGATTATGTATGATCCAGTCATAATTGCTTCTGGACAAACATATGAAAGAATCTGCATTGAAAAATGGTTTAGTGATGGACACAATACCTGCCCAAAGACTCAGCAGAAGCTACCTCATCTTTGTTTGACGCCAAATTACTGTGTTAAGGGTCTCATTGCTAGCTGGTGTGAACAGAATGGAGTTTCTGTTCCTGATGGTCCACCGGAATCTCTTGACCTTAACTATTGGAGGCTGGCTTTGTCTGAGTCCGAGTCTACTAATTCAAAATCAACTGGAAGTGTCCGCTCTTGCAAATTGAAGGAGGTGAAGGTTGTTCCTTTGGAGGAGAGTGGTACCATTGAGAAGTCTGAGTACAATGAAATTGAAAATATGTGTGCACAGGGGGATGAGCCTGAGTCCAATGTGTTTGAAAGATATCAGGATTTCCTAAATGTCCTGAATGAAGGGGAAGATTTTAGGCAGAAATGCAATGTCATAGAACAAATACGGCTCTTGCTGAAGGATGATGAGGAGGCCCGGATTTTCATGGGAGCAAATGGATTTGTTGAAGCATCGTTTAGGTTTCTAGAGTCAGCCGTGCACAAAAGGAATTCTTACGCACAAGAAATTGGAGCTATGGCTCTATTTAATCTGGCTGTCAACAATAACAGGTTTGTGCTCTTGTTTAATGTTTACCTAGTTTTAGAGCATGGAATAAATGTGTTGGTTTTAGTAATAGTATTAATTACAATGGTATCTAAACATAGAATGTGGTTGTGAGCAATATAATACATTGAAAAATGACATAAGTCACATTGCTGAAGAATCAACAAAGTTTATTAGTATGATCTAGTTATATAATGAGTTTGTTTGTTGTTTTTTCTCAGTACGCCTTATAGCATCCCTGTGTCTGTTATATTCACATACTGTTGTCTTTGCCTTGTATTCGCTTATCAATATCAACTTTGCTTGGTACATGAGGGCACAATATCCCATCGTAAATCATCTCCAACCACCATTTGAGAGGAAGTGAAAAGGTTCATTGGTCAATAAAAAAAGCCCCCACAAGGATATTGTAGTTGAGATTGATTTTACATTTTGTTACGCTTTACATATTTTTAATTTGTTCACACAATATAAGGAAGATATTGCAGAGTCCAATTCGTTGGCATCATACTAGTATTGATCCTTAGCTTTTGCTTTTATGATCCTATATCATTTATCATTTTCAGACACAAAATGCATCTTTGGCTAAGAGAATATAGCAACATATTTTGTTGTTTGCATCATTGGTCCTAATAGCCAAACTGTAGTATCTTTAGCCACAGAACTAATGTTTGTACCAATAATAGATTTCAAAAGTTAAATATCATCTGGCTGTGCCAAGTTGGATGGTTTAAAATGTTTACCAGTTCATTTTTGTTAACGGGATCCTGAAACTCAGTTTACAAGGATTGTTTATTATTCATTTACATGGAGCTGTTTGTAGAATGTGGTGAAATAAATGTGTTTTTAGGGGATCTTCTGTTTCTGTTTCTGTTTCTTGTCTTCATTTATTTGTGAACCGTGGAGATACGCTAATTCTTTTGTTTTGTTTCGCTTTTAAATTTCAGAAACAAGGAATTGATGTTAGCAGCAGGTGTAATTCCGTTGCTGGAGAAAATGAACTCCAACTCCAACTCCCATGGAGCAGCGACAGCCCTCTATCTGAATCTCTCATGCCTTGAAGAAGCCAAGTCCATCATTGGCACAAGTCAGGCTGTACCATTTTTAGTACAGCTTTGTAAAGGTGAAACTGAACGCCAATGCAAGCTTGATGCCCTTCATGCTCTTTATAACCTCTCCACCATTCCCTCCAATATTCCAAACCTCCTTTCGGCTGGCATTATCAGCAGCCTTCAATATCTTGCTGTTGCTGGTGATCATATGTGGACAGAAAAATCGTTGGCAGTTCTACTAAATTTAGCTGCAAGTCAAGCAGGAAAAGATGAAATGAATTCAACCCCAGGTTTAATTTCTGGATTGGCAACTGTGTTGGACACTGGTGAACTCATTGAACAGGAACAAGCTGTTTCGTGCCTTTTAATTTTGTGTATTGGGAGTGAGCAATGTAGTCAAATGGTCTTACAAGAAGGGGTCATACCTGCACTTGTGTCAATTTCAGTGAATGGGACTTCAAGAGGGAGAGAGAAGGCACAGAAACTATTGATGCTGTTTCGGGAGCAGCGGCAACGAGATCATCCGCCTGTTGATATCAGACAAGAAACTGATAGTAGTGAGATGCCAAAACCCACACTTGCTCCAGCTTCAGACCCTGCTCCAGAAGCAAAACCACTATGTAAATTGATATTGAGAAGAAAGATGGGGAAAGCCTTAAGCTTTTTTTGGAAGGGCAAGAGCTATTCAGTTTCCTAGTATTAAAAACACAGTCACGCTTGTAAATTTGCCTTGTATCTTCTTTTCTACGTCTTTTTTTCCTGCTCCCATGGGCATTGTTTATTTTTGTTTTCATAGAGAAGAAGAGATGTACAGCCCTTGTAATCTATGGATTTTGGTTTCTTTCTCACGCCTTCCTCTTCTGGGTAGGAATTCATATACCATGCCTTTCATATATGAAGCCGTAGATTTCGCGTCTACTTCTGTGACGGCGGAAATACTTCCCTTGAGCTGGTGAGAACGATTTGTGCTAGTTACATGTGTGAAAGCAAATATAAGTCAATGCTCATTTCAACCAGCCCGTCTAGCTCAGTCGGTAGAGCGCAAGGCTCTTAACCTTGTGGTCGTGGGTTCGAGCCCCACGGTGGGCGTAAATATTTTTTTATCCTATGCCAAGCCACTGAATTTATATTTATTAAGCTTCTAGAAATCAAGAGATGACATAACTTTGGACAGGCGGGAGAGAGTTTTATTTCTGAGTCAATGTTATTAATAAAAAATTTATAAATTTTTTTTATTTTATTAATTAGATAATAATTTTACGCTAGAACTCTGCTGAGTTCGAACGCATTACCGCGCACGACCGTCTTGCTGGGCAAGCTTGATTGTTTCTCACGTTCTTTGACAAAATAAAAAATCTTATCATCTCCACGGGCTTTCCCTCTTGTCTTCCCCTTCTCACCAACTTCTGTCCCGCCTTCAACCGTTTCTGTCTTCTTCCTCCGGATAAACCTCATTAATTCTTGAAGTGCAACATCAGGATCTTCATTTTTCATGAGCTCTTCTGCAATCTCTGCCGGAGTTACCTCAACTTCTGTTATCAGGTCATCGATATCAGAAAACAATTTGAGATCACTGATGCCCAAGTAGTTGGAAGCTAGAATCCTGAACCCAATTGGACTGCAACAAGACGTGAATGTGCATGTCCATCCGGCCTGGCCTTAACAATGCGGGGTCTAGTCTGTCTTTGTGATTGGTCGTGAAGAAGATAATTTTCTAATCGCCACAGCTTGACCATAGTCCACCAACGGAATCAAGCAAGCCAGATAAAGTCAACCGTCAAAAGATGAAATCATCAATTAATCTAATTAATTAACGCGAGAACTGATATAAATACATATATACAAAAATCCTACCCTCCTGTTATTGTGGTCATCATCTTCTTCTTGTCTATCTTACAAGTGAATGCTGCAATCAATATCCTCAATCACAAGTATTGAACGGTTTGAAGTGGACACTAACAGGCTTCTGAGCTCTGAATCGCAGTAAATACTTGCGAGCTCCAAAACATGGATGTTAAATTTCAAATAGTTGGCCATGGCTGAAATCAAGCTTGACTTACCTGTACCAGGAGGGCCATACAACAAGTATCCGCGTTTCCAGCCCTTTCCAACTCTTCTGTAGAAATCCCTTCTCTTCACAAATCTGTCCAAGCCATCTATCAAAGACTGCTTGAGCGATGGATCCATGGCCGTAGTGTCAAAAGTGGCTAGATGATCAAAGATTGATTGAACCACAACCTCCTCCACCGCTGTCTCGGCTTGAAATATCCTAGTGCATACAGTTTCACCACTTTGGTTTGATCTTTGATGGCATTTGATCTCCCATTACATACGGCAAGTAACAGCTCAATACCTTCTCCATGTGCTTCTTATGAAAACTGAGCCCGATCACTCGTTTCTCAAACTTTCCGCACTGAGACGGCTCTTTCTTTTCGTTCGCAAATCATTTCCCACACAAGGCAGATACCTTCGAATATGTCAGTAATCTTTTCACCTCTGCTGAAGGTCACCGATAGGTTCTTCTCTCTGGGGGGTTTTCGAAACCTTAAGTCCCTCCAGAGATGCAATGATTTTTATGCGCAGCTAGATTTCAGAAGCTTCATAAAATTGATTGGTGTAGAACCCATCGTACCTATCAATGGCTAGAATCATTTGGGAAGAATGATTTTCGCAAAGGCCTCCTAGTTTTGATAACATCAACGTTCGGATATGATCTGGCTGGTTACGGTCTGAATTTCATTGATCACTGTCCGAACCCGCATTGCTGATGCTGTGTAGGCAGTATTTGTTGGTAGTACTGATGTTGCTGAAGGCACGCTTTTAAGAGAAAACATACTTGCCCTTGATACTTAAGAATAATTACACCTAAAGCTCTGTTTTGTGTCTGTTTTGCTTGCTTGGCTTCTGTGACATTTGAAGTCTAACAAAATCTTCCATTGGAAGATGTTTAATGGTTAGAAGTTTTTACTTTTAAATTACAGGTTGTATTTACTAATTAGCAGGAATTGGAATGGTCAGAGCAAGCAAGTTAACTGAAACGAGCAGAAAGAAAGCACCTTGAGGACAATCTTCTCAAGGAATTCTTGCAATGAGTTCACTTTCTTCTGCCTGCATTTTGAGCAGGTGATTTGAGAGAATTGCAGGTATGCTAATATACCATTGGAAACAAGCTATTAAGCATCAAGTTATATGGTTACATTTCTCAATCATTTATAACGTGGGATATGGATCAAAACCCTTCATTTTGTGTTCTCTAAGTTCAATAATATCATAACTATACGATGATCACTGCAACATATAATCGTTTGTATATATTGGAAACCAGATCGTTTATCCATCTGCGATTCATGAACAAAATTGTATCCAAATCATCACGAAAAAATCTCTTGTCTTGCATATTTTCCATGATTTCATCTGGAAGACACAGAATGGAAAAGCCATCCTCCTTTGCGCTCTTTTGCTGGTGTCATTAGCCATCCTGACTCGAACAATTCAAGAATAGGATCACTCCTCGTTATGCTTTCATCGATTTTACTTGCACTTAGCTCCCCTCGTTTGCTAAGTTCTTCCTCCGAAACATCTTGTTTCTCATAATCATCCATAGTCTCATCAATTTTGTCTTCTGTGTTTTCTTTTATTTCCTTCTCTTCTTTGCTACTACTACTATTCGCACTTCCATCCTCCGATCCATTTCCTTCTTTCTTTCCCTTCTCTAGTACTTCCTTGTATGAACACTTTGTAACATCCGTCTTAATAATAGTCGTATCAGCACTGTCGGTATCAGATTCTGATGATTGGGTTTCCATATCTACAGGGCCAACTTGTGCTGAAGATTCTAAAGGTTGATTTCCTGTAGATGATTCAGTAGTGCTGCACTCGTTGCTGTTCGAATCAATCATAATCTCCTTCTCCGTTGTATGTCCAACTTCTCGTTGAATCGATATAGAAATCCAAAAATTCAGCCATGAAATGACCTGAATCACTGCCCAATCTAGCAATGAATTTTGGTGGATAGTCACAGGGAATTCTCTTAAAGCATCATCAAGTTTTCCCGGCAAAGTTTCTGCCATTAGTACAAGCTTGTCAATCGTGTTAAACATGTGGTGTGACGGTGGGAAAAAGTTCTCAACTCTGTTTTCAATGGCTAAGATAAGATCATCAACAAAGGAGAGTATTGCTAACCATTGATATTGCAGGGCATAGATGACCGGGCTAGCGAATTCGCCTAATCTTGATATTTTTCTAGTCACTGAACCTAATGGTCCGTTGAAATCCTGAGATCTGGAGTAGGCAATATGAGCAATCGATAAGATTGCAGCTCCACTTGTATGCAATGGACGGCGTCTAGAACTCATTCTGGGATTAGCTTCGAACCTCTGAGGAATACAAAAGAATCTTAACTCAAACTAGATAACTCTCAGTGAGTGCCTTGTCAATAACGAGAGTTCATACCACAGAACACAAAAGTGGTTGCAGGTTTCGAATTCTCAAGGCAGAGCCTCCCCGGAAAAACTGTGAATAAAGACAGGTTAAGAAACTGAATTATGGGAGCCAAATCATTAGCGCACCTGATAATAGGGTGGGGAAGAGGATGAAATTACACTGTACGTACATGCAATGTTCATTCTTCCGTCTCACGCTAAAGGCGGGAAAATAAACGGCTGTTATGAATTTTAGCGGGAACATTGGTTGACGATGACTTGAAGACAACGGTTCCGTAACGAAATCTGCCAGGTTTGATTCGCTGGTTGCGAACCTAGCTGGTCCAGCTTTGTTGGTCCGTCAGTAATCTGACACGTGTAGAATTACTCGCAATCGGGCCTTGGAATTTGTCCCATCTTCAGATAAAAGAATTTTAAAACTCACATTTTTATAGCAACAGGTATTTTTTGTGAAGTGAAAACGGGAAACACTTTTTCCAAAAGCACTTTTAAATGTTCCTTTTTAAAGCCAGTAAGGATTCCAAAATTTTCTTATCAACAGATGTAGAAAAGAATACGACCATGAGAATTGAGAAAGCATCCAATTCTATTCTCTGATGCTCAGTCTCACACCACAATCCCTAAAATGGATTTCATGCATTAATGTTTTGTTACCAATTGCCAGCTAAAAGCCAAACTTATTCACAGCCCAACTTCCATTTCATGAGCAATCAGGGCTCAAAAATGGTTAAAATTTCCAATTTCGCTAGGGAAAATGCCAAGACCAGATACTTCCATTGGTAACAACTCGTCTCTGTTTCAAACAATTCGTATGTTTCAATGACATGAAAGTTTACTCTTTTAAGTCAAGAAACGAATTTTCTCTCCTTCTTTGAAGTTAAATTTAGTATCTAATTTATTCTTTGCTTGTGCCACTTTCGAAGTCACTTGATTGTTATTGGGATTGGTGATATTTGTTCTTTTTCTTACTTTCTGTAAGGCCCTGGTAGTTAATATGGATCATGGGGAAGGTTTGCTTATTCTTATTTCTATTTTCTTTGAAATTGTGACGTGTGAAGCTTTTGTATTCTTGGCAAATGTTTCTGTATGCTTGTTTTTAAAGATGTAGAAGCAAAACATAATTTTGAAAAGTAAATCAATTTTTGCTATGCGAACTTTAAGTTCTTCAGAGTAATGGAAATTCAATGTTGTCTTGATCAATAGCAGGGTGGAGTCACTTAATATTTTTGTTTGATTCAGGTATACCTGGAGATGGAAGATGCTTGTTCCGGTCTGTGATTCATGGCGCATGGTTGAGAGCAGGAAAGCAATCTCCCTGTGACAACCACCAAAGAGAACTTGCAGATGAGCTTAGAGCCAGGGTACAGAAATCACTTTCCAATTCTAACTGCTCTAACTGTTTACCATGATATCCAGATTTTACGTAAATGTTTACATTAGCTGCATTAGTAAATCAGAATTGTTATCTCGTGCACACAATCTTGCTGGGTTCTGAAGAAAGTGAATGTAGCAATTAGATTTTGCCCCGTTATTCCAATTAGATTTTGCTCTGTTATTCCTTCTCTGATTCTGTCATATACTTAGCTATGTCGACTAAATTCAGTTTTCTTTTTGCTCCAAGTCCATTCTGTTTCACCTATCTTACTAAAAACATCATATTGTTGGGACAGGTTGTGGATGAATTTGTTAGGAGACGGGCTGACACTGAATGGTAAATTTTCTTGAGAAATCTTAGATCAGATTACATTGTTTTATTTCTCCAAGGGCTCCATCAGCATGCCAAATTAATGGTGTTAGTCATGCAATTTTTTTCCTGGGGATGGATCGCCACATTTGTGTCTTTTTATGTCATTTGAGGATTGGGGTCATTGAGCATTGCAGCAAGAGTATCGTTTTAGGAGGAATTTTGGGTCTAAATCTATGTGGTGAATCCACAAATCTTTATCTTCAACTGCATACATATTATTCAGCAAGCAAGTAAATTTCTATGCCTCGAATTACCAGGTTTGTTGAAGGTGATTTCGACAAGTATGTTGTACAGATGCGACAGCCACACGTTTGGGGAGGAGAGCCTGAGCTGCTCATGTCCACTCATGTACTCAAGTAAGTACTCATCTGTTGAAATACAGAATTACCAATAAATTGAATGCTCTTTCTTTGCTGTAATAACACTATTTTCAGCATAAATATCCCCAAAATTCAAGCTTTTTATGTCATGTTTATCTCTTCTTAGGATGCCAATAACAGTTTATATGCGGGAAAAAACTCCTATTGGCCTCAAAATTATAGCTGAATACGGTCAAGAGTATGGCAAGGAAAACCCCATCCGGGTTCTGTATCATGGTTATGGACACTATGATGTGTTGCAGAGTCCTGTTGATGCCGCACAATCCAAGCTGTAAGATATCCTGCTTCCTTGTTATTTTTCTTTCGCGGCAAGACTGCATACCATTCCTGTTATCTTTAACTACATCGGGAGGCATAAGCTATTGTTTGTTGTCTCGGTTTTGGTTTTGATGGTATCGGCAGGTGCAGGAAAAGATGGTGAAAATGATATTTGCTGTCATATTCAGATTCAGATTCCTGAGCTATTTGTTTACGGGAATAAGAAGATCAATTAGTTGAATGATTTCCCTTCATGAATTTACAATAAATATTTGACAGTAATCATGAATATGTGTATCTGATTAACTGATCAGATAGATGTATATTTGATGAATGTATCTAATTACACTGACCAGCATCTGCAATTCCCTGGTGTGTTCATAGAAGAAAACCAAAGTTTCCTCTGGGAGCAGTAGAAATCCATCATGAACCAACAAAAAACATAGAAATCTGTTTTTGCAAAACTTTAATCAGCATAAACATACAAGGACTCAAGAATGTTCAATAATAATTTATTATACCAGCCTACTCATTATTATAAACAAAACACACAATATATACATGTAAGAGATAGGTAAAAGTAACATCACTGTTCGCCCTCCCTCCATACTTCCTGAAGGAGTTGATATCTGACAACTTTCCGACCTCCCTTTCCATTGGGCATCCAGTTGGGAGTTCCTGATGTGGGAGAAGTATGGGAGTTGTCAGTAATAATTGGAGTTATGGATGAATCCAACTCATCAAGCTCATCATCGCTAGTGTATGATTTTCTAAGCACTGCTGATCCACTCCTCGGCAGAGTTTGATTTCCAATTTCTCCTACAATGCCAGACAATGAAGCTGCAGGAGGAGGTAAATAGATTGTAGGAGCAGCCGTGCATGGGAAGCTTGTGAGAGACTCTTCCTCAGCCTCACAGAGTGCCTAAATCAAGAACAAAACTGAACTGCTAAGCCAAAGGGGATCTCTCAGAAACGTAATTGAATTTGCAAGTCTGCACAATGATAAGGGGTGAAGAAAATTTTTGCAGAGACAAGCATTAGCTTCTTGCAAATCAACCAACCTCAGAATCCAGGGACTCAAAAACTGCCCGTGGGATTGGTTCTGGATTAAACTCGTCTGGGACAAAATTGTTAAGAACTCTCTGAATCCATGGTGCACCAAATGCAGGGCAGACCTTCCATATATATTTGTACAAGAAAAATGAGATTACCAAAGGAACAAGAAAAGAGCAATCACCAAGTCACATTTGAATGAAAATTTGAAGCTCCCAGATTTTACCTCTTTCCGTGTGGAACTATCAGCAAGCATTTCAAACGGAAGCATCATGAGATCACTCAATGCATTGAGAAGAGGAAAAGGCTTGAAAGATTCATGTTCCACACTCTTGCCATCACAAGCTTCGTTCATATCTTCAAGATGGTCATTATCGTCAATGCCAAATAAATCAGTAAGCCATCTGGACCAGTTCCCAATCTGAAACCAAAAAAAAAAAGTGCTAAATACAAATTTGAGACTATTTTTTTTATGGTCATTGTGCTGGAAGAGTCCAATAAACAACTAAAATAATATACATAAACGGAATGTCAGCGAAAAGAGAACAAGAAAAAAGACAATCCCTGTACAAATTAGGGAAAATAGACAATGGTTTCGTACACTGGGAAGATACATGAAATGCCTTTTTGTACAACATGAAATTAGATTCACATAACAAGGTCTCTGTTACTCACAGCATTTTTTAATTGTGCACCAGCCCCAAAGCTTGATTTTCCAGCTGGAATAGGGAGAACTTTTGAATCGCTAATCGGATCAGAAACAGGATCTGTTGGCATCTCTTCAGTTGATTCACGAAGAATGGCATTGAACATTGCCACATCAAGTCTACCCACCAACTGCTCCATTACCTGGAAAAACAACAGAAGTGCCAGAGTTCTATCAAAATGCTTTTCAATAACAGACTAAATCAGAAAATTATCACACAACATAAAGAGAATCTAACAATATTAAGACAAGTTAAAACATGCTGCAGAAGATCCAACCCTCCTAGCATATTATATTGCTTAATATACACATAAACCAGCACATCCACAAGAAAGCCCTTTGAGAAGGATTGGTAGGGAGATGGGATACAAAGACCAGCAAGTGAAATGGTTCGTAGTGCACTACTAACTGTGCTTGCAAATGATAAAGGAACTATACTAAAGATCATATGCATAAACCAGCTTGAGCTTTGACCTACCACTTTAAAACAAATTAGAATAAAGTAGTCGTCCATTTGTAATCACATACCAATTTAGCAAGTACAGGCAAGCAGCCACATTCATGCCCTCCAGCCCGAACTGGGCAAAGCCTTTCACATGCATCTTTGAAAGCCTTCTTCCAGAGCTCAATAGAAAAATTTCCCTGCTCTTGATTGCCCACTCCATATCTTCTTCCAGAGGCTTTCTTTGAGCTTGAGCCTTTTGTAGCAGCAGACTGCATATGTGGAGTCAAAGTCTGGAGATTTCAAGAAGGAAACAATGTTAGGCATGGCAAGGCATTTTGATTTAAGCTAAAAATAGGAGAAATCAACAGTGGCAACAGGAAAAGACATGGGAAAGACGCCATAAATGACCTGCCACCACACCGACTCAATTATTCGGGAGAAGATCCAAGCTTCCAACTTCTCCAGTGCAACTATAAACGTTTGCGGCTCCTCCCAATCATCAGAACTATCTATCTTCTCATTTGTTTTGTTCTCATTTGGAGAGGACTCATGCCATTTTGGTGCAAACCTCTCCTCCAATCCCTTTCGATCACCAATATTGTTGGTGCATGGTCCATCAGAAAATTGCATTCTCCCAACAACCTGGCTGACAATAGCTCTTAGCAGAACAGAATTTGACAACCAGAATGTCAATCTGTAATCAAAAGAAAAAATAATCAGTCTCCACAGAAGGAGCTTTTGAAAAAGTGGCGGGACAATTGTAACAGATATCCATAATCCACTTACATTCAGGTATAGGATTAGGATACATGTACTGCAGAATCAAACCAGCATAATTTATTGCCAGGAAAGTGTATGTACCATAATGGAATTTATATGAAAAAAAACTTATAATTAATTACAGTTTGTGACACAAATACTGGACTTTATAGTTTCTACAATATACATAATGATGCTGTTGTACAATGAAAATCTTATAGGGTAAAATCTACAGAATTCAACTTGCTTAAGATTGAATAGTTTCTTCTAAGTGTTACATACGTACCTTGTAACATCATTCCCACATGCTTTTGAAACCAAAACTAATCCTGAAATAGCAGTCCTAGCTGCGCTTGCTCTCTTAGCTTTGGACATTGCTCTACAAGCATGAAAATAGAATCTAGATAGACGCCGTGCTGGGGCATGTACCTTATTTGCAGAACTCCCATGCTCAGCAACAACCGAATAAAGGCCAATCTCAAGAGCAGCAGCTTCCCTCAATTCTTCCTCCAGCATTTCAATTTTAGATTTCAATTCAACTTTGCTGTTGGAAAAGCCTTTGGCTGTTTCTTCCCTCATGCTAAACTGGTGAACATCTTTAGCAATATTATTTTTCTTTTCTTGCCCCATGAATTGATTACTATTGAGCAGCCCATTGCTGTTAGTGGAGTCAAAATGCAACTGAGACTTCACATGCTTTAATTTATCACTCATAACAGTTTCACTCTGTGCTGCAAGTGAGGTCCTGCTATTTGCAAGAGTATTACTCCTTAGTTTAATTTCCCTTTTTGTAGCAACTTCAGGCAATTTGCTAACTAGTTTTTCTTCCATAGAACTTTTCTGCACTTCAAAGATCTGTTTGTCCTGTCCATTTTCCCGCTGCTCTTTTTTCTCTGTGTCCTTTGGAAGACTAACATATAGTTTACTAGTTCTAGCTAGCTCTGGAACATTTTTTTCATGTCTTTGTGTTATTCTGTCATCTTCAAGATTGGTCTGGTAGTCCTCTAACCCCCTTTCTTGGTCTGTGTTGATACCCGCCTCAATATACATGTCTGAGGACATTTCTGAGTTTAAGTTTGTTGATGGCAAAGAGGATGAACAAACATTTGTATTTTTATCCTTTGCAGATGCGAGACTTAAGGGGAGAGCAGGGTCCCCATCAACCATTCCGGTGCTGTCCTTTACTGAATCTGAGCCATTCTAGAATTTCATTGAAGAAGGTTATTATTTAAAACTACACAAATACAGTTGCCAAAAATGAAAGGAAAGCACTTATGGTCAAGCCCATCAACACTGTGGTGCCAAACACACAAATGCATATTTATGTCCACTACTGGCTCAAAACCAAAATTATGCTTCACAAGTATGGCTAAGGTGGTATAAGATCATCATATCGATGAATCACCGGTATCTTGTTTACTCATCAAAAAGAAAAACCTTATTAAAAGATTCCTCTTCAAGAAAGTAAAAATGCCACAAACATTTGCATAACTAAATTTAAAATCATCAGCAACAAACTTAAACAAATTAATGGTTTTTTTGGTGGATGGAGTTTGCCTATAGGCAATGGAATCCAGTTTGACAGTTTACAAATTGAAAGTAATAATCAAAGGCCCCACATCCAACAAACCAATTCCACTAATTCGCACAATAATTTGTTTTCAGGTCCATACCAATTCTATGCCAACAGATGCACAGTGATAAGTTTTCAGGCCACATCGCCAAAATGCTCAATGTTTGGGAGCAAAGAGATATAGTTGGGGAGGGGATTGGGAAATACATCAAATAATAAATTTGAGCACCTTGTTGTTTTGAGCAGGTGAGCCTTCAGTGTTGTCAAAAGTAGAAGATGAAATTGTCCGTGATGAATGGGAAGAAACATTGTCATCATCAGTAAAAGAGGCAATCTCACGTTCCCCATTATTACCTTCATTCGTCAAATCTGAGAAAGATTCACTCCTATCCTTGTCTGAAGACACTTCTTTTAACAAGCCATTCTTTGATGACGACGAGGAACCATTTTTATAGAATGGTTCAATAATAATATAAAGAATGGGTTGAGCCGTGTTCTTAGAACTTTTCTTCAAGTTAATTGTAGCACTTATGGCTATGGCTTTATTTATAATTCCATAATCTGCAAGATTTATAACAGCGGATCCCAAAAGTTGACCTTTCACAGGCTTGTCCGTTCCAGTTTCATAAAAGTACAGCTCTAAGTAGTTTTTCTGAAAACTATCACCGGCAGTGCCTTTTTTTGACGCTTCCCCATATAAGGTAACTGAAAGCCTGAAAGACTCGTTAAACTCAACTTTTTCATCACTACCAACGAACGCGAAGGACCCAGAACTCTGATCACCGTTTTCCCATTGAAGCAATACAGACTCAATAGATCTTAAAGATTGTGATGGGGGCCAAGGTCTAATCTCCTGAAGATGGACGAGGTAATCAACTTGAACTGAGCCGCGCTTTCGGTTCTTTGTTCTTAGCCCAAGAACCATTGTTGCAAGAGATACTGGTTTTGCCTCACAATTCCTTCAGGTCTTTGAAGCCTTAGATGCTAAAGCAGATGCCAAAAATGTCAGAAATCAGAAATAATACCCCCGTAATTAATCAAAATTACATGTTTCCAAACAGCAAGTCAAATAAAGACACAGTAAATTTCAACATAGAAAATGAATCTGAATATAGAAAATCGTGATCAGGTTCATTCGAATAGCAATGACAAGTTCAGATTATAAAATAAGCAAAAAAGAAATGATAAGAGAACTATCAGAAGCAAAAATTACTTTTTTTTTTTTTGGTGCGTGTATGTCGCGCTTAGTTCATGCATTTTAATTAGTTTGCAGTAAGCAGAATCCAAGACTAAATGTTATTATATGGGCCTAAAGAAGACCTCCACAAATGAACAGCCAATGAATATTATAAATAAGTATATAATCTAACCCAGTTCAACTTGTTTTCAACAGTTACTCAAATGAACCCAAGGAAACATAAAAAGTTACATAAACTAAAGCTCAGGTGCGGCGAAACAACTGGATGATCATCCAAGAATGAATAGAAGACAAAAGGTTACAGCAACAGATCCAGACAAAAGCATCACAAGAATACAAACACGAAACAACCAATTGAAAGCTCCAAAACCTGAGCAGAATGAAAACAGAGTGAAAGATCAAAAGCTTTAAAGAAAGAAAGAGCAAATTACTTTTCACTTAACGGTTTTGAAAGAGCAACAGAAGACGAGAAATCAAAGAATGCTGTTGCTCATATGAACGGAATGACAACGTAATGCGTGTCAACTGTTCGTGAAAAGTTGAGGCTTGTGTCTTCTACTCTTGGCCGGTGGTGGATACATGCAGTTGCAGGTGCAGATGCAGGTGTGACATCATGCTTGAGAAAAAGGAAATCCAAAAGCGAAAATGGAAGACATAAATGTAGGAATTACACGTTAAGACGAAAGGAAAATCCGGAAAGTGATTTTGGGCGCGCCAATTAGCTTCGATCAATCAATCAATCAATCAATTAATTAATTAATTAATTAATTTTAAGATCAGATTAACTCATTTCATTTTCATTATGTAATTTTAGTAATAATTACAGGAATTTAAGAAGAAAAGGATTACATTTAATATTTAAAACTGAAATGAACTTAATTGCAAATTGACACCAGAAAACTCAATTTTAACATATTATTTAAAATAATTATATTAAAATTTAAAATTATTTAAGTAATATTTCAAATATAAATATTAAAATAATTAATATAAAAATTTTAAAAATTAAACAAAACTCAATTTCAACGAATTATTTTATTTTGGTTCAATCAAGACGAAGAATCAAGTCAAAATGGGAAGGTTAGTTGTCCACGTTTAAAGTTAATTACAATTACATGGTACCCAATTCTTCGATGACATTTGACTATTTGCTTTCTTTTGTATCTGGCGAATTCAACGAAGTGTCTGGTTTCGTCGAATGACCACCCATGTGCTGAGAACGGACAGATGCCTGCTGAAAATCATGCTCATCGTGGAAGGGAACAAAGTTTCAACTGAGGAAAGCAAATCCTTTGTTTCCGCTAGATCCGAACCCAAATTGACTAATCCTATTAATCCATTGAGTTGAAACTGGGCCTGGATGCAAAGAGCCTGATGATGTCTTATTACGTTACAACAAATCGCAGCTAGGCTCGTAGTTGATGTTCTCTGATCTGAATGCAGATTACTTGACGTTGCGATTAGATAAGACTCTGAACAAACGCGAGCTTGCAGCATACGGTTCAGAGCAATCTCAGACCAGTAATTGTTCTGCATCTCAGAAGCCAAGCATTACTCATCTTCATCTTGCACCCTTCCACTTCATTTCCGGTCAGGTGTACTCGATTATAATTCAGGTCAGTGGTGTTCCGATTTGCAGGATACTATCTCCGGTTTCATTGATAAAGGAATGAATGATCATTGTATCAAACCAAATGATTCACATATTATTAACAAAGTTCCTCAAATGTGCCGAAAAGATGTGTTCAAGAAATACATGAAGTGAACTTTTGAAGAATCCGTACCCAGATAGAGAGGAGATGTCATCACTTCTCCAGGACACTAGACATGGTTGATACAGCTTAAAAATAAAATACTAACAGCATCGCCAGATGCTTGAATCACCTACTCTCCCAATATTTGGGATTCTTTCTTTAGCTTTATTTCGCAATATCTGCCAGTACAGGAAATTCCCTACACAATAGAATAGAAGTAGTCGTAATATTAGGGACAATACTTGCTTCACAGCCAAATTGAAAAGAGAAAAAAAAAAAAGAAAAAGAAAGAGAAAACAATGACTCAAAATAGTTATCAACATGACATCAAGCTACAGGAAATTCCCTACACAATAGAATAGTAGCAGTTGTAATATTAGGGACAATACTTGCTTCGCAGCCAAATTGAAAAGGAAAAAAAAAGAGAGAGCAAACAATAACGCAAAATAATTATCAACATGACATCAAATCTACTGCATCATTCTGAAAAGAAAAATGTGAGGCATGTGGCATAATGTTTAACGGTATAAAACATATATTCTTGCAATCCTTTTTAAAGAAAAAGAACAGCGTGCTACCTGTAGCCCTCCCTACACTAGAGCACACTCCCTGATATCTAAGATGCAAAGGAAAAACCAAAAAGTATACATTTTGCGAAACTACTTCAATAAATTGGGATAAGTACGATAAGTATGCTTTACTTTCAATTTCTTGATATTTTATCATGTGTTTCACAAGCTGATACCATTCTGTGACAGTGTACAAGCATTTTACAAGCAAAGAAAAGCAGAGGAATAAATAGATTCAATCTGACAGATAAATGTACAAAAAGATGGCCTCAAACAAACATTTGCATCAGATAACAAGATGACATAATTAATCAGATTCTACCATTCAAACTAAAATATCTTGACACACAAAAGTACTGGGTATTTATTCTGGCATGAAACTATCCATAAATATTAGCAGAACAAATCCAAGAAGTAACCTGAATAGAAAAACTTAAGCAGTGGCCTCCAGCAACTCCCTCTCTGCACGCTCCCTAATCCTTCTCTCAAGCTCAGGCCTAAAATGCCTTATGAGACCCTGCACAGGCCAAGCAGCAGCATCACCCAATGCACAGATTGTGTGCCCTTCAATCTGCTTGGTCAGCTCCTGAAGCATATCAATCTCTTCCAATTTAGCATTTCCGACCTTCAATCTTTCCATGACCATCCAAAGCCATCCTGTCCCCTCCCTGCATGGTGTGCACTGCCCACAGCTTTCATGCTTGTAGAAGTAAGAGAGCCTGGCAATTGCATCCACAACATCGGTCGATTTATCCATAACAATCACAGCAGCAGTCCCCAGTCCTGACTGAACTGCCTTGAGAGCATCATAATCCATCATAACATCATCACAAATGTGCTTGGGAATCAGAGGAACTGATGAACCCCCTGGTATAACAGCAAGTAAATTGTTCCATCCACCACGTACACCACCACAGTGCCTCTCTATCAACTCCTTTAGGGGAATACTCATCTCCTCTTCAACTGTGCAAGGCTTGTTCACATGACCTGACACACAAAACAATTTTGTTCCAGAATTGTTCTTCCTGCCAAAACTGGCAAACCACTCTGGTCCACGCCTTAAAATGGTGGGAGAAACAGCCACAGTTTCCACATTTGTAACAGTGGTGGGACAACCATATAAACCTGCATTAGCAGGGAAAGGAGGCTTCAATCTTGGCTTCCCCTGTTTACCTTCAAGGCTTTCCAAAAGAGCTGTCTCTTCACCACAAATGTAAGCACCAGCACCATAATGGATATGAACATCAAAATCATAACCTGATCCACATGCATTCTTGCCCAACAGTCCAACCGCATAAGCTTCTTGTCTGGCCTTTTCGAGGTTTTTACGTTCATTTACATATTCACCCCTTATGTATATATAAGCGGCAGTGGCCCTCATTCCTACACCAGCTATCAAGCAGCCCTCCAACAACTTGTGTGGATCATGTCGCATAATTTCCCTGTCTTTACAGGTTCCAGGTTCACTTTCATCAGCATTGACAACAAGATAGGAAGGACGGCCGTCAGATACCTTTGGCATGAAGGACCACTTCAGGCCGGATGGAAAACCAGCACCACCACGTCCACGAAGGCCAGACTTTTTGACTTCATTAACAATCCAATCAGCACCCTTGAGTACCAAGTCTTTAGTTCTGTACCAATCACCCCGTTTCATGGCACCTTTAAGAAAAGGATCGTGCAAGCCATACAAGTTGGTGAAAATCCTATCCTCATCTTTCAGGCCACCAAAATGGGTTTTCTCTGGAGGCGGGGGAGGTGGCGGAGGCTGTGGAGTACTAGCAGTTGATGCACCTTGAGTGCTGAATGATTTTAACCCTAGACCCCAATGCTCACTGTGATGCCTAATCAATGTTGCCCTTTGCAGACAGAAAATGCCCTTCATGGGTGCCTATTTACAAGGATAGGTTCTTATTACGGTACAAATAGTCATTTGCAAAAAAAAGAGAAAGGTTAAGGAACAAAAAGAAATAATTAGATTAATTGAAATCCCCCACCTAAAATCTAAATACACTATGAGTTTTCTCCATGATTTTTTTAATTAATTAATGATAGCCAACATAAGCCACTCTAAATTTCAACAGAAAAGAGAATGAAGATAAGACATCCCAGTACAGAACAAAAAGATTACAGAAGACAACTAAGCCGTAAATACAAGGAAATATTAGAGCCGTCAGGTGCAAGTTGTTAATTCGATATTAAGTGAATAGGTTTAACAGTTCCATTTGATGGTCACTTGATTACTGACAACAGGACTGCCCACAAACCACAAGGACTTCTGAAGATGATCAAATGTAATAGTCAAAAAGAAGCAGAATTACATATTAAAACAAAAATTTTGAGCTCTTCATTTAATCTTACAGACATTGCAAACGAATACAGAGTTTGGATTCTATTCTCAAGAGTCCAAAGTTGAAGCTTTCTTTGAATTTAGGATTCATCTACAATCAGCAATTTATGATGATTTTCCCGATAAGCTGTAAAGTAGTGTTTGTTTGCCATTCATTTTGACTTACATCGAAATTAATCAAGCTACTCAATATATATATATATATATATATATATTAGGCTAATACAGAAATCAAGTTTAGCCCAGGTAATTCCCCAATCTAAGAAGGAAAACAAAAGTGCCGTAAAATAAAAAATCCTTTTCATTGGCTCAAATTTTCCTCAAATTTCTCGCGAACCAAACTGAATACAATCATAACATTAACGATCATTAAGTATCCTAGCTGACAATACCGTAATTAGCAACAAAATATTACAACGAGAGTGCACTAAATCAAACCCCAAGACAGCGGAAGACAAAATCCAAATCAACAAAAATGTGAACTGAAATGAAATTACTATTGAAGAGATAGAATTAATGGCGTACCATAGCATGAAACGTCGAAGAAGAGTCGGCAACAGTTTCTTACTATCGGCAAAAAATGAAGAAACAAAAGAGAAGAAATCGAACGAAGATTTGAAGACGGGCAACGGCTTCCTACTATCGGCAGTACTGATTTTGGGAAATGGACGGTGAGGATGTTTTATCGTGGACATCATAATACCAGCACCGATATTTGACGGTGGATGCACGAGTCGTTAAAGTTTGTGATGGTATTGGGTGATACGTATTAGCCTATTAGTAGAGTTACGACATCCAGGGACCATGGACCGCCTTTCTGTCTGGGTTGAGCTTCTTTTCAAAATTGAACCGAGCCAAATCTTGATTTGAAACCGGGGAGTGTACTAAATACACCCCTTCCAAATCCTCAAATAAAAAAATTACATGACAAGAATGCGTTTAACACTCCGTATTAAATTATATTATATTATATTATATTATAATAAATAAAATAAAAACCACATCTCGTATGAATTGAATTAGATTGTATTATAAATTAGCACATATTTGATACAATACGTAATGGATTATATTAATATTTAATTTTTTTAAATAATAATAATAATACTTAGAATATAATTATTATAAAAATAATAAAATTAAATATATATATATATATATATTATTTATATTTATTTTATCAATAAAAATTAAATTGTGAGCCATATATATTTTTTATTGATGTGAAATTAATAATCAATTGTTATGAGTATAATAATTTAATGTATTTTAAATGATAGAAATTTTGGCAACATAACATTTGATACCAATTGATATGTCTAACTTGCAAATGTGAATGATTGTGTACATTACTTAGGGAAAAAAAAAGGGGGGGGGGGGGGGGGGGGATTTGGGTCCAATTTATATCAGCATTAACATCATTTTTAGGGATTTTGGTGGGTTTTGTTGGATATAGGTCTTTTATGATGTTACAAATTGATTTCATTCTTACACTGCGTTGTCCCAAAACCCTCGTTAAAAACATCACTGAAAAAGGCAAAAGCCAATGCCATGCTCTCATCTCATTCATCTCTTAATTCAAAAGAAAGTAAGAAGAAACAAAAATGAACAACAGTACCAAAGCTGCTAAATTAACATACAACGCAGCAGGAGCAAAAACCTAGCTACCCATTAGTTATGAAGAGGATTTGGATCCGTGTGAATCATTCTCTTATCATTTTCATGTATTGAGTTTGAGCCTGGATTGCTTGCTTTTGTGTCCACCAATTAGCTTGAGCTCGGAGGTGCATGGACACTTGATTGATCTGCGTTGAAAAAGCTTGTTTTTCTTGCTGAAAAACTATTGTATCCACCTGTAGTTTCTTCATGATGAGCGAAAATCAGATCAAACTGAGAGAAAATTATTATGACCCAGAAGAAGAAAATTCAGCTATAGATAGCGCTAATCTTCTTCTTCCTTATTTTAATTCTTGCAACTTCTCCAAAAATTGGCCTCCACCTTGGCTTCACAGATTATAGGTCTCTCTCACCTTGCACCTATGTTAATGTTTTGACAATATTTATTATATACTTAATCACCTAGTAGTATGTTTAGACGCGTTTCAACTCAAACTCAAACTCAAACTCAAACTCCTTCAGTCATTTCTTCAAACACCTCTTGTGCATCTCCACCCATTTATTTCTCAACTCAAACTCAACATACCACAAACCAATAATCCAATCAATCATCACCGCCAAGCAAGCATACAATAAATAATCATCAAATGTAATAGAACAATGTCTCTAATAAAGCTCTAAAATAATAAGAAATGAGAATGAAATACTGGAAAAATAGCAAATCGATGATTGCCGGCCGAACAAGGATGCGAATCAGTACTTCAGCAGCGGCTGGATGGATGAGAAGGTGCGATAGTTACTGGCCGGATTATCTATAGCGGCGGCTGTGGATCAGTACTTTAGCGGCGGCTGTGAGGTGCAACGGTTACTTGTTGCTGTGGAATTTCCGTTGGGACGAAAAATGGATGGAATGGAGGTGTGTTGGCAAGACAAAAGAGAGAGCCCTTTCTGAAAATTTTGCAGGTGTCCAGGCTTGACCCGTGCGGAGGCACGGGTCAAGCATATAGAACTTCACCCGCACAAATTTATCAAAATTGTGCAGTCCATTGCGGAGGAATTTAGCTGCCAAACGCTGCACAAATTTTTTTTTTTTTTTTGTACGGTACAGTCTCTTAGTGCAATACCATTCATTAACCAAACGCACCCTGACAGAAGAGGGGTGTAATCAAAATATTACGGGGTTGTTCTAGAATCATTCCAATTCCTCAATACATCTATTTTCCTGCAACGTGAGGGTTGTTCCTTAACCCAGAAGAGGGGTGTAATCAAAGTATTACTGGGGTTGTTATAGATCATTTGGAGCAACTTAACTTTTAGAACTAAAATTACAATGGTGTTAAATATCAGATTTCACTCAAATTTTTTCACTTAAAATTAGTGTTATCAAATTATTTTAATTTTATTTTAAAAATTACTGAATCAAAGTCACCAAAAACTACCACAATTTTTTTTTTTTTAAATGTAAATGCTTTGTCATTTGAAATTGTTACTAATTACTAACTTTTAACCTAATTTTTCATTAATATTTAATGTCTTATTTTTCTTTTTTTACAATAAATATAATTTCAAAATTATATCATTCTTCAATACCACAAAGTAAGGCTAGCTGGGACAAGAAATCCAATGATGAAATAAGTAGGCATTTTAATAAGCAAGCAGTCATGTTTCTGGAAGAAAAGACATGAATCTTATCAGACAAGTGGCACCAATAATAATCAAAGTACACGAGATGTCTCGGCAATGTTTTACTAGAGCTCGTAGACATGATGCAACTGTGTGGTTTGGGCCACATGCGCTGTGTTTTTATTTGCCAGAGAAACAGGCGAGGGGTCCTATGCTGTAAATCAACCAAAAACAATTCTTGGCCACAGAGAGAATACAATGTCCCATGAGTATAAGACAATGGGGAATGAGATTAATTGAGGTCCCATATTTGGCTATGGCTTTAAAAACGTGTCATTTATTGTTCAAACTTTGCGTGTATTTACGAGAAGATGGAGGCCCCTACATGCCCCTTCTTCCTTCTTAATGCGTTAGGCAATGGTCTATATATGTATTATAGCCAAGTCTGTTATTAAAAAACACATTAGATTTTGTTGGTTGAGCAGCCCAAGGATTTTCCAAAGCTTTGTGTTTTAACTCTAAATGCAAGAAAGACAATTGGAACCTCAAAGCAAACCTACCCTGAGCGACGGAGAAATTGCTGGCCATCCAACTTCAAATTAATTGTTAAGTGCCCAAGAGAGCGATTACTTAATATAAAAAAATGGCGGAACAAAAGACCCCAAACAGCACGGCATGCAGGCCAAATCCGGCAGGCTTCGTATGAATACAAAACATTTGCATTGGATACTTGAATTTTCCATATATAGATAAAGCAGGAGTAAATAATTGATTTCCACAGACGTAAATTTTATCTATTTAATTTCTCTATATCGTTGTAAAATCTTTATTGGTGTGGCATATGATTGTAGAAATTTACGAGAGTACGGGCTGCAGGTTAGCTAAACCCACTGGCTCAGGCTCCAGGCTCCTATTTGTTAACTTAATCATGACCTGGTCAAACACATTTTAAATATTTTTTTAATCTTAATTTAAACCCGATCTTCGTCCTTCCCCTGGCGCTTCTCTCTCACGCCATAATTGCTTACTTCTCAGACGTTACAGTTACAGATAAAAGAACTATCCCATTGCACAGCGACAGAGAAACTAGTGTTCGCTTGTTTGGTCTTCGTTCTGCTATAGAAAACGATGATGGTTGGAAACTCCGGCGCGGGGTTTCTCACCGGAAAACAGCAGGTGTTCCCGGTGGATTACGTAGCGGAGGTTTCGCAACGTCTAATTGACGCCGCGCATGTTAATGACGTCAACCGAGTTTATGAATATGTAGCTGATCCTTTTGTCGACGTCAACTTTATCGGAACGGTGAGCTTGAAAGCTAAGAAGACTGAAGTTGTCTTGCACGATGAGGCGGCTCACGAAGTTCGTGTCGAATACGAGGAGTTCAAGACCGAAATCACCGCTTTGTTCCTCGCCGCTCATGCCGGAAACTTGACACTTGTCAGGAAGCTACTGGTATGTTATTTACTTATTTTTTTCAAAACAAATTTCGAAAAAAAAGGAAAAAAAAATATACTTATCAATTTTGTGAAATCGCAGTGTTAATGCTCAATATCTACCGTTTGATCTGATCATTTAACGATGGTTTATACGTGATATCTCTAAATGATTATTGAAAATTGTAATATATTTTTATGAATAAATGATATTAAATTATTTTCACAGTATTATACTCATGATCTTTTGTCCAAGTATGTACTTCAACTCCAGTATACACCTGACAGATAATCTGACCACCTGCTAGATTAAGTGACGCTGCAGATTTTCGTATCTTACTGACTATCATCAAAACTGGGCAGATTTATTTTCAGACCTTTTCCTGCGTTGTATTTTACCTAATTGATTCCTCTCACACGTGCTGTTATTCGCCGGTGTCACTCACCCAAGAACTTTCCTCAACGTAGCTTACCACAAGAGTAACTTTATTTTTGAAGGATATAATATATAACTTTCATTACGACTTTGACATGCGTAATTTTTGGAAGAATTTGATGATGGCAACAAAATAATTAGGAATTGGAATTGTTTTTTGCTTTGAAACTACAAGAACCCTGATATAAGATGTTGCATTTCCTTGATGCAACTGACCTTTGTTGTCATGTTCATGTGACAGAGTGTTGGTGCGCATGTGAACCAGAAGCTATTCCGAGGGTACGCAACAACGGCAGCAGTTAGAGAGGGTCATCTGGAAATATTGGACGTCCTCATCAAAGCAGGTGCGTGCCAGGAGGCATGCGAGGAGGCTTTGATGGAGGCGAGCTACTTGGGGATGGCCAGGCCTGCCGAGCTGCTCATGGCTACTGATTTGATACGCCCACAAGTTGCAGTGCACGCTCTTGTCTCTGCGTGTTGCAGAGGATTTGTCAATGTTGTTGACACACTTACGAAGGTACTTCTCGTTACAAATGCTTCGCATGTTCATTAGTCATGGAAGACAAAACTACTGTATCGAAAAACTTATTGCTCTAAGGCATTATCTCGTGGTAGCTATCATTTAATCACCCACAGCTAAAAGCCCTGAGGATAGCATAACCAAAATCAACGGTGGAGTCAGATATTCCTGTTTCTAAAGTATAGAAATGACATTGACACATTTAATTGATGGCAGTGTGGGGTAGATGCCAATTCAATTGATAGGGTGCTGCTTCGATCTTCCAAGCCATCTCTGCATGCCAATGTTGACTGTAATGCACTTGCTGCGGCTGTTGTTAGTAGGCAGATCTCTGTTGTTAGATTGCTGTTGCAGGTAAGCGTCTTGGCAGTCACTCACCGTTCTCGCTGTGAAAGATACTGGAGCTACTCTTGGGAGGCTAATTTCTTTACAGAGTTATTTGGCCGAAATTTAATTTTTGTTCTTGATCTTTGGACACTGGAAAACAGGCTGGCGTCAGGACAGATATCAAGGTGAGATTGGGAGCGTGGTCCTGGGACATGGATACAGGAGAAGAATTTCGGGTGGGTGCTGGACTAGCCGACGCTTACTGTATCACCTGGTGTGCTGTGGAATATTTCGAAGCCAGTGGCGCTATCTTGCGTATGCTCTTCCAACACCTTTCCCCTAACACGCTTCATTGCGGGAGGACTCACATTCACCATGCAATTCTTTGTAATAATGCAAGAGCAGCAGAAGTGCTACTAAGCTGTGCTGTTGATAAAGAATTTCCGGTGAAAACATCTTTAAAAACAGAGTTGTGTCCCATTCATATGGCTGCAAGGCTTGGTTTTGCCAAAATTCTACAATGCCTGATCACTGCTGGCTGCAATATCGATGCCCGAACAGCGGCTGGAGAAACTGCAGTAATGATTTCTGCAAGATATAAGCATGACGAGTGCCTTAAAGTTCTGGCCTCAGAGGGGGCTGATTTCGGATTGGTTAATTCTGCTGGTCAGTGTGCAAGCTCAATTGCAAAGTTATCTAGGTGGAGTCTTGGCTTTCAACACGCTGTGGTAGATGTGATTCGAGCGGGGAAGATTATTCAATCAAGTAATGCCTCACGATTTTCTCCTCTAATGTTCGTAACTCAAGCAAATAATGTGGAGGCTTTGAAGAAACTCATTGAGCGGGCAGACATTGATCTTGATGAACAGGATAACGAGGGATATTCAGCCGCAATGATAGCTGCAGTAGCTGGCCATGTAGAGGCCTTCAGGTTGCTCCTCAACGCTGGTGCTGATATAAAGCTGCAGAACAAATACGGTGAGACAGCAATCAGTTTATCTGAATTAAACCAGAATGGTGAAGTACTTGAACAAGTGATGCTTGAGTATGTACTGGAAGAGGGTCATAACAATTCTCCTGGGTTTTATGCTCTACATCGTGCAGCTAAACGTGGAGACCTTGACTTCGTACGTACGTTGATTGGTAGAGGTTACGACGTTAATGCCTCAGATTGCGATGGATATACCCCACTCATGTTAGCAGCAAGGGGAGGACATGGTAGAGTTTGTGAACTCTTAATTTCAAGTGGGGCAAGATGTGACATCGAGAATGCAAAAAATGATACAGCGCTCTCGCTTGCAAGGAAAAATGGTTACAAAAGCGATGCTGAAAACGTGATACTAGATGAGCTTGCTCTAATTCTTGTGTTGGGTGGCACTTCTGTAAAGAAGCACACAAAATGTGGCAAAGGATCACCCCATGTTAAAGTACTGAAGATGGTGAAGTCTGCTGGCGTTTTACGATGGGGGAAGTCGGGTAAGAGGAACGTGATATGCAGAGCGGCTGAGGTTGGTCCCAGTGACAAATTCCGATGGAACCGCCGGAGGAAGTTTGACGTTGAAGAACCAGGAATGTTCCATATTGTGACTACAAAGAACAAGGAGGTGCATTTCGTATGCCAGGGCGGGCTTGAAATGGCTCAGTTATGGGTAAGGGGGATCAGACTTGTGACCAGGCAAGCCATTTTTGGCCAGAAACAGAGAAGTTGAATGATACTTAAAAGTTGTTTTCATAATTTCTGTGAAGCATGAAGCAATATGGAGTATTACTTCGTCTCCTTGTATTTTTGTAGCAATTCTTACCTCGTCCAATGTAAAGATTTAGATTTTAGGTTAACTGTACTCATAATGTGAAGCCCTTTCTTGTGAACAGTAGTTAACAAAACCAAAGAAGACAATTATTGCTTGCAGGCCTCGGAAAGAGCAAACAAATGGCTGGAAATGTGATTTGGAAGAAGTTATTTGCTGTAATTGATTTGTGATGGTATAGTACTATGCAAATTAGGAAAACAAGCACATGAAACAAATGCATGCCATAGACATGGCTTTTGGTGGCTTATTGCATTAATATAAAAAAAAATTGGCAAATTCGTAACTAGGAGAAGGGACGGTTGTGGATTTTTTTGAATTTTTCGAGCACTCAACAAATTTTTGAAGGAGATTTTATAATTTTTTTATCTATTTTTATTTTGAGCCAAATTTTGAATCCCGTCTGACCAATCCCATGGCACTCTCGATTTATGAGAAGAGAAACGTATCATCTAAGCATTGGTGAAGTTCTACTAAATAAAACTATTCAAACCATGGATATTTAGGTAATTAGACAGTGCAGTTGGCATATTTTTGTATAGTTTTAAAAATTGGTATACTTTTGTTATTTGTTTCTCTTTCTTTCATTTTTCAAAGAAATCGCTCCGAAGCGGCGAAGCCGCCCCGGAAAGAATCTTAAGGCCCTGATCGTGCTTCAAAGTTGATCCATGACGAGTCTTCTACCGATTCTCCAGTTTAAAGATAAGAACATAGAAACAGTGGAGCAGAATCCGGTGGTGGTAGTAATCGGAGAGTCCGGGTCTGGCAAGAGCACACAACTCTCTCAGATACTTCATTGGCATGGTTACCCCAAATCCAGAATTATCGGCGTGACTCAGCCTCGCCGAGTGGCTGCGGTCTCCGTCGCCAGGTTAGACTCTTTAAATGTTGATTCATTTAAGCTTTAGTTTATTTATATTTAAAATATTCGGTTTTTCATTTTTCGTAACTCGACAAGTTCATCATATTCGGATATATAGGTTAGGGTAGGTCAGTTGGAGACTTATTGAATTTTGAAACGTTAAAGGGAAAAGTTTAAGATTGATGAGAAGTACACGTGCGAGGTTCAATTGCTAATTATTGGGCGAACTTATGTTAACTGTGTTTATTTATTTATTTATTTTTGTCTTTAATTAGAACATTGTGATTGAGTTTTTTATGCAATATTTTCCTATGATAGTAAGTTGTATTAGTTAAGCTGTCAATTTTGGACTGACTAATATTAGAACTTTTGCTCCCTTGCTTATTATGTTATGTTTCAGACGAGTTGCACAGGAGCTTGGTGTTCGGCTCGGGGAAGAAGTGGGTTCTCTACGCTTTGAGGATAGAACGTCGAAAAGAACACTTATTAAGTAATGGCATTTAAGCTTGTTATTGGATTTAGTTTTGCATGGTTGTCTTTAATATTTTGTGTAGTTGATTGTTTGCTAACATTTGGTTTTGTCAATCATTAGATACCTTACTGATGGAGTCCTTCGAGAAGGTCTGTCTAATCTAGACCTCAATCAGTATTCAGTAATTATATTGAATGAAGCCCACGAGAGGAGTCTGAACATGTAAGACTTAATTTTCACTTAGTTTGTTTAATCTTATTCATGATAAATTTCTTCATCATTTTTTTTTAGTCACCGCGAGCATGTACAAATGTTTATTATTGAAGGACTTGAGTTCAATGGCCAGTAATATCTCATTCAAATTAGTGGTTTTGAATTTCAATATTGGTCATTCTGGGACTTGATTTCTTTTATTGTTTGTCAAAAAGAGAAGAAAACACTTATATTCTTTGCATCCTATGAGTGCACAATGCTGATGGGCACATATGGCTGGTACTAGTGAAACGCTTAGTTAATTTGTGAGCATCCAATTTAAAGATTTTGATCACATCAGCAACTCTTGATGGTGAAAAAATATCTAAATTCTTTTCAAATTGCCCCATACTGAATGTCCCTGGGAAGTTGTATCCTGTGGAGATATTGCATGGCAAGGAGCATCCTACAAGCTATCTTGAGTCTGCTTGGAAAACAGCTATTGCTATGATGATATCTTAGTCAACTCCATGTATATAGCTGTTTGGCAGTTTTCTCTTCTTCTCACAAATGTATTGGTTTTCTGTGGTGTGGATAGAGCAAGACTTTTGGAAATATAATTTCAGAAGAAGATACTATTTTTGTATTTAAACTTGGTCAAATTTGATGTGGATTGCAGTGTATTATTGCTACTGCTGCTGGTGACGAATTTTGGGGGCAGAAAAAAAATATTTAGAAACTAATATTTCTACCCACCAGTTTAAAATGAAAAATGTATTTTAAAGTGAATATCAAAAGAACATCTATATTTTTAACAGATTTTCTAATTGTTTTACCTTATGACTTGTAGTTCATAGTGTAAGATGGTAGAAATTGTTTTATATTTAGTTTCTAAGGTTCAAGTATTATAAATAGATTCATTATTCAACTCCTTCGCAAAATTTTGATGATACTTTTCAATTAGCTCCAAGGATCAAGTATTAGAAATTGTCGTTGTGATTATGTTGTTGTGTGAGAGTGTTTTCAAAAACTCTCAAACTTTAACTCATTTCAAGTAGCTATTTTTCTCTATTTCAACGTGAATATATATTTTTTATGGTTAGTTTAATTTGTATGAACAGTTTGTAAGATGATATTTTTTATTTTAATTTTTAGAATTTAAGATAGAGCTTTGGCTTGATTTGTTTAATCAAGTTATGCTTTAATATATATATTTTAATTTAGTTATTGTAGAATCAAAATATTTTTCAGCCCATCCCAAACTAAATTTTTGTTACATCCCTGGCTGGTGCAAGAATTAGGTGGTTCTAAATTCCCTAGGGAAATATCATACTTAAAGAACTCCAGCATAGTTGGTCATTCTACAAGAACCTGTTGATCATTCTACAATTACTTAATTAACACGAAGTATCTACAGGAGCCTGGTGATAACAAATTGTGCTTTACCTATATAGATAGTTCTTCCACATATTCACTTTGAGAGGATTCCAAGGGCCATACATTTCTAAGACCTGGTCAAGGGGTAAATTGTCAAATTATGGATGGGCTGGATACTGCTGTTACATTTGTGCTATAGTTTCTAATGTGTAATTGTTGTTCACAAGGTTTATCTAATCAAATGGTGCTTAAAGATATACATGTTTGCGAAGCAGAAGGAGTGTGTTGATATTCATGACTGGACAGGTAAGCTTCATTACTTTCAGTTTTGGTAATGGCATCTGCACTATCAGTACTGCTCAGTAGTTAATGTTTCTTGTACATGTTTATATTTGCTGTAATGTGTAGTCTTACATAGGAGGATATAGAGAAGTTTGTATCAAAGTTAGAGGATAAAGTCCGAAGTCTGGAGAAGGGCTCCTGCATGGGTGCAATAATCCTTCCCCTTCATGGTTCCCTGCCCCCTGAAATGCAGGCAAGTTTGCTAGCTTTTTGTTTCTTCTTTTTTATTTGTCAATGAAACTCTTGAAAGTTATCTAACCAAGGTATCCACTTAGCATTGTTTTAAATGGGATAGATACCTTTCAGATTTTAGTTTTTGGCAGTGTAATTTCCAGTCTTTTCTGGAAATGTGTGCTTCTTGTTTATATGCATCCATGCATTGTGCATCACTTAATCAATTACATTGGAGCTGTATATCAGTATTGATGGCACAAAAAACTCTTTATGACTGCTCATTATTGAAGGATTATTGCGGCACGTTTATGTTACTTGAAATGGGTGTAGCTGAAGAAAGACCTGCAGGGATTGCATTTGTAGGATTTAATAATAATACAGGGATGCATGCATTTTTTTAGTTCTTCCTGCATCAGGCCTCTGTTCTTTTTTTGTTTGTTTAGCCACCATATGAATATCTCCTGCCAAATGTTGTCAAATTCAAACATGAAACTTTTGGTTAACTGTTTTGCACATGTAGACCTTGAAAGATTTAAACTTTTTTCTATATTTTTTGTTGTTGATGCTTTATGTTTCTTTTATGATTCTACAGGTGCACCTGTTTAGCCCTCCACCTCCAAATTGTAGGCAATTTATTGTTTCTAAAAACATTGCTGAAACTTCCTTGACTGTTGATGGTGTAGTGTAAGGAGACTGGACACTTGTGTGAAGATTTGATTTGGTGATTTGATTCATGATGTCATGTTCATGTTATACTTTATTATTCAATTCTAGTTTCAGGTTTTCACACTCATATGTATGACTTATTTTTTTTAGATGTTGGGCTCATAGATATGCTTATTTCTCTTTGCTTGGAGTCAAAATTTGGTTCACAAGACGGAGAGATTATTGCAAACACTGCATTAATAATTGATCTGTTTGTGTACTTTGAAAACTTGTTGATGAAGTTACTTTAGGGTGAGACCAAATAGATGGAAGCAGATGTTGTGAGGGTGGTTGCATTTTATGGAAACAATTAGATTGTAATTGATGACAAAGAATGGAAAATATTTGGACATTTCATCTGCAGGGGTGCATGCATAATGCAGGAGGCAGGAGCAGGCTGCTTTTCCAGTATTTATTTTATTTTTGTTTTAAAGTTCCCTTAGTTGACTATCATTGTGCATATGAAGGTTGTAGTTGGAAGAAAAGGCAAGAATGTACTCTATCCAAAAATGATCTAAAAGAGAAATGAGAGAAGGGGCTGAATTTAATAGGAAATTGTTTTACTTGTTAGTATTAACAACATTGTAGGATGGATATTTAGAATTGCCTCAAATTTTGGTTGCTCTTATTTGTCTTACAAAGTCTTGTTCTTTACAAAGGAGTACCCCTGTGCCCCTTTCCTGCTAGTCACACTAACTATAATCTACATTTATGATATCCTGTACATTATTTTCTTGTTGTTACACTGCATTTCACTTACTTATTAGATTGAATTCAATTTGTATGCCAAATTTGGGTTCTCATTCCTGCAAATTATGTGCACTAAACAGGTTTGTTATTGATGCTGTTTATGTGAAGCAGCGGCAGTACAACCCATCAACGGGCATGTATTGTCTTGATGTAGTTCAAATTAGCAAGTAAGCTGGATACTTCCACTTGTGCTTTTTGTATCATATTTTAGATGTTCTAGCTATCAGATTTACAAACCCATTCCCCATTTTGTTTAGTATAATTGAAGTTTCATTTCTTATCACAAAGATTTACCTTTCTGTTGTTGGTTTCTTTTTCTCTTCTATTTTTTTTTTTCCGATAAGAAACCAGAAACAAGATTTATCTCTTTTATTTTTCCAAGAACAAGATAAATTTATAAGAAAGTGAGTCCACCACTGGAATCTTTTTTTATATTTTGCTACGTATTTTTGTAAACTAAATCAAGTTATCGAATTTGGTGGAATCTTATTTTATTGTAGAATATTTATACAATTGAGATGAAAATTAAGAATTCAGTTCTTACCACCTACTAAAAACTAACAAGTGAATAATCAAAGGGATTATAATATGCCCTTCATTTTGCTTGTTATACTTTTTTATTGTCTGCATCATTTTTGTAAAATGATTTTCTTTAGAAACAAGTTGATTTCTTGAGAAGCATTTGTTATGATTATAACTATTATGACTCACTCAGTTTGTTTTATTTCAGAATGCAAGCTAATCAGCGTGCCGGACGAGCTGGAAGAACACATTCTGGGAAGTGCTACTGCTTGTACCCGTCAACTATTTACCATGATGAATTTCTTGATGTAACAGTGCCTGAAATACAGCGATCTTCTCTTGCTGGCAGTGTTCTTTATTTGAAATCATTGGACCTGTCTGACATGGATATTCTCAAGTTTGATTTTCTCAATCCCCCTTCCTGTAAGAAAGCATTCTATGGTTTTTCATTGCTTATGCATGCATGGTAATTTCATTGGTTACATGTACTACATTTGGTTTTTGTGTGTGTGTGTGTTTACATCTTCCAACATTCACTGAGAAAAAAGAACCAGCAAAAGGGAAGAGAGGGTATATTTTGACTTTTTGTACTTAGTGATAAAAAATGTAAGCATATTACCTGAGTTTTTAACTCATCATGTGAATTGTAGTATTAATGTTCTCGTGAATAGTAGCATTGAGCATAAGGCGCTTGATTTTCAAATGTGGCAGGTGGCATTACTAACTATTCTTGGTGGACTTAGGCATATGGACTAAATCTCAATGGTTTTGCTACAGCTGAGTCATTAAAAGATGTTCTAAAGCAATTATATCTTATTGATGCTATTGATGAAGATGGATCCATTACTAGAGTTGGAAGAACAATGGCCGGTACTTGATTTTTTTTCTCTCTTCAAGTCATACTACCATAGACATTAATGTTAAACATTATCTAATCTCTTGCTTCTTTTCTTCTAAATGGCGCTGGATGCTCAATAATGAGAATTTATCTTTCCTAGTCAGCCCTTGTGTAGCCAAACATCTTGACATTTGCTGTGCACTCTTTAAGTGTATCTTTATTCTGATTGCTAAGGTCCTGCTAATTGATATAGTTTTCTAACTTATAGCCCCCAAAATGAAACTACCAATCTCAATTTTCATGCAGTCTACTTCTTAATAACAATTCAAGATCCATTTTTATGAATGAGTTGTTTATCTTTTCTACTTTAAAATTTTTATGTCTTGGAATTATGAGTTTTTTAATCTTTGAATTAATTATATCGTTCATCGAATTAGTTCACCTTGCAATTATTTCAATATTTGACTTATATTTTCTATGATTCTGTGCAGAGTTTCCATTAGAACCTTCACTTTCAAGAACATTAATGGAAGCAAATGAGCATGTTGGCTTATCTCAGGCTTTGACTGTAGCTGCCATATTATCAGCAGAAACCTCATTGCTTCCTGGTTGAAGGTTAGTTCATTTGGGATCCTTTTATCAGATATCCTTTGTTGTAGATGCTGCAGATTTGATCTTTTCTCTGTACGAGAACTGTGTTTATATCCAGAAGTTTTTAGATGTCAATAGATTGAATATTTCATACTTTTTGCAGTTAGAAACTAAAATAGAATTAATTAAAATGATATGGTCCAGCATTTTTTTATATTTGGCCTAATTTTGTACATTTGTCAAGTGTTTCACAATCTTGGTTGACAGGATTGTTTTAATAAAGATACCTTCGACAATTGCAATGACAAAAAATGAACTCCTCTGTTAACCAAAAGGTCATTCTGCTTTGAAATAGTGAACTTTTTATCTCTGAAAAAGATAAAAAGAGGAAGCACACTCCCTTGGAACTTCCTGATGGTTCTGGTTGGGGTGATCACATCCAGTTGCTGCAAAATTTATGAGTGCTGGAATGAAAATGATTATGATGTCAATTGGGTCAGCTAATGACCTGCAGGTACCTACTTATCTTCTGCTTCAGAAGGTTTTCTATATATCCCTGTGTTAACATATATGCACATACCTAAGTAAGGTTGTATAATTTTATGTAATTACTATTTGTAGGTGGGAGGGATGATGTTTGTCAAAGATGTTCAGAAACAGCTATCTCAGATGATGCAGAAAATAGCCAAGGGTTGGTATACTTAGTTATTGTGGAGCTTACTTATATGAAACTTATTACATGGATTTATTTGTCTTAATGATGGTGTTTAGAAATTTGGTTTTGTTACTAATTTGGAAATTTGTCTAAGTATTGAGATCTCATGTTCCCCATGATAGGCCATTGCTGCTAATTTTATTTTTAATATCCACTGAAGAAGTGCATCTGCTATATTGGGTCTAGTTCTCTGGCATTCATTATCTTGTCCTTTTGTAATCTTATTTAATTTGGACATTAATAAGATCTACTTTCAGACATGAGACAAGATGTTGTTTCCTGTTTATAATAATTTATCAAAAAAGGTCCTTTACTTTTTAACCTGTTCTGCAAAAGTCCTTTTTTAATGTTAAATTGGCTTGGGTTTTCTAACAAGTCTTCTGTACAGATACATGCCTCAGCATGTTTGGCAATAACTGTAACACTAATGAATATGGTAACTGGTTATCTTACAGATAACATTTTACTGTTCTGTATGTCACTTCATTCTGTGTATGATTGGCTGCACTTTTCTAACTTGGGAGGTTAAATTAGACTAAGGATATGATGAATGGGTGTAGAAGTTTATATCTTGTAGTTCATAGCTGTTTTCTTCTTTCTTCACTGTCTTAACAGTTTGTTTTTTATGCGGAAAACAGGATCATTAGATGTACAGGCTAATCAAAGATTGAAAGAAAGCTGACAAGATTATAGGAATTTGAGGAAGGCTTTATGTGTAGGCTATGTGAGCCAGCTTGCTCAGAGAATGATTCATCACAATGGCTATCGGACAATAGGTTCTAAGCCTCAACTGGTCCAGGTATCAGTTTAATCTTACCTCCACTAGATTTATTATTGTGCTTAAGGAACAAGACCATCAATATATTTTTGGACAAGTAAATGCCACATTATGAATGAGTGATTTTGCTCCAATATGACATTTTATATCCTCATATTTAACCAAAGAAAGAGAATGGTAGGATCATATTTATTTAAATTAGGAAAATCGGTTAACATTGGACATATGAGAGCGTAGCACTAGCTGCTTGTATGTTTGAATAAACAAGTTAGATGTTTCATATATCTCTGAAAGTAAACTAATTGTTTGTGATGTCAGGTACATCCATCATCTGTGCTAAAAACAGATGATGAAGGATTGCTCCCGAATTATGTTGTTTACCATGAGCTCGTTGCTACTTCACGTCCATATATGCATAATGTGTGTGCTGTGGGATGCAATGGGTCTTGCACATTTTAAAGAAGCTTGAAAAAGTAGATACTAACAAACTGAGGTAAATTGGTAATCTCAGAAATTCTGTCTAATGAGGAAGTGGTTGTATTTCTGGTTTAACTTTACATCTTAACTGGGTGTCATTTGTTCTGCTTAAAATACATATGAACCCAAGTTGAGCTTGAGCCTTTTTGCCCGTGTGAAACAGTGGTGGATCTGGTCATAGTGACGAGGTGTCCAAGAAAAAACTCGCAGATATGCCAGGAAAAGAGGTCGATGCTGCTGGGGGCTCTTAATGATCAGGAAAGCAGAATTCAGGCAGCTAGGGAGCGTTTTCTTGCTCGTAGAGGAAATAAATGAACTAAACCGTAATGCTGTCATGATTGAAGATCAATACAGGCCTGAGATTGCTGGTTCGGTTCTCTGTTACTGTGAAGATATTCAGGAAGGCCTGCCAAATCAAGCTGGTGAGACCCGGGCTCAGTAACTATGTTTTTGATTGCTCGTCCTTCCTTTCCTCCAAGTTCTGTTGCCTTCCATTATTCTTTTCCTTATTTCGTTAAGGGAAGACGTTTCAATCTTATGTGCTCTTCTGCAATTGCGATCACAGGCCCTCGGATGCGAGAGTCTTGCACGCCTGTTGATGGATAGCAACCTATTTGCTGAGACTGATTATTTCCAGCTCCAAGCAGCCCATTCCTTGCCTCGGGTTCCGAGACTGGCTCATATTATGTATAACTGTCAAAAAAAAAAACCTGTGACGGTGGGATGATAAGCAGTAAGGAATCATGTCTTAAAATGATCCAACTTAAATTGAAAGAAAAAGTCACCTCTCCATTTGGGAAATATGATGGAAAGAAATTAATGAACTGTGATGTCAGACTATTCATAACATTTTTTTAATTTGTGTAAATAATCACTGTGTTGAATTGAAAACTTTGTTGCGGAAGATTTGCCGGGTACGGCTTGCTGCTTTTTCGCGACAAATAGCTTCATGTGCAAGCAACTTTCCCCTCCATAAAAGTTGCTTTTAGGGCTACAATCCAAGCCAGCATCAAATTCAAGAGATTGGCAATCAATCAAAGCCACCGGCAAATACACAAAAGAAAGCTTCCCTTATTCCGCAATAATCGAAAACATGTTTTCTCTTGCAAACATGCCTTCAACATCGTCAGTTTTATCGATCTACACCAGTTTTGCAGCATCTGCCATGCTTGTAAGAACTGTGTTCAGTGAAATTCAAACCATGACTGCTCAGCTCATTCCCCAAAAGCTTCAAGATGAGTTGTTATCCAGATTTGAAGGCTTTTTTGGGAACTTTAACAATCAAATGTTGATCATCATTGATGAATCCAATGGGTTGTCTGTCAATGAAATCTACCAAGCTGCTGAATTGTACTTGAGCACAAGAATTAGTCCTTCAATTCAACAACTCAAGGTTTCTCAGGGACCGAGAGACAAGGGCTTTGCAATCACCATTAATAAAGGCCAAAAGATCACTGACGCATTTCAAGGCTTGCAGCTGACGTGGGAGTTTGTCTCTACCGAAAACCAGAAAACATCTTTTGACGACATCAGTGGCTTCTACTCGACAGAACAATCTGAACGCAAATCTATTCATCTCACTTTCCACAAGAAATATGAGGATGAAGTTCTGAACGCTTACCTCCCATTCGTAGTGGAGAGATCAAAAGCTATAAGAGAAACGAAAAAGGTTGTCAAGTTGTATTCGCTCGGAGGCATCGGTGCAGACTACAGTGGTCCCTGGGGATCAATCAATTTTAAGCATCCATCGACATTCGACACATTGGCGATGGATCCTGCGCTCAAGAAGGAATTGATGGATGATTTGGATAGATTTGTGAAGAGAAGGGAGTTCTATCAGAGAATTGGCAAGGCATGGAAACGTGGGTATTTGTTGTATGGTCCTCCTGGCACTGGCAAATCAAGCTTGATTGCAGCTATAGCTAACTATCTCAAGTTTGACATATATGATATGGAGCTTACAAGTATCAAAAGCAACTCAGACCTCAGGAGACATCTCGTCGCAACTAGAAATCGATCCATTCTTGTAATAGAGGATATCGATTGCAGCATTGACTTGGAGAATCGAGAATATGGAGAATATAAAGAAAAGGAAAAGCAGGTGAGTACTCAGTATATTACTGAAGCTTCTAGCATTACAAGTTGCAATTGCTAATTGTTTGTTTGTTTTGTTTCTCTTAATGATAGCTAACACTATCTGGGTTACTTAATTTCGTGGATGGATTGTGGTCAAGCTGCGGAGATGAGAGGATAATCATATTCACAACCAATTATAAGGAGAGAATAGACCCTGCATTGCTGAGGCCAGGCCGCATGGACATGCACATTCACATGTCTTATTTGACGCCAAGCGGCTTCAAAATTCTGGCATTGAATTATCTGAAAATTACTAGTCATTCTTTGTTTGGTGAAATTGAGCAACTACTGACGGAGATGGAGGTTAGTCCGGCCGAGGTTGCTGAAGAGCTCCTGAAAAGTGATAATGCCGACATAGCTCTTGAAAGACTCGTAGAATTCCTGGAGAAGAAGAAAGAGCAGGGCATGAAGCGGAAGGAATTAAAGGTTGAAGAAGAAGAACAAAGAGAGGAGGATGAACAAGAAAACAAAAGACGGAAAATTGAGGAAGAAAATGAGAAGAAAAACAGGGCCAACAAGAATAAGAGGAAGCCGACAAAGAGGGGTAGAGGCAGACGATGAAATATCAAAGCATGACAGGCAGTTCACTTATAATTCTTAGCATTTCTTACCTTTTAGAGTGGAATAAGAACTTCAAGGTAGCTCTCCTCTGTCGACTCAAATTTTGGTAGTGGCACCCCATTGCCTAAGATTTGGTAGACATTTAATTATACAACTTTCTGTTGAGAATCAGTATTGTAGCTTGTTATGGTGATGGGATGTATCATCATCATCTTCTATCTATGGTTAAATGTTAAGTTCCTAGACATTGCTCCCGAATCATGTTGTTTACCATGAGCTCATTGCTACCTCATGTCCATACATGCGCAATGTGTGTGCTGTGGGGATGCATTGGGTCTTGCCCATTTTAAAGACGCTTGAAAAAAATAGATACAAACAAACCGAGGTAAATTGGTAATCTAAGAAATTCCCTCTAATGAGGAAGTGGTTATGTTTCTGGTTTAACTTTACATCTTAACCGGGCCTTCTTTTTTCGCTTCTAAAATACAAATGAACCCAAGTTGAGCTTGAGCCTTTTTGCTTGTGTGAAACAGTGATGGATCTGGTCATAGTGAAGAGGTGTCTAGGAAAAAACTCACAGATATGCCCAGAAAAGAGGTCAGTATATGCTGCCGGGGCTCCAAACGGTCGGCAAAGTAGAATTCAGGCAGCTAGAGAGTGTTTTCTTGCTTGTAAAGGAAATAAATGAACTAAACTGCAAACGCTGTTGTGATTGAAGATCAATACAGGCCTGAGATTGCTGGTTCGGTTCTCTGTTACAGCGAGCTATTCAGGAAGGCCTGCCAAATCAAGTTGGTGAAACCTGGGCCCCAAGTTCTGTTCCCTTCCATTATTCTTTTTCTTCTTTAGTTAATGCGGCATGACGTTTCAATCTTACGTACTCTTATTCTGCAATTGCAATCACAGGCCCTTGGGATGCGAGCCTCTTCACACGCCCATTGATAAGTAAGCAACCTATTTGATTTAGGCTGATTATTTTCCGGTTCCAAGCAGCCCATTCCTTGCCTCGTGTTCACAGACTGGCTTAGGATCTATGTAACTGTTGACAAACGGTAACAGTAGGATGACATGCAGTGGCAGTGAGATAATCATATCTTAAAATGATACAACTTCAATTGGAAGAAACAATCAACCCTCCATTTATGAGATGTACACAAATATAGCAGAAAGTTGGATAAACAAATTTAGATAACGTGATGAAATAAAAGTAACGAACAACTGTGATCTCATGTCACAGTCTGCATAAGTTTTTCCAAGACAAGGATGTTACTTAAAATGACTGAATACAATGTTCAATTGAAGGATTGAAGAGAAACTGACCATAGAAATTCTTCTCTCTTTTGGTCAGGTTCATGGACAGCCACTACAAATAAGGGATCAGGCTTTGAAAATTAGGTCATAAAAATTGTCCAAGAGGATTGTCGTTTCTGACGATGGATTTCTTTTTTTTTTTTTTTTTGGTTTAAATAGTTGCTTTGTTGCGGAAAGCCGGTGGATTGGTCTTGCTTTTTCGCATCAAGTAGTTTCATGCGCAAGTCACTTTCCCCTCCATAAAAGTTGCTTTCACGGCTACAATCCAAGCCAGCATCAAATTCACAAAGGTTTGCAATCAATCAAAGCCGCCGGCGAATACACAAAGAAAGCTTCCATCATTCCGCAATAATCGAAACATGGTTTCTCTTGCAAACATGCCTTCAACTTCATCTGTTTTAGCAACCTACACCAGTTTTGCTGCATCTGCCATGCTTGTCCGAACTGTGATTAATGAAATCCAAACCCTGACGACAAAGCTCATTCCCCGAAAACTTCGAGAGAAGTTGTTATCCAGATTTGAAGGCTTTTGTGGGAAGTTTTCCGATCATATGTTGATCACCATTGACGAATCCAATGGGTTTTCTGTCAATGAAATCTACCATGCTGCTGAATTATACTCGAGCACAATAATTGGTGCCTCAGTTCAACAACTCAAGGTTTATCAAGGACCGAGAGAGAATGGCTTTTCAATTACCATTAGCAAAGGCCAAAAGATCATCGACGCATTTCAGGGGATGCAACTGACATGGGAGTTTACCTCTACCAAAAAACAGAAAACATCTTCTGACGGCATCAGGGGCTCCCACTCGACAGAAGAATCTGAACGCAAATCAATTCATCTCAGCTTCCACAAGAAATATAAGGATAAGGTGCTGAGTGCTTACCTCCCATTCGTAGTAGAGAAAGCCAAAGTTTTAAGAGAAACGAAAAGGATTGTCAAGTTACACTCTCTTGGACCCATTGGCAAAGGCTACGGTGGTACCTGGGGATCAATCGATTTTAAGCATCCATCGACATTTGACAAATTGGCGATGGATCCTGTGCTCAAGAAAGAATTAATGGATGATTTGGAGAGATTTTTGAACAGAAGGGAGTTCTATCAGAGAGTTGGCAAGGCATGGAAACGTGGGTATTTGTTGTACGGTCCTCCTGGCACTGGCAAATCAAGCTTGATTGCAGCTATAGCTAACCATCTCAAGTTTGATATATATGATATGGAGCTTACGAGTATCAAAAGCAACTCAGGCCTCAGAAGACTTCTCGCCGCAACTAGGAATCGATCCATTCTTGTAATAGAGGATATCGATTGCAGCACTGACTTGGAGAATCGAGAATCTGGAGAAAAGAGTGAAAAGGAAAACCAAGTGAGTACAGTATATTACCGAATCTTCTAGCATTACAATTTGCAATTACTAATTGTTTGCTTGTTTTCTCTTAATGACAGATGACACTATCTGGCTTACTTAATTTCGTGGATGGATTGTGGTCAAGCTGCGGAGATGAGAGGATAATTATATTCACAACCAATTATAAGGAGAGAATAGACCCTGCATTGCTGAGGCCAGGCCGCATGGACATGCACATTCACATGTCTTATTTGACGCCAAGCGGCTTCAAAATTCTGGCATTGAATTATCTGGAAATTACTAGTCATTCTTTGTTTGGTGAAATTGAGCAACTACTGACGGAGATGGAGGTTACTGCGGCTGAGGTTGCTGAAGAGCTCCTGAAAAGTGATAAGGTTGACAAAGTTCTTGAAAGACTCGTAGAATTCCTGGAGAAGAAGAAAGAGCAGGGCATGAAGCGGAAGGAATTAAAGGTTGAAGAAGAAGAACAAAGAGAGGAGGATGAACAAGAAAACAAAAGACGGAAAATTGAGGAAGAAAATGGGAAGAAAAACACGGCTAACAAGAATAGGAGGAAGCCGACAAAGAAGGGTAAAGGCAGACGACGAAATATCAAAGCATGACAGGCAGTTGATTTGTAATTCTTAGTATTTCTCACCTTCTACGTGCGAATAAGAACTTTTAAGCAGCTCTGCTCTGTCTACTCAAATTTTGGTAGTGGCACCCCATTGCCTAAGATTTGGTAGACATTTTATTGTTCAACTTTTTGTTAAGAATCGGTACTTCAGCTTGTTTTGAAGATAGGACGTATCATCTATCATCTTCTATCTATGGTTAAATGATAAGTTCCTAAACAACTTTTTTCACCCTGACTTTCCTTTTCTTTCAAGTAAATTTCTTTCATGCCTTCTGTTAAATATTTGATAATTATGGATATATCATATTTGTTTCTTCTAAACAGAGATTGGATTCTTCATTTAGAATCTAAACACAAGCTATTTTTAACTGTTAAGATAAATTTCGGATGCATCTCAAAGAGATGGATTTAGCTTAACTTTGAGCTAAGAATATTTGAGAATTTGTTTCATTCTTTATGGCCAAATTGAGCTATCTTAAATGGGGGAGAGTGTGGAAAAATCCCTTTAACAGGTTTTTGATTTTTCTCATATTGATGTTTTCTTGGACGGGGAAGCTGCAGGTGGTGGCCATGCTCAGATATTATCAAAGTTTGTGGTGTCAAAAAACCCCACACGGTCGTATACTTTCAATAATCTAGATGAACACCTTGACATGCTGGTATGTCTTCTATTAATGTGTCATGACTGATTCTCAGTTTGCTCTGAATGAGAGCAGATGCTCTGCCATCGCCTTGATAAGGACATCCAGAAGATGTAGCTTTTGCTGAATCAAGGATGAGAGCTGAAAGAATTGCCACAGAAGACATCTTGCATGATTTGGGGCCAATTAGCTCTATGAGCTCATTTATCCTATGAGGGCTGTTACGGTACACATGAAATATGATATCTCGAGCTATTATAAACCGGACATGATCAATTTTATATTTTCCTGCGTGAGAATTAGAATTTTTAGTAGAAAGGCATAAGTTCTAGCATCTATAACATATATCCAGAATAGAAAATCTGTCTGTCTGAAACATGTGTAAATAGAGCTTTAGCAATAGTTGATTGAAGTTTTCTAATTTTAGATAGGAACCATAAATTGTCAGCTACTCCACAATTGACATTTGACATTTAGAACAATATATGATTATGTTTATGCAGGTGGGGAAGCTGGCTGATCTTGTTGTATGGAAGCCATCCTTCGTAAGCATGTGTATTATTTGGCAGCTTCGTTTGCTTTCCTTGTTACTCAGACATGCAAGTTTCAGAATGCCCTGTTATAGAATTGTCCCATCAGAATGGTTTGGAATCTGAGACAAGTTTATGTCGAATTTGCTTGAACCATTATCTCA